>JAVXUO010000735.1:0-442578 GCA_033065855.1 Escallonia rubra | reverse complement strand
GGATACACGCGGTATGACAGAGTTCGTGAGTGGCCGGTATCGGTGGTAGCGTGGAGGAGGCCGGGGAGAGCGTCAGTGGGGGCGGTCGGTGGAGTATGCACAGTGGTGGGAGCGTCTGCGTGCGGTCTGGGCGGAGTGGTTGGCAACCATCGGGGACACGGCGGGTCGGTTCGTGTTCGCCTGACCGGGCGTTGAGCTTGGTATCGATGACAGCGCGAGGCAGGCTGGCATGCTGGTGTTAGTGAGGGCAGTGCGGTTGTGAGTTCGGAGGATCCCGACGAGGAGGACGAGGATCCGAGGAGGACGCTCCAGAGGAGGACCATGGGGAGGAGCCAGTGGTGGCGGTATCGCGGGTACCAGGGGCAAGAGGGGCCTGTCGTTATTGCGAGTTGGTATGATGGAGGGGGCTCGTCAGGCGAGCGCAGGCTCTTCAGACTTGCGGCTGACAGGATCGAAGAGGCCGCGAGATGCGTCGGAGGAGCCAGTGGTTGAGGTGTTGGACTGTGGCTGCTTTTGTTTAAATCTCGTTTATCGATGTTTTTGAGTAATAATAATAAAAAATTGATATGCTAATGGTTGTTTTTTGGACAGGGGTACGGGGGACGAGCGGTGGAGAGCGGCAG
Source organism: Escallonia rubra (assembly GCA_033065855.1). Taxonomy (NCBI): domain Eukaryota; kingdom Viridiplantae; phylum Streptophyta; class Magnoliopsida; order Escalloniales; family Escalloniaceae; genus Escallonia; species Escallonia rubra. Next base: position 441,955 of record JAVXUO010000735.1, on the reverse strand, counting down.
CGAAACGAATGTAGCGGTCGAGGCGGAGGCGGCGAGAGCAGCCGAGGTTGATGAGCCAGTAGGCAGGGATGAGCCGGTAGCGGCCGGCGTGTCGGGGGCCGGGGCGAGTGGCAGGGTGAGTCCACCACCAGATGCCGAGGAGGGGGTGGATGATGTGTATGGTGGCCTGGTAGACGAGTCGTTGATGTTCGATGCCAGTGGCTACTGGTGGACAGGCGCGGCGACGGGGCCCGCGGTGGTTAAGCGGGATTTGATGGTGTTGGAGCCTGCAGTGGCGGTCCCGATTCAGGAGGTGGAGATCCCGATGCAGCCGGTGCAGTCTGTTGTGGTGGCGCCGTCAGGGTCGGCTGTTGAGGCGAGTGCGACGTTGACGGGGATGCACTCGATGACCGTCGGTGTACAGGCAGCCGGAGAAGTGCGTGAGAGGCCCGTGACGGTGTTGAGTGGTACAGCAGCCGGGGAGGTGAGTAGGGGATCGTCGAGTGGCCAGGCGGATGTGGTAGTATGGGAGAACCTCCAGCTACCTTTGGAGACAGTGCGTCGTTTAGAGATGGTGAAGGCGGCGTACCCGCAGACGTTTGAGGGGGTGAATTTGGAGAATCCGGTGCTGCAGAGATGGGTGTACTCAGGGTTTGTGGAGTGGTTGCTGCCGATTGCGAGTGTTCCTGCGGCGGGTTGGACGACAGCGTTTATTGAGCGGTCGCTGACAGAGTTCGCAGCGTTCACCTCCTTAGGTGTGCAGCTAGATTGGTTGGTCGAGTTCTTTAGATCGAGGAGCGAGGGTGGTGCCGTGGGCGAGAGGATGTCTTTGGTACGCATGGAGGAGATGCTGCTCGAAGCGACGCCAAGGGTTGGAGGTGGAACGATCAAAGATCAACGGAGAGTTGGTCGTGATCGACAGAGAGGTGGCGGAGATAGAGAGGCAGCTGACGGACTTGCAGAGACGGCTGAGTGATCTTCAGAGGCGGCGGACGGATGTGGAAGTGCGAGAGGCTGGCGTTTGAGGCGGCAGGCTGAGTTCGAGGCAGAGCGGTCGTCGCTACAGGTTTAGCGTCAGGCATTGCAGGCGTCACGCTCACCCGGTAGCCGCTTTGTTATCTAGCTTCCGGTAGGTTTATCATAGATCTGATGTCTAGGGAGTGCCCAGTGGCCAAAGACGTTTTATGTATGTATAAACACCTATCTTGTTGGTACATGAAGTGTAATTGCATGCTGCTTTGTTAACACCTGTCGTGGATGTATGGAATAAGCGTCGTGCGTGACGATTGTGTGTTGCGTCTGTTGGATGTCTGTCTGTGTCCCCCCCCCCCCACCTTTTTTTTTGTAATCGAGGACAAACACTTGATAACTAGAAATGAGTATAAAAGTATAGGCAAAGTATAGAGGTAGGGAGTAAAAGGACCGTATATTGATAGTGCGTGGATTAAGGAAATGTTTTTACACAAAAAGGAACTTGTAACAAGAAACAAAAGTACAAGCTAGTACATGTGTGTATATACACAAAATGTCGGGTTGTGGGGGGGGGGGGGGACATGCCGTAAGCTGATCACGCATAGTACTTCTTTAAGTATCGACCGTTGACAGGGGCGGTAAGCTGCCCATCGTCCGGATTGAGCAGGAGGTACGAGCCGTTGCTTCTGGCTGTATGTATTTCGAATGGCCCCTCCCAGTTGGGTGTGAACTTAGGAGCTGATAGGTTGGCCCGTACATGCTTGGCGGCTTGGAGGACAAGGTCGCCTGCTGTGAAGGAGCGAGGTCTGATGGTCTTCCCGTAGGCTTTCACAAGCTTCTCGTGATATTTCTTCACTCGTCGCATTGCGTTAGCTCTTCTTTCATCAAGGCCCTCAAGTGCCACCATTCTGGTTTCCTTTTCCCCGAGACCACTGTTGAGGGATAGGCGTGCCGAGGCGACTGTGATTTCGACGGGCACCAAACATTCGTCCCTGTAGACGAGGGAGAAAGGTGTGGCCCTCGTGGCCGTGTGTCTGGAAGTTCTATAAGCCCAAAGGGCATGGCTTAGCTTTTCGGACTAGGAGTTGTTCGCGTCATGGACCATACGTGACAAAACGCGCAACAGCGTTTTGTTGGAGGCTTCAGCTTGACCGTTGCCTTGCGGATAATAAGGAGTTGACGTGGCATGATTGATGTCGTCTGCTTCCATGAGGGTCCGAACATCCTGATTAATGAATGGTGTGCCGTTGTCGAAGATGATACATCGGGGGATGCCGAAGTGACATATGATGTGATCGCGCAAAAAGTTAGCGATGGCACCCCCCGTGGCTTTTCGTAGAGGTATGGCTTCGACCCACTTTGTGAAACGCTCTGTTGCGACCATGATCCAAATGTGACCTTTTGATGGTGGATGTATGGGGCCGATAAGGTCGAGAGCCCAAGAATGGAACGGCCAAGGGGCCGCGATCATACGTAGGTCCGATGCTGGCATGTGCATTCTATCTGCGTGTCTCTGGCAGGGTTGACAGTGTCGTACATGGGAGATTGCGTCGGATTCCATAGTCGGCCAGTAGTACCCCAACCTGAGTAGTTCTGCATACAATTTCTGATAGCCTTGATGTTCGCCACAAGCACCATTGTGCACTTCGTTGATCACCTCGACTGCTTGGGCACCCTGTAAGCATCATAGGGTGCGTCCCGAAAATCCTTTGCGAAACAACTCGCCTTCCATCTCGAAATACTTGACCGACTTGCGTTTGATAGATCGTGCCGAGCTGTGGTCAGAGGGTAGCAGTCCGTGGGATAGGTAGTGTGGGAAGGCCGGGCGCCAGTCACCCTCAATGTGGACGCCAAGAGCTTCCGTACGGTCTGGTGCATATAGGCATTCTGAGCAACCCTGCTGCAGATCTGAAGCATCCTTGGCCATGGATGGCCAAAAGAGACCCATTCGCTGGAGACGACGGTATAGCGGCGGTCCGTCGAGGCCGCAACACTTTTGATGTCCAGATTGCAATTTGTGCTTTGCTTCTGCCGGTGCCAAACATCGTGCCAGAGTGCTTCCGGGACATCGCTTGTACAGGATGTCTCCTAACATAAAGAATTCTGTAAGAGTGGAGACGGAAGCGAGTGACGGTGCCCTAAGCTGGTCGACGATCGGCTGCCTCCAATCATCGATCGTAGTGTCCGTTGGTACCAAGTCCAACGTCGTGCATGGTGCCGTCCTTTTGATAATGGTTAGCATTTGTTGTTCACCGTCAATGTCTATTTTTGACGCGATCGTGGCTAAGCTGTCCGCGTGTCGGTTGTGGCACCTGCTGTGATGTTCGTATTGGACATGGCCAAGCTGTCCCTCCAAATGCTGTACTAAGGCACGATAAGGTGCAAAGGCTGGCTCCCTGACTGCAAATTCCCCATCGGCTTGCTTCATGATTAGGTTGGAGTCCCCCTTTACACGCAACGATTTAGCCCCCAGGCTGAGGGCTAGCATGAGGCCGATAACGAGGGCCTCGTACTCGGCTTCATTGTTAGAGACCGCGAATGCGAGTTTGAAGGACAGCGATGTGGTAACACCTTCTGGGTTCCGTAGGACAATGCCGGCACCTCCTTGCCGGATGGGAGCTCCATTGGGGTCTTTGCTAGTGGCTGAGCCGTCGAACTCAAGTGTCCACAATTCATCAACATCAGAGGTCAGGGCCGTCTCTTCTCCAGGCAATTGATGTGAGGTTGGTTCATATTGTTGACGTGGGAAGAAGGCCAAGAGGTCTGCGAGTGCTTGGCTTAGCAAAGCCGTAGGATTCTTAATGGATAGGCCGAATTCGGCCAGTAGCAGTAACCAACGAGTAAGTCGTCCAGACAGGGCGGGGCGAGTGAGCATGTATCGTAATGGGTCAGCCTTGGTGATGAGCACAATCTGGTGCGACAAGAAATAGTGTCTGAATTTCTGCGAGGCGTAGACCAAGGCAAAACAGTGCTTTTCGAGCTCAGAATAATTGGCCTCGGGTCCTCTAATTGACCGACTGAGATAATAAACCGGGCGTTCCACTCCGTTCACTTCTTGAGCGAGTAACGCCCCTATAGATCTGGGCGTGGAGGTTAGGTAGAGCAAGAGTGGTAGGCCTCGTTGCGGGACGGCCATGGTCTGCGGTGACATGAGGACCGCCTTGATTTGTTCGAATGCCTGTTGTTGGGGCGCACCCCAACTCCACGGTGCGCTCTTGCGCGTCAAGTGCTGGAAGGGTGTGATGAGTTCGGCTAAGGCAGGGATGAACCTGCGGAGATAAGAAACCTTGCCAAGGAAACTTTTTAACTGCTTGGTGTTCTTGGGTGGTGGAATCTCTCGGATAGAGGCGACCTTGGAGGGGTCAACGTCGATACCCTGTCGACTGACCAGGAAGCCAAGGAATTTGCCGGAGGAGACCCCAAAGGCACATTTGAGCGGGTTCATCCGCATGTTGTATTGAAGACAAAAAAAAAAAACTGCCCGAAGGTCCGCAAGATGCTCACTTTACTTTTTAAATATGATAATGAGGTCGCAACATAGTCTTCCACTGTGCGGTGTATCATGTCGTGAAAGATAGATGTCATAGCTCTCTGATAGGTGGCACCCGCATTTTTGAGACCAAAAGGCATGACCTTCCAACAAAAGTTACCCATCGGGGTCCGAAAAGCTGTCTTGGCACAGTCATCTGGGTTTATTCGAATTTGGTTGTAGCCGGTGAAGCCATCCATGAAGGACAGGGTCTCGTGTCCGGCGGCAGCCTCCGTGAGCATATCAATATTGGGCAGTGGGAATTCATCTTTAGGGCATGCCTTATTCAAATCGCGGAAGTCAATACAAACGCGAACTTGCCCATTCTTCTTTTGCACAAGAATAACATTGGCCAACCAGATAGGATGAGTGATGGGTTCGATGAAGCCAGCCTGCAGAAGTCGTTTGATCTCTTGCTTGATTTTTATTTCAAGTTTGGGGCGGAAGGACCGCGTATGCTGTCGAACTGGGTTGAACCCGTTGGTGATGTTGAGATGGTGCGTTACTAAGGCAGGGTCTAATCCGGGCATTTCGTTGTAACTCCATGCCAACACGTCGCGATATTCGCGGAGGAGGGTAACCAGTTCCTCTCTTCGGCCTGGGGCGAGTTTCGTGCCAATGTAGGTCAGTCGAGGTCCCTCGTCCGGATCAGCCAGGTTAATTTCTTCAAGATCTTCGGCCTGCGGTCGCGGGCCATCTTCATAGCAGGGGGGTGCAGCGCCCGGGGTAAGCTCGTGATCTGGCGGACAATGCTCGGCCATGCAACACCATTTTGTCTCCGTAGGTGGGTGGTGGTCGAGGCGGTCGGGCAGCGGACTCCCCGGACACCGTCATAACTGGTAGATGACCCTTCCGTCCTTGATGACGCGCTGGAAGGTGGTTTCAAACTTGGGCTTGGGGGATTCAGGCGGGGAAATGGTAGGGGCATCAGATGGTGATGTTGAGGTTGATGCTTTGTTCTTGTTGTTTTTCTTGGACTTGGACTTGGATTTGGGTGGCTTGTTCCCACACAGCTCGTCCCAATCTGGTAGCTTGGTGGAGTGGATGTGAGTGGCATTCTCATTATCTGCAGCAAGTTCGGTGAAGAAGGAGGCCTCGGCAAAATAAGACTCGGTACACTCGAAAGGGGCCTTGGTTGCGGGGATGGTTACTGCTACCTCATGTCCCGCAGGACCGGCCACCAGTTTCACACACTGGTGGTACGTCGAGGGAACAGCCTTGTTGACATGGATCCAAGGTCGCCCAAGTAGGAGGTGGAAGGAAGACTCGCCATCTATCACATGGAAAGTGGTGTCACGACGGACAGTTCTGACCATTAGGTCGATAGTGATGTGGCCAAGAGTGGACTGGGGGCCCTGCCCAAAGCCAGTGATTTTGATGGGGTCCCAAATGATCTTTCTTGGCGGTATGTCAGCTCGCTGCAAAGTGACGAGAGGGATGATGTTGATTGAGGCGCCGCAATCTACCAAGGCGCGGCGGAAGCCGGTGCCGTTGACGGTGCATTCAAGGTATAGTGGCCGGTTATGGTGCTCGATGGTTGTTGCGTCCTAGTCCGAAAAGATAAATACAGTGGAAGGGACATGTCTGAGCTCAGCCTGGGCGGTGAAGCACTCGGGCCCGAGGCCTGTGGTGACCTCGATCAAGCAATCCGAGAGATAGGTCCGCTCTGCGGGTGAAAACCCCATTTCATCAAAGAAGCCTTTGATCTTCGTCATTTGGCCAGCCGAGGACACTGGCTGGGGGGTAGGAGGTACATGAGCTGTGATCAAAGGAGAGACTTCCTCAGAAGCTTTGGGGGCGAGCGGCTCGAAGTGGTCGGTGGTAACCATGAGCACCTGATGCTTGCGGTTGTCGTTGCCATGGTTTGGGTATGGTTCTTTCCGCACATCATTGTTCTTCCGCAGCTGTAGCTCGCCTGACGCGACCTTTCTTGCGAAGATGGCCTGCAACACATTGCAGTTCTTGAGAGGATGGCCGAGGGCCTGGTGGAAGGGACAGTAGTTGGGCTTGGTTCTTTCCTCGTCCGTGATGGGGACCCGCACAGGTGGTAAATGGAAGTTGTTATCGTTGACAACCCATTCTGCCAATAGATCTTTCACCGTATTTAAATCACACGGAAAGGCAGGTGAAGTCTCCTGTTGTCGTCGTTTGTCTGGTGGTTGGTCCCTAGCCGGGAACTGGCGTTTAAAGCCAGTGTAATTACTGATGTTGCTGTTGCTGTTGTCGGTGCTGGTGCTGCTACGCTGGGTACTGGGTGGGGCTACTGAGGCCATCAGTGCATTCTGCGGCCGTGGCTTCCAGGGTTTGACAGGCCCTACCGTTTCGTAAGTATGCCTCGCCGTTTCTTTGAGATGTCCCCATGACTTCAATTGTAAGTTCTCAAGGTGTACCCGGTACACATCGTTCATATTCTTGCTGCATATGGGCNCCAATGTCTCATCCCTACTGAAATCTGTACTCTCGAGGCATTTAAGATGAAAGCGATGGACGTATTTGGTCAAGTCTTCGCCGGGGGCCTGGCGAATGCCGACGATGTCCACTGTGGTGACGCGTTCAGCGTTATTGTGGAATTTTGCCATGATGAGTTGGACCATTTCATGCCATGAATGGACTGTCCCCGCAGGGATTTGGTGGTACCAAGTGTAGGCTAAGCTTGTAAGGGACTTGTGGAATTCCCTCAACTTCAAGCTGTCTCCCGGGCCATACTGCTCCAATGAGCCTGCAAATCTAGTCAAATGTTCACGGGCGTTGCCTTCGCATCCGTTGAAGAGCACAAAGGCTGGTTGTTTGTACTTGGGCGTATAGGGAATGATGGCTATCTCGTCAGCATACGGCGCGTGGCTTGTTAACCGACTTGATGAGTCGGGCGCGGACTGCTGTGACAGTCGGTGAAGAAGCGCGTCAAAGTCAGCCTTTGAAACATAGTGGGAGGGCGGCTCCTCCTGGCCGACCAAAGGTTGGTGGCCGGCCGGTGCTCCGCGAGCCCCAGAGTCTCCTGTCGGTACAACTTGGTGGGCAGGAGCGGTTGAAGGGCGATGCATGGCGAGTGTTGATGCGGGCAGGTGGAGGGTGGCATGGGTGGGCAGACGAGACATATCCACCACTTGGCCTGTCATTTGGTGCTGCTCCATCAAGTAGGGGTTAGGCTCCATCTCAATGGACTCGTGAGTCTCAGAAGAGCTCCTGGCTGGAAAATGTTGAGGCGCCATAGTAGGAGAAACTTGTTGCAATAATGGTCCAAGATCTGGCTGCTGCCTGCGCGGCAGCATCACGGGATGCAGCGCGTCTGCCCTGGGCGGGGAAGACGTCGCGAGTCCCATTGTCAGGGGTCTGGAGGGTTGAGGCGGCAGTGGTCGTGACACTGGCGCCTGGGTAGCGTCAGGGGACGGCCCAGGTCCTGCAGGCTGGACCGGCATCACAATTTATTGCGAGGCCATCGCATGTATGGATTTTTGCATTTCCAATATGGCGGCCATGAGTGAAGCTTGAGAGTCCTGTATGCTGGCTATGGTGGGGGTGAACTGTTGGATGGCCGCGTTGACTGCCACTTGCACGTCAGGTGTGGGAGGGTCTGAGGGCGCAAAGCGCTAGTCCACACTTGGTCGTCAGAGTGATGCTCCTCACGAATGGTGGGGTTGAGGCCTTGGCTGGTTGCCCTGGTAGCTTTTCGTTGTACAGGCATGGTTGCTAGGATGTGGCAGACTGCAACACGATGCTCACCTCCCCAGTAGAGTCGCCAAATGTTGGTGCCGAAAGATGGTCCTTTGCCATGTCGAGGTGCCACAAAGGATGCAGTCTGGGTTGGCTTCCAAGTAAGCGAAGTGGGAGACAGCAAGGACGGTGCAAGGGCTGAGAGCAAGGCTCTTTAGGCAGGTCCAGTGTTATTAAAGGCGCAGGCGCACCTAAGGCGCAAAAGGTCCCTGGAGCCTAGGCGCAAGGCACAAGGCGCAGGCGCGCGCCTTTTCAAAGTAAGGCGCAATATTAAAATAAATAAAAATAAATAAATAATAGTGCATTAAAAAAATAAAATTACTTTAAAAAAATTCAAAACATGAAGATCCATAACAAACTGAAGATCCATTATAAGAACCATCAACCATGAATCATCCAACAAATTGAAGATCCATACAATTTACTTCTCAAACAAAAAAGAAGCATCAACGAACTCAACTCTTGGTTGTGTAAGGTAAATAATCAAGCAAATCCTCTAGGACCTCCACTTAGAAGAACCATGAATCAACCAACATCCTTCGAAAACTGTGTAGCATTGCATTTTCGCGGCTTGTTCTTTTCCGTGATATAGGCCTAAAAATATAGAGATTCTTTTGCTATGTATTATTTTGGAGGCTGATTTTATATTCAGTAAAGAACAACATAATAAATTGGAGGAGTGGAGGCATAGATATACACTTGAAAGAGAGAGAGAGAGAGAGACAAAAAGAGAGACAAAACAGTGGGCTGAACTGCTGAAGACGTGGAGTGGAGGCATAGAGCAGCCGAGTGGAGCAGCGACGAAGACGGCGTCAGCGTCGGCAACTGTTGCACCGGCAGCAGCGACTGGACTCTGGAGTGGCCCTTGTTTCTTCTTGAGCTGCAGCTGGGGCTGCTACAACGGCGGCGGCGGCGACAACTGGAGCAGCGGCGGAGTCGACTGAACTCTGGAGTGGCCGGCGGCGACCGGAGCAAGGCACAGGATCGGGATTCAGGAATGATGGGTTGAGTTGTTGAGATTGAGAATTCGGGAATGATGGGTTGATTCGTGAATCATGAAATTGGGTTTCTGATTTGGGGATTTTAGAATTAGGTTAAAGAAACAGAAAAAACTGGAAGAGAATGGCCCGTCCTGCGCCTTAGTGTGCGCCTCCCCCACCGTGTAGCGCCTTGCGCCTTGCCTCCCAGGCGCATAAAGCGCGCGCCTTATCGAATGCGCTCCGCCTAGGCCTAGGCGAGGCGCATGTGGTGCGCCTGGGCGTGCCTTGCGCCTAGGCGCGCGCCTAGGCGCGCCTTTAATAACACTGGGCAGGTCGCGAGGGCTGGCAGTGTCGTGCAGGCAGGGTGACGACGAACAGGGCCAGCGGTCGGTCTGTGTCAAGAGTGCGACGTCGAGAGTTTGAAGTCGTAAGTCCAAATGTCTTTCTCTCACTCGACATCCAGAGAGAATGGGTTGTAGAGAGAGAAAGGGAAAGTGACAAAGGAGGCAGAAGTCCTAGAATAAGCTCCAAAATCCACTATATATAGGCACAAATGTGCGCGTGTCATCGACCGACACGTGTCATCCTTCGGGAGTGACACATCGTCGAAAAGAGGGGCTCTCAGTCTTGATTGTCCATCGAATTGCCGGTCCCCGAGTTCGTGCCGCCCTGCCCTTGCAGCGTCCCTCTGCCTGTCTGAGGAGACTGACCACACCGCGGTCGCATGGTCAGAGTAGCCCGTGGCCGCAGCCTCCAGGCCAAGCCCGTGCGGAATCCCAGTGGATGCGGCACGAGGCGGACCGAGATCCTGGCAGCGGTGAGGGTTGCCCCTGCAGCCAACTGCTAGGCGTGCCGGACACGATGCCCTCCGAGGACCTGCTCCCGTCCCGGAGTGACTCGCGGTTCATTGCCCTGGTGGTGTTGATGATCAATGGTAACATGAGTGCACATGCTCTTAACTTTATATCCAGAGTCTGTGTCGAATGGGCCTCGTGCTGGCTCATTGCGAATGGAGTCCCCTAATGCCCGTTGGGTGATTGTGCCAGCGAGGGCTTTAGGGTCGTGAGCCCCTGTGAGCCCATCCCCGTTGCGAAGGCCGGAGCCTCCGGTTGATTGTCCGGGCGAGCGCCGGAGCCCCCGGTTGATTGTGCGGGCGAGGGCCAGAGCCCCTGGTTGATTGTGACGGTGAGGGCCGCGAGGGCCGGAGCCCCGGGTTGATTGTGCGGGCGAGGGCCGGAGCCCCCGGTTGATTGTGCCGGCGAGGGCCTTAGGGTTATGAGCCCGTCCCGCCGTGAGGACCGTAGCCCCGGGTTGCTTGTGCGGGCGAGGGCCAGAGCCCGTCAGTTGATTGTGCGAGCGATAATGGGCGTCACACGACCACTAGCGACGAGTGAGCATTGCTGAATGCGTTGAGTGGGGTGATGGCAGCGGTAAGCAGGTCCCCCCCCTAAGGACAAGTGTGGCCGACCCCCTTCTCTAGGGGGTGGCCGACCCCCTCATAAAAAGGGCTGGCCGACCCCCTCAACAGAGGGGTGGCCGACCCCCTCACACGGTGGTGGCCGACCCCCTCACCAAAGGGGTGGCCGACCCCCTCACAAGGTGGCTGGCCGACCCCCTAGCAAAAGGGGTGGCCGACCCCCTCACAAGGTGGTTGGCTGACCCCCTTCTCAGGGAGGTGGCCAACCCCCTTCTGAGGGGGGTGGCCGACCCCCTTTCAAGGTGGGTGGCCGACCCCTCGGGGGGGAGGTACTTTCGATCTGTCTGAATGTTTTATGGCGCGGAGCGCTTTGATCGAGCATGGCGATATTTGAGCATCAGAGCGTTTTCACCGAGGAATGATGTTGAGCAAGTTTGACTACCGAGCGTATGACGTGTCGTGCCACTGGAGCCTTTTAGCGGGCCCTGGAGTGCGGTCTGCGGGTGACATGTCGTGCCACTGGCGTCTCTTAGCGGGCCCTGGGGTGCGGTCCGGATAGGTTGTGAACACCCTTTAAACTAAAACTCTCATTTTTTTCCTTGAGTAAATTAGTGATTTATAAACTTTCCGGATGTGCAGAAAATGATACCGTTTGCAGCTTGTTTTCGAAAATGATACCTTTTGCTAAGATGTGCAGAAAGTCTCTAGATTCACAAATAGGTGAAGTACCTCTTAGTGGTATTAGGCCCCTTTGAACGAGACTGGGATATTGCGCAGAAGCCAATAAGCTACAAGCACTTGCCGTCCAAAAGACAACATCAGGCAGTCCAAACTCTTCAGCAGCTGTGCGGGTGAAGTCCACAACACTATCAGAAACAATGCAAGTCAGCGGAAGCATATTCGACGAGTTGTTGAGCTTGAAGAGAAGATCTCTGAACGGTGCCAAGCAGTGCTTACTTGTGGAGTCACAAATTGTAAGGCCGTCCGGGAGGGCATCATTGTCACTATCCGATGGTGGAATTCCATCAGGAATCACTTCAAATCGGAAGGAAGAGAGACTATTGAGCGAGTCGGGGCCTCGGGATTTGAGAAGGCGTTGATGGACGAATTCTGTGTTGACAAAAGTGATGTGAAAGCCTTTGGAATGGAGGAGTTTTGCTAATTTTAGCATAGGGTTTATGTGACCTTGAACTGGGTATGGTACACAAACTGCATGAGGCTTTGCTGTTAGATGACTGAAATCCATCTCTCTCTCTCTCTCTCTCTCTCTCTCTCTCTCTCTGTGTGTGTGTGTCTGTTTTGTGTGTGTGTGTGTGAATGGTTATAATGGCAGGACAGGAGGTTAAATATAGACCAGACCTGGCTTGCATAGTAACAATTGAAGGGGTAACAAGTCAATTAAATCGAGCTGGATAAAGTCTCAATAACGGCTCTGAGTATACGGAAGCGATGATGCAATCAATATTCAGGTAAAGCCCAACTATGCACGGCTTTTACTTTTCTGCCATATATATATATATATATATATAAACATATATATACATAGTTGATAAAATGATAGTTCATACAACTTAAGCAACCTGAAGTGGCCGTCCACTTGTCGAGGTGGACTGCCTAGATCCGCTGTTAGAAAGTGAATTCAATACTCCGTCACACTGTGGAATAGACGTTCGTCCCACTGTGTGACTGATGGTGATTTGCAGTTAATGCAGACATTCGCCCCATAATGGAGCGGACAATGAAAGTTTTTCTTTAAAAAAAAGTGACTTGGTATGTTCGTTCGGAATGGATGAACGGGGTCAGATCGTAGTGTCAACTTAAACTAAGTTGTCAGCTGTGACCTTATATTTATATATGAGCTGTGAACTCCGAAGGAGTGTATAGATATTGCTGTGTACATTTAGTGGCAGAAGTTCCATCTCAGTCTGGATCTTGGACTTAGCCCCCTCCCTCCCTCCCACTTGTTCTTTCTCCAGATGGTCAGTGGCTGGGTGATGGTCAAGTTACAAGGTATATAGACCTGTACCGTACATATAACATGAGTGGAAACAACAGTTACGTACGTACACTTTGAAAAGCATGCACCTATCAATTCCTGCCTTCCCTTGTTCCTCAACTGTTGTACTAATATCCAGTACCTCATGACCTTTTGCAAAGGACGACTTAGATTAAGATTTATTTTTTTGGTGCAAAAAAGGGTGATAAGATTTGTCACACCTTTCGAGCCGGGGAGGACCACATGGGCTATAAAACTCTGCCTACTAAGATTTAAAGCAACTGTATTCCCAAGGCTCGAAACTGAGACCTCTGGTTAAGTTAAGACAGTCTCGTGCCAGCTGACCTATGCGCTTGGTTGGTCAAAAGCCACGAAGCTAGATGAGCCTGTTCAACTGGTCATTAGTTCCCTTTCTTCTTCTACTTTAATTAATTTATTCATGACGTAGATGGTCATTTTGGACATGGGTAAGGTACAACCTTCCACCTTAAAATTTATGTTGAAACTTAGTCGAGCTTGGGTTGGTCAATAGAACGTATTATTAAGTTCTAAGAAGTGAATTAATGCATAATGCATAACAATAGATAACAAATAGATTAACATCTTATAAAATATATAAATTTACTTTTGCTAAAACTATAACAGCTGGTAAGATAGATATTGGCGATAGAAACCATTGTTTTGAGATATATATATATATATAAAATAAAATTAATACCAAATTTAATCACAACGAGTTTAAGTAGAATATAAAAAATGAACTATCCTTGGTAATAGGGGTGTTACTTAGGGAAAACCTAATCTTTTAAAAGCCCATCATAACCTGACTCAACCTAAGCTTTTTACAAAAAAAAGCCCAACCCAGCCTAACCAAAGTAGAAATACTACGGGCTGCCCACTGCGATTAACATCTATTTAGTCTTTTGCCTTTCGTTTGTGAATGAGTAATTTTCCTCAACGCGTCCCATAATTGAAAGACTAACATGACTCATAGTTGACTTATTCGATAATATTTTTATCTTTGATAAATGAAAATTCGCGTTTATCTAGTCAAAAGATAATATACAATAAATAAATCTTTGGAGGTCAATCACTAAAAAAACACATAGGTTAGACATTAAAAACAACTAATAAACTCCATCCAATTAAAATAGTAATGTTAGTCTTCCTCAAACTAGCAAGGTAAATAGGCATCAACATGTGTAGATGCGGAAGACAAGCAATAAGTTATAACACTTAATACAGTGAATTCCCTCCCACTTCAACTCATCCATATCTTTACATCATATGAGAAGTTATAAAACCATTAACAAAATGTTCTAATTTTCTAAAAGCATAAATGAAATCCCAAGCCACTTTGTGAAGACGCCAAGCTTTGCCAATCTAGACTCTTTGACTTTTTGCTCTCTTTCTTTGAGTAATAACAATGCTACTCTTTGACCTAGTTTACTCTCTTTCTTTGCTGGCAGCAGCCAATTTGGACTCTTCAGTTCCATTTATAAAGATGATAGACCTGATGACAAATTATTAGCTAATGTAGCATGGGATTTGACATAAAAGAAAACATTGCTGAAGGTAACAAAAGTTACATGTACTGATTACGAACAAGACCTTGCCCAAATACTTGCCTAGAATCATGACTAGACCAGAAGACCTTCAAAACTTGCCTGAAAGTAATCAGCCTGGGATCATATTCAATTTGCAAAAAAACTTTAAAACTCAATCACACAAAAATTTCAAATACTTGGTTAAAAGATGAGAAAATGCTCAGTTGCAATTCTAAGTAAAATGCAATGCTGCCTATCATAATGCAGAAAGTCACTGCTCTAGAGCCCAACATTAGTAGAAAGATCCACAAGTGGAATGGTGAGCTAGATACTAAGCTAGTAAGTGACTGTGGAACGCGTGGCTATCGGTAGCAAAAAGGTGCTTCATTCTCCATAATGCATACTTGGCAGTTTACAACTACATTATATCTTACCAAGCCAATTACTTAACAGATTCCATACTTATATGCACTTAAACTTTGGGCGTCAACAATTTCTTGGTAGTCTTTACTCCTGATGAAGCCTTACCCTTGCATAGATTCACCTCCTCACAATTTTATGTGCCATAATAGTATGTATATATGAAATTAAAATACAGCCTTACCCTGTATTGATTCACCTCCTCACAACTTTCTGTACGACAATAGTATCTACATAATTAGGTTGTTGGTGAAAGTGTCCGAAGAAGTAGCCATGACTTCCAAGAGAACAATGGTAGCACTAAGGTTGTTCTCATAGTACATCAAGGGTTTCTGGACACTTTCATCAATAGCTTTAAATCCAGAAAAATGAATGGCAGCTTCAAACCTGCAGCACAAACAAGATACCATGATAAGAATAAGTTGTTGTTCCCAACCTATTCTGGTCGTACCCAAGGGCCCACTAGGGGTCCCACTTCACGCAAACACGTCGACAGCTACAACGTGCAGTTTTCCAACGTATTGAACCGGTCAGCGCGCGCACGCTCAAGTCAAGTGCGTTTTTTGCTCCGCGGGCCTTGTGCGCGACTTAGGCACGATTTATTTCATGTTGACATCACTCACGCTAGCGCGATCATTATGTCACTACCACCCGAACACCTTTTCACAAAAAATGTCGACCGACAGCGTAACCAGAGCAACGGGGTCAAGAGACAGAGGCCTTGGCCAACCCCATAGGGTAGGCCTCGGCCTCCCCCAAGGTCATGGGGTCGGCCTCGGCCTCCCATGGGGGTTTGGCCTTGGCCTTCCCCCCCCGGTTATTCACCTTTCGCGCAAAGTCCTTTTCGCACTTTTTTCACTTCGTTTGCTTCGTACGTAATCTTGGCACCTTATTCGTCACATGGGTACGATTTACATCGACACGCTCGTCGTAACTCAACTTTCGGATTTGCCTTTGCTCATCAAAACACCTACCGTCGGCGCGTCCAAAGTTCACTGAAAGGGGGAGTGGCCTTGGCCTCCCTTCATGGGAGTTGGCCTTTTGCTTTGGCCACCCCCTAGGGTCGGCCACAGCCTCCCCAAGGGGTCGGCCTCGGCCTCCCCAAGGGGTCGGCCTCGGCCTCCCCAGGGGTGGTGGCCTTGGCCTTCCCCCCAATGTTTGGCCTATGGCCTCCCCTCCCGCGCGCACTTGTTTTCTCGAGTCTTTGCACCTCCGCGATGTTTACATCCGTTCGTACATCAACCTCCCGAAGTCCGTTGTACATTAACCTCCCGATGTCCGTCGTGCATCAACCTCGTGACGTCCGTCGTGTATCAACCTCGTGACGTCCGTCGTTCGTGACCGCACACCGCTCCATCGATGCCCATCGCCAAATGTCGCGAGCTACCACCGAATGACCCATCACCGACGACCGCATACCATCACTCCCAACTTTGTCATTACTACATGTTGCATTCATTATTTTGGTATAACAGGCACACTAAACTCGCATCCCATCTTCGAAACACCCAACGCGCGCCTGTGCGCCGTCTCCGCAACGTTCGTCGCCGCGCACGTGTGTCATTGTCATGATACGTGCCCCCGGCACCAAGTATTGCTCCGCGACGTTCGTCGCCGCGCCCGTGCGCCATTCTCATGATACGTGCCCCGACACCAAGTATTGCTCCGCGACGTTCGTCGCCGCACCACTTTCATAACACGTGCCCGGGCACCAGGTATTGTCTCGTGCTTTAGGCACCGCGCCCATGCGCCACAATCATGTTACATGCTTCCGGGATGGGCTCACAACCTTATAGCCATCGCCGTCTCAATCACAGGGGGGGCTTCGGCCCTCATACCTGGATGGGCTCACAACCTTATAGCCATCGCCGTCTCAATCACAGGGGGGGCTTCGGCCCTCGTACCGGGATGGGCTCACAACCTTATAGCCATCGCCGTCTCAATCACAGGGGGGCTTCGGCCCTCGTACCGGGATGGGCTCACAACCTTATAGCCATCGCCGTCTCAATCACTAGGGGGGCTTCGCCCTCGCACCGGGATGGGCTCACAACCTTATAGCCATCGCCGTCTCAATCACCAGGGGGGGCTTCGGCCCTCGTACCGGGATGGGCTCATAACCTTATAGCCATCGCCGTCTCAATCACGGGGGGCTCCGGCACGAGGACCCCTCGCAGCGGACTCTGAGCACTGAGCTGTGACTATGTCCACTCATGTTACTGTCGATCATCGACACCACCAGGACAATGACCCACGGGTCACTCTGGGACGGGAGCAGGTCCTCGGAGGGCATCGCGCCTAGTCCGCCTGGCAGTTGGCTACAGGGGTAACCCTCACCGCTGTCAGGTTCTCCGCGCGTCTCTTGACGCACCTCGTGGGATTCAGTAAGGGCTTGGATCGGTGGCTGGGGCAACAGGCTTACTCTGATCATACTACCGCGGTGTGGTCAGTCTTCTCAAACAGGTAGAGCGACGCTGTGCGAGGTAGGCATCGCAAATTTAGGAACCGGCAGTCCAACGGAGAACCGATATTTTGGGACCCCCTGGTGACATGTCACTCCTAGGGTGGCACTTTATGACATAAGCATACCGTTTCCTATTAATAGTGGACTTTACAACTCAAAAAAGGACTTCTTCTTTATTCTCACGAAAATCACTTTCTCACTCTAGAATTGGAGAGCTCTTGGATTCTAGAGAGAGAAACACAAAATTGGACATAACTTAAGATCGTAACATTGGACCCTGACTTGGACTATCGACTGCCGGCCCTGTTCGTCTTAGCCTTGCCTTCGCAGCACTGCCACTCCTCACGGCCTGTCTGGGAAGCCTTGCTCTCTACCCTTACTCCGTCCTTACTGTCTCTCACTTTGCATACTTGGAAGCTGACATGAATTGTAGCCTTTGTGGCACCTCCACGTAGGTACGAACCCACTTTCCTTGGCATCATTTTGGCGACTCCGCTGGGGAGGTGAGCATTGTATTGCAGTCTGTCTATCTTCTGCACTCAATCTCCATGCCTAGACAACAAAGAGTTACGAGGGCTACCAGCCAGGGCCTTCTCCATGTCGTGCAAGAAGAGGACCACTCGGGTGAACAAGAGGGGACTAGTGATGTACGTCTCCAAGACCATCCCGCACCTGACGTGCAGGTTACAGTCAATGCGGCCATCCAGCAGTTCACTCCCACTATAGCCAACATACAAGACTCACAAGCTTCTCCCATGATCGCCATAATGGAAATACAGAAATCTCTACAGGCGATGGCCTCACAGCAAATTGTTCCACCGGTCCAGCCTGCAGGACCTGGGTCGTCCCCTGACATCGCCCAGGCCCCAGTGTCACGACCACCGCTGCCTCGACCATCCAGACCCTTGGCGGTAGGACTCACAACATCTTCCCCGCCCGTAGCTGACACACTGCGTCTCGTGATGCCACCACACAGACTACAGCCGGATCTTAGGCCAGTATTGCAACAAGTCTCCCCTACTGTTGCACCTCGATCAACAAGTGCCAGCCAGGAACTCTTCTGAGACTCATGAATCCATTGAGGTGGAGCCTAACCCCTACCTGACGGAGCAGCATCAAACAACCGGCCAAGTGGTGGACATGTCTCGTCCGCCCACCCATGCCACCCTACATCTACCTGCGTCAACACCTGCCATGTATCGTCCTTCCATTGCTCCTGCCCACCAAGTCGCACCGTCAGGGGACTCCGGGGCTCACGGAGTGCCGGCCAGCATCAACCTTTAGTCGGGCAGGAAGAGCCGCCCTCCCACTATGTTTCCGGCTGTCACAACATTCTGCACCCGACTCATCAGACCGGTTGACAGGCCATGCGTCGTATGCTAATGAGATAGCCATTATACCATATCCACTCAAATACAAACAACCCACTTTTGTGCTCTTTAACGGTCGTGAGGGCAACGCCCGTGAGCACTTAACCAGATTCGTCGGTTCGTTGGAGCAATATGGACCGGGCGATAGTTTGAAGCTGAGGGAGTTTCACAAGTCCCTCACAGGCTTGGCGTATACTTGGTACCATCAGATCCCTGCGGGGACGGTCTATTCATGGAATGAGATGGTCCAACTCTTCTAGGGAAAATTCCACTACGAAGCTGAACGCGTCACCGTAGTGGACATCGCCGGCATTCGCCAGGCCCCCGGCGAAGACTTGACCAAGTATGTGCACCGTTTTCATCTTAAGTGTCTCGAATGTATAGATTTCAGTAAAGATGAGACATTGGTGCCCATATGCATCAAGAACATGAACGACGTCTATCGGGTGCACCTCGAGAACTTGCAATTGAAGTCATGGGGACACCTCAAGGAAACGGTACGGCGTACTTACGAGACAGTCGGGCCCATCAAACCATGGAGGCCTCGCCCGTAGAATGCGCTGCTGGCCTCAGCAGACACATCCAGTACCGAGCACAACAGCAATAGCACCAGTAACATCAACATCAATAATTACACTGGTTTTAAGCGTCAGTTCCCGGATGGGGACCAACGCTCCGACAAACGGAGGCAGCAGGAGACTCTGCCTGCCTTTCCATGTGATTTGAATACGGTGAAAGGGCTCTTGACATAATGGGTTGCCAATGATAACAACTTCAAGTTGCCACTTGTGCAGATCCTCATCACAGACGAAGAAAGAACCAGGCCCAACTACTGCCCCTACCACCAGGCCCTTGGCCATCCTCTCAAGAACTGCAATGCATTGCGAGCTATCTTTGCAAGGAAGATCGCGTCAGGCGACCTACAGCTGCGAAAGAACCACGATGTGCGGAAGAACCCATACCCAAATCATGGCAACAACAACCGCGAGCATCAGGTGCTCATGGTTGCTACCGACCACGTCGAGTCGCCCGTCCTCGAAGCTTCTGCGGAAGTCTCGCCTATGGTCACAACTTGTGTACCTTCTGCCCCCCAGCCAGTGTCCTCGGCTGGCCAAATGACGAAGATCAAAGGCTTCTTTGATGAAATGGGGTTTTCACCCGCAGCGCGGACTTATCTCTCGGACTGTTTGATCGAGGTCACCACCGGCCTCGGGCCCGAATGCTTCGCCGCCCAGGCCGAGCTCAAACATATCCCTTCCACCGCATTCATTTTTTCGGACGAGGACTCACCACCGATTGAGCACCATAACCGGCCGCTGTACGTTGAGTGCACTGTTAACGGCACCGGCTTCCGCCGCGCCTTGGTAGACGACGGCGCCTCGATCAACATCATCCCTCTCATCACTTTGCAGCAGGCCGATATACCACCAAGGAGGATCATCCGTGACCCCATCAAAATTACTGGCTTCGGGCCACCAGTCCACCCTTGGCCACATCACTGTCGACCTCATGGTCGGAACTGTCTGTCGTGACACTACTTTTCACGTGATAGACAGTGAGTCTTCCTTCCACCTCCTGCTTGGGCGACCCTGGATTCATATCAACAAGGCTGTCCCCTCGACGTACCACCAGTGTGTGAAGCTGGTGGCCGGTCCTACGGGACATGAGGTAGCAGTAACCATCCCCGCGACCAAGGCCCCTTTTGAATGTGCCGAGTCTTACTTCGCCGAGGCCTCCTTCTTCACTGAGCTTGCTGCCGATGGTGAGAATGCTACTCACATTCATTCCACCAAACTACCAGATTGGGACGAGCTGTGTGGGAACAAGCCCCCCAAGTCCAAGTGCAAGTCCAAGAAAGGCAACGGAAACAAGGCATCAACCTCGACGGCGCCATCTGCTGTCCCGACCAATTCCTCGCCTTCATCCCCCAAGTCCAAGAAACACAAGTTTGAAGCCACCTTCCAACGCGTCATCAAAGACGGAAGAGTGATCTACCAGTTATGACGGTGTCCGGGGGGTCCGCCGCCTAACCCCCTCGACCCCGACTTGCCCATGGAGACAGAGTGGTGTTGTACAGCCGAGCATTGCCCGCCAGACCCCGAGCTTACCCCGGGCGCTGCACTGCCCTGCTATGAAGACGGCCCTCGACCGCAGGCCGAAGATCTTGAAGAAATTAACCTGGCTGACCCGGGCGAGGAACCTCGACTGACCTACATCGGCACGAAACTCGCCCCGGGGCGAAGAGAAGGACTGATTACTCTCCTCCGCGAATGTCGCGACGTATTGGCATGGAGTTACAACGAAATGCCCGGATTGGATCCTGCCTTGGTGACACACCATCTCAACATTGCTAACGGGTTCAGCCCTGTTCGACAGCATCCGTGAACCTTCCGCCCCGAGCTCGAACTAAAGATCAAGCAAGAGATCGAATGGCTTCTACAAGCCGGCTTCATTGAACCCATCACTCATCCTATCTGGTTGGCTAATGTTGTTCCTGTGCAAAAGAAGAACGGCCAAGTCCGCGTTTGTATTGACTTTCGGGACTTGAACAAGGCATGCCCCAAAGACGAGTTCCCACTGCCCAACATCGACATGCTCACCGAGGCAGCTGCCGGACACGAAACCTTATCTTTCATGGATGGTTTCGCGGGCTACAACCAAATCCGGATGAACCCCGACGATTGTGCCAAGACAGCCTTCCGCACCCCTATGGGTAACTTTTGTTGGAAAGTCATGCCCTTCGGCCTTAAGAACGCGGGTGCAACATATCAAAGAGCAATGACAGCAATCTTCCATGACATGATACACCGCACAGTGGAGGACTACGTCGACGATCTTATCATCAAATCTAAAAAGGAAAGTGAACATCTCACGGACCTTCGAGCAGTCTTCGATCGTTGTCGACAATACAACATGCGGATGAATCCGTTGAAATGTGCCTTTGGAGTCTCCTCCGGCAAATTCCTCAGCTTTTTGGTCAGTCGACAGGTCATTGACATTGACCCTTCTAAGGCCGCCTCCATCCAAGAGATGCCCACTCCCAAGATCACTAAACAGTTAAAGAGCTTCCTCGGCAAGGTTTCTTACCTCCGCCGATTCATCCCTGCCTTGGCCGAACTCATCACGCCCTTCCAGCACTTGACGCGCAAGAGCGCACCGTGGAGTTGGGGTGCGCCCCAACAACAAGCATTCGAACAGATCAAGGCGGTTCTCATGTCGCCGCAGACCATGGTCGTGCCGCAACGAGGTATCCCACTCTTGCTTTATTTGACCTCCACGCCCAGGTCCATAGGGGCATTGCTTGCCCAAGAGGTGGATGAGGTGGAACGCCTGGTTTATTATCTCAGCCGATCAATCAGGGGCCCCGAAGCCAATTACTCTGAGCTCGAGAAGCACTGCTTAGCCTTGGTCTACGCCTCGCAGAAATTCAGACACTACTTCTTGTCGCACTAGATTACACTTGTCACAAAGGCTGATCCACTACGATACATGCTCACGCGTCTTGCCCTGTCTGGCCGGCTTACTCGTTGGTACTATTGGCCGAGTTTGGCTTATCCATCAAGAATCCTACATCTCTACGGAGCCAAGCACTCGCATACCTCTTAGCCTTCTTCCCACGCCAACAATATGAACCGACCTCAGATCAATTGCCTGGTGCAATACTTGGAAGCCTTGGCACCTTATCGTGCCTTGGTGCAATACTTGGAAGGAAGATTTGGCCATATCCAGTACGAACATCATAACAGGTGCCACAACCGACATGCAGACAGCTTGGCCACGATCGCGTCAAAGATGGAGGTTGATGGTGAGCAGCGAATGCTAACCATCATCAAGAGGACGGAACCATGCACAACATTGAACCTAGTCCCGAAGGACATTACTGCAGACGATTGGAGGCAACCAATCGTCGACCAACTTAAGGCGCCATCTCTTGCTACCGCATCTACCCTTGCAGATTTCTTGATGTTGGGAGACGTCTTGTACAGACGATGCCCCGGAGGCACTCTGGCCAGGTGCTTGGCACCGGAAGAAGCAAAGCACAAATTACAGCTCGGCCATCAGAAGTGTTGCGGCCTCGACGGTCCCCCTCTATACCGTCGCCTCCAGCGTATGGGCCTCTATTGGCCATCCATGGCCAAGGATGCCTCAGACATACAAGGGGACTGCCCCGAGTGTTCGTACGCCCCGGACAATACGGAAGCTCTTGTCATTAACGTCGAAGGTGACTGGCGCCAGCCTTTCGTCCAGTATTTATCCCATGGGGTTCTACCGCCTGACCGCAGCTCAGCACGATCTATCAAGCGCAAGTCGGTCAAGTATTTCGTGACGGAAGGAGAGTTGTTTCGCAAGGGATTTTTGGGACGCACCCTGCGATGCCTGCAGGGTGCCCAAGCAGTCGAGGTGATTAACGAAGTGCACAATGGTGATTGTGGTGAGCATCAAGGCTCTCAGAAGTTGTATGCAGAGTTGCTAAGGATGGGATACTACTGGCCAACTATGGAATCTGACGCGATCTCTCATGTCCGACACTGCCAACCCTGTCAGAGACACGCCGACAGAATGCACACGCCGGCGTCCGACCTCCGCATGATCTTAGCCCCTTGGCCATTTCACTCCTGGGCTCTCGACCTCATAGGCCCCATCCACCCAACATCACGGGGTCACACTTGGATCATGGTTGCAACGAAACATTTCACAAAGTGGGCCGAAGCCATACCTCTACGACGAGCCACGGGAGGCGTCATCGCCAACTTCTTGCGCGACCACATCGTCTGTCGCTTTGGTATCCCCCGGTGTATCATATCTGACAACGGCACGCCATTCATCAACAGGGATGTCCGAGCTTTCATGGAAGGATACAACATCAACCACGCTACATCCACTCCTTACTACCCACAAGGGAATGGTCAAGCCGAAGCTTCTAACAAGACTCTACTGCGGGTATTATCACGAATGGTCCATGATGTAAGTGGTTCATGGTCCGAGAAGTTAAGCCTCGCACTTTGGGCTTACAGAACCTCCAAGCATACATCAACAAAGACCACACCCTTTTCCCTTGTCTACGGGGACGAGTGTGTCGTACCAGCCGAGATTACGGTCGCATCAGCCAGACTCTCCCTAAGCAGTGGGCTTGGAGAGGAAGAAACCAGAATGACCGCCCTTGAAGGACTTGATGAAAGGAGAGCCAATGCCTTGCGCCGTATGAAGAAATACCACGAACAACTCACCAAGGCATATGGAAAGACTGTGAAGCAACGAACATTCGTCGAGGGCGACCTTGTTCTCCAAGCCGCCAAACATGTACGCGCCAACATGTCAGCCCCCAAGTTCACACCGAATTGGGAAGGACCACTTCAAGTGCATGAAGCCAGAGACAACGGCTCCTACCTCCTGCTCAACACGGAAGATGGACAAATCACGACACCTATCAACGGCCGCTATTTGAAGAAGTTTTATGCATGACCAGCAGCGGAGTGTTCCCCCAGCCTTACCCGCCCAAAGCTTAGAACATTTACACAGCATTTTTTGTATATGCACACATGTTCATGACTTGTAACTTTTGTTGTTTATTACAAGTTCTTGCTTTATTCATGTAATGGCATTTTGGCCCAAATACTATCAATGCAAAGATCATTTACTCGCCTCAACTATTGTATGTAATGCACTCTTTCATTTACACATCATTCACTAAGTCGCTTGCTATGGGCGGGGAAGGGGGAACCACAACGGGAAGACACCACATGCAAGACATACAAGCACATCAAAAGCTAAGCATCACCTCACAACAAACATAGGTACAAAATAACCATATGACTGCCATATCAATATCAACCAAATGTATAGAAGTCACAGGTTTGCAGGCCGCTACGGACCAATGACTACTAGCAAAATGAAAAGAAAACGACATCTAACGTAAAGAAGTAAGCAATGCACCAATAGAATCAGAAGTGTTTGACTCCAAAGTCCGTCGCTGCGTCTGTAAGTCGGACCATCTACCATCCAACTCGGACCGCTGGCTCTCTATCTTTGTCTGTCCTGCCTCCGCCTCGGCAAGCCGGACACGCATCTCGGCCACCTCCCGAGTCACATCTGTCAACGCTACATCAAGCATTCGCCTACGACCCTGCCACGCCACCTCCTGCGCTCCTATCATGGTCAGCCCAGCCACGACCTCAGCACTCTGCCCCCTCACTCTGATATAGTCGACCAACCAATCCAACTGGAATCCAAATGATACGAAAGGCTCAAGCTCTGACATAAACTCTGATATGAGCTCCGAAGTCCATGTCGAGGTTGACACCGCACTAAGTGTCGGCAGCCAATCCACAAATGCCGCATACATCGCCCTGATCAATGCTGCACCCCGCATGGTAATAGCACCAGCAAACGTCTGGGGCTGTCTCGCCCTAATCATCTCCAACCGATGGACTACCGAATCAGACAAGCCGATACCCTCCCAAGATATACCGTCCACCTGTCCGACTGAAGACCCGCCACTAGCAACATCAGCCTCTGTCGTCCTACCACCCACCGATCTCACGACAACAGTAGCAGCATGCATTGCCAATAGAGCATCACCCGCATCTACAGCTGACCCTGACAACGTATCCGCCACAGGCTCTACAACAGACGACCTCGATACCTCATGTCGCAACAACGGATCTCTAACCACTGCATGTGTAGCCGACAACCCGTCATGTGCTCCTGTCAGAGCATCTGGCTCTCTACTCTCCCACCAATCACCACCCTCAAACATGTGACCCATCGGGCCACCGAATACCTCCTCGACCGAGACGGCCGATGGACTCGGATGACTAACTGGCTCGACCAGCTCCAAAACATTTGCTGCTGTATGCTCCGGACAACTGATCGGCTCCACAATGTAGGCTGATGCCTGCTCCACCGCCACAGCCTCCTCAAAGGCCTCACTATCCATCGGTTCCCCCTTATAGGCCGGCTCGGCCTCCATCTCCTCAACCGCTTCGGTCGCATCCACATCTGTCTCCTCGTCCTCCTCAGCTGCCTCAACATCCATCCCCTTAGCATCATCGGTGATAGCCTTGACGTACTCTGCGGCATCGTCTGACTCCACGTCAATGGCCTCATCATCATCATCGAGCTCCTGTCAAAAAAAAAAACAAGAGAGAGAAGAACCTTAGAACACACTTAACATGATAATTGGCAACTGTACAACGAAAGCAAAACATTACACTAACCTCAGAGTCATACTCCTCCAACACCTCTCGCGGCCTCTTTGGCCTGCGTCCGCCACCTGCTGAAGGACCTGCGCCTGTCCACTGTGCACCCTCCATCATACCCACTCACAATGACGAAATGAGACCCTTGCCGGCACCCAGCACCCTTGGCACACGTCTTGCTGCTGCCAACGCCCGTGGCGCGCGTGCTGACGCCGGTACATCTGATACACCCGTAAGTAGTACCGACATGCCACACCGCCTCACAACCTGCGCTGTGACCAATCCCAGTCCTCTGTCCCCAGCAAAGACATCGACCTGCTGTCTGTCGGGTGGCGCCTGCGACAACCACTCTGACCACATCACCAGTACCTGCTCCCACCATCGTGCGTACTCAGCCGTTGCTACTCTTGTCGATAGCGTCCCGAGCCTCCTCCACTCCCCTATCAGTACTGGCCACTTCTGCGCCCACTTCAAGATCGTATACCCAAAGGCCCTCCTCACCTCCCACGGCATAGTATAGCTACATGGGGGCTCTAAGTCATAACCAAAAGTCGTGGATAGTCGGTCGGGACTGTACCTCGCCACATAATATCTGCTCATAGCCGGCTTCCCGCCATCATCAGTCAATACGGGAAGCCACCCCGGAAAGTACGCCACTAGTAAGGCCACCGCCGTGTCCTTAAACTCATCTCGACTGTGTAGTCGCACCATTATGTCCTGCAGATCCATCCATGGAGGAGTACCGTACGAACAATGCATTTCTGTATACGGACAGGGAACACACTCATCTCGATCGTCAAATATATCTGCCAGATCACACCTAGGCTTCTTCCCGCCCGCCCAAGCATATACTCGGCCACCTGCATACAAGATCGACACCTCACGCGACTTGCCAGGCCGAGTCACCGTAACCCTCCTCGGCGACAGATGTACTAAGGGAAATCCCACAGGCCGATAATCCATGTAGATCTCGAACAGATACCGCTGCAAGAACATCCAGTCTACATACGTCGCCATCTGATATCGTCCGTATGACCTCTGCACGTCATTGGAAAACTGGTCTAGACGCGAGTACAAGGTGCCTAAGTAAATAGGGGCCAGCCCGACGCGACCACCCCCAGCCATCCTAACAGCCAACTTGAACACCCTTGGGGAAATGCCGTCCTCCGGCGTACCTTCAAATACAAACCTAAAAGTACAAGAGCATACAACATCTATTATGACCACCCCACTTTATTCAGAACATAAAGTGTACATGGCAGTATGACTACGTTAACTTTCCGAAGCATGATTTTTTTCTAAGTATATGATCCGACATTCTACGCATACAAAAGCAATTGAACTATAGCATGCCGAATTACTGAAGGGAAAAGACTAGAACACGTACCTGGACAAGAACATGGCAAGGAATCCCGCCAGCTCGTATATGTTGTCCTTATAGCAAGAACCCACGCGAGAGTTGCTCGCCGATACCGACTTCTGTCCGGGTAGCGCGGTTGCCGTACCATAGAAGTGTTTGATCCACCCGCTATACGTACCCTTTCGATGGCTCTTTATCACCGAGGGAAACCCCTACAGTTCCTTCTCCGTTAACCGTTCCGCTGCCATCAACTTCAGTTCACAAGCATTCTCTGTCCTGTGCATCGACAACCCCGTTAGCATCATCACGTTGAGTAGCATCGGCCCAATCTCCCCAAATGCCGTAATGAACGTATGTGTCTGCGCACTCCATCTAGAAAGCAACAACGTCAAGCCCTTAACATCCCTCACTGGATCAATCACCTTGAACGTCGCCTCTATCGCAGCCACCAACCCCAACGCCTCCAATCTCTCCACCCAAGCCGACTGCTCCAACATGCACGTGCACCAAAAGTTCCACCCCACCAGCATGGTGTTGTGGCCTTTGAACATCACCGGCGACCACGGTATATCCAGTCGTTCCACCAACAAACCCAGCACGTACCTCGCTCTTTGCTTCGGCCTCCCCTTCCCCCTCCCCCGCCCACGCCCGTTGCTTCGGCCTCCTTTTCCCCATCCCCCTCCCCCGCCCGTGTCGCGCCCGCCCTTTGCTTCGGCCTCGGCCCAGTGGCCTTGGGCAGCCTCGGCCTCGCGGCCTTGGTCGGCCGGCCTTGGCCCTCTTCCACCATCCCCTCTTCCCTTAACCCCATGGCCATGACCCCCTCCCCTCCTTCCCCCATGCTCGGCCTTGGCTCGACGGTGTGCCTCGGCCGCCGTCGCGGTTAGCCCATGGCCACCTCTTCCCCTATTTGCTCCTCCTCTATTACCTTGTTGCATCCTCTTTGCTTCTTGTGATGTCCTCAATCTCATGGGTGAAGCTACAAGCTTCTTCTTCTTCCTCTTCTCTCCTCTCTTTCCTTCCTATCTTCTCTCTTTTTTGGCTAAGTCTTTCTCTCTCTCTCTCTCTCTCTCTCTCTCTCAAGTCTTGAAGTATCTCAAGACTTCCATCTAACGTTCCCCCCCAAATCCATCACATCAATTCAACTTTTGGACTTTTCCCCCCAACAACTCTTTTAGCGTTCCATGACTTTTCGCTAACTCCTTTCCTGCGCGCTTTCTTTTTTTCACAACAAGCCAATTATTTTATGCTCATAATTTTAAGCCGCTACCAAAATTTTTGCGCAAACCCATTTCCGGATAAAAGGCTTCTTTCGCGCTATTTATTTTTTCACGCTAACGCTAATGGAAGCGCATGTTTCATCTTCTTCCACCGCTCCTTTTTCTCTCTCTTGATATCGCCGTTACGCTGTGTACGTTAAAAAAAATCGAAAAATTGCAAATTTCAAAGAAACCTCCGCTCTCTCACGTTTTTCGTTACTATAGCGCCCGTTCCTCCAGATTGGACCCAAGATTTTTTTTTGAAGACCGACGCTTATGTGTGCGGTGCCCGCTCGGGTCACCCCTCCGCGCACACCACACGCAAGGGGCTTATGTTCCCAACCTATTTTGGTCGTACCCAAGGGCCCACTAGGGGTCCCGCTTCACGCAAACACGTCGATAGATACAACGTGCATCTTTTCAACACATGGAACCGGTGGTGGCCTTGGCCATCCCCCCAATGTTTGGCCTATGGCCTCCCCTCCCGCGCGCACTTGTTTTCTCGAGTCTTTGCACCTCCGCGATGTTTACATCCGTTCGTACATCAACCTCCCGAAGTCCGTTGTACATTAACCTCTCGAATGCCGTTCGTACATCAACCTCCCGACGTTTGTCGTACATCAACCTCCCGATATCCGTCATACATCAACCTCCCGACGGTCGTTCGTGACCGCATACCGCTCCCGCGAGTCCCATCGCCCAAAGTCACGCGCTACCGCCGAATGACCCGTCGCCGACGACCGCATACCATCACTCCCAACTTTGTAATTACTACATGTTGCATTCATTATTTTGTTATCACATGCACACTCAACTCACATCCCATCTTCAGAACACCCGACGCGCGCCCGTGTGCCATCTCCGCGACATTCGTCGCCGCGCCCGTGCGCCATTCCCATGATATGTGCCCACGACACCAAGTATTGCTCCGTGATGTTCATCGTCGCACCACTTTCATAACACGTGCCCTGGCACCAGGTATTGTCTCGTGCTGTAGGCACCACGCCCATGCGCCACAATCATGTTACATGCTTCCGGGATGGGCTCACAACCTTATAGCCATCGCCATCCCAATCACAAGGGGGCTTCGACCCTCGTACCGGGATGGGCTCACAACCTTATAGCCATCGCCGTCTCAATCACAAGGGGGCTTCGGCCCTCGTACCGGGATGGGCTCACAACCTTATAGCCATCGCCGTCTCAATCACAGGGGGGGCTTCGGCCCTCGTACCGGGATGGGCTCACAACCTTATAGCCATCGCCGTCTCAATCACAGGGGGGCTTCGGCCCTTGCACCGGGATAGGCTCACAACCTTATAGCCATCGCCGTCTCAATCACAGGGGGGCTTCGGCCCTCGTACCGGGATGGGATCACAACCTTATAGCCATCGCCGTCTCAATCACAGGGGGGCTTCGGCCCTCGTACCGGGATGGGCTCACAACCTTATAGCCATCGCCGTCTCAATCACAGGGGGGACTTCGGCCCTCGTACCAGGATGGGCTCACAACCTTATAGCCATCACCGTCTCAATCACAGGGGGGCTTCGGCCCTCGCATCAGGATGGGCTCATAACCTTATAGCCATCGCCATCTCAATCACAGGGGGGGCTTCGGCCCTTGTACCGGGATGAGCTCACAACCTTAAAGCCATCGCTGTCTCAATCACAGGGGGGGCTTTGGCCCTCGCACCGGGATGGGCTCACAACCTTATAGCCATCGTCGTCTCAATCACAGGGGGGGCTTCGGCCCTCGTACCGAGATGGGCTCACAACCTTATAGCCATCGCCGTCTCAATCACAGGGGGGCTTCGGCCCTCGCACCGGGATGGGCTCACAACCTTATAGCCATCACCGTCTCAATCACAGGGGTAACCCTCAACGCTGTCAGGTTCTCCGCGCGTCTCTTGACGCGCTTCGTGGGATTCAATAAGGGCGATCGGTGGTTGGGGCAACGGGCTTACTCTGATCGTACTACCGTGGTGTGGTCAGTCTTCTCAGACAAGTAGAACGACGCTGTGCGAGGCAAGCAATACAAATTTAGGAACCGACAGTCCAACAGAGAACCAATATTTTGGGACCCCCTGGTGTCGTGTCACTCCCAGGGGACGACATGTGGCACTTTATGACATAAGCACATTGTTTCCTATAAATAGTGAACTTTACAACTCAAAAAAAAGACTTCTTCTTCATTCTCACGAAAATCACTTTCTCACTCTAGAATTGGAGAACTCTTGGATTCTAGAGAGATAAACATAAAATTGGACATAACTTAAGATCGTAACATTGGACCCTGACTTGGACTATCGACTGCCGGCCCTGTTCGTCTTAGCTTTGCCTTCGCAGTACTGCCATTCTTAACGGCCTGTCTGTGAAGCCTTGCTCTCAGCCCTTACTCCGTCCTTGCTGTCTTTCACTTTGCATACTTGGAAGCTGACACGAACTGCAGCCTTTGTGGCACCTCCACGTAAGTACGAACCCACTTTCCTTGGCATCAGTTGTAAACCAAGAATTAGATCCTTTCCCAAACCAACGAAAGTTGTTGAATGTTAAAGTATCTAAATCATGTCCAGTCATAAGAAAATACACCAAATTAAGTTTTTTTTTACACAACTGAACTTACTTTGTTGAAGCAAAGAGCTATTCCATCAGGCTTATCCCTGAGGTCAATCTACTTAAAGAGAGGTCAATCTGCAAAAAAGAGAGCAACCACAACTATCAATTAGGAATACAAATATGTATAATTCAAATTCGTGACGTGTAAAAAAGTTGCACAATAAGTCTAGGCATAGATGTTTTGTAATACCCCGAACCTTGATATTGTCTAACCGGTTAATTTGATTTTTACCGACGATTTTCATACGCAATATGAAGCGTCGATTTGCATAAACGATATTTTCTCGGTAACCTTTTGTGACTAAATTTTTAGGAACCATAAGTTGTAAATTTACGATAGCCGTTATAAGTGATATTCATTGAGGCCTTTAGTGACGATTAGCGTAAATGATATTTTTGGAGATCTTTAGTGACAATTTTGGCACGGGGTACTATATGCAAATTATGATACTTAAAAGGGTGAATTGAAAATTTATTTGAGAACTATTAGATAAATAAAGAAAGAAAAAGAACTCAACCCATTATTTTTTAAAAAAAAATAATATATTAAACGGAAAATAGCAGAGGAATTAGAAGTAAATCGTCCAATGGGATTAAAATCCCATTGGGCAAATTACACTTATGTCCCCGAGGTTAGGGGTAATTACAGGTAAGGACAATAATTTGGACAAATTACACTTATCTCCGTTGACCAAACGGAATCTTAAAAATTCAAACGGTTTTAATGAAAAGACTTTATTGCCCCTAAGTTGGAACCTTATTTATTTTTCAATGCCATTATTTCATCTTCTTCCACTAATGCTATTACTCTTCATCTTATGCCTTTACTCTTCCCCTCCCCCTTCCCCTTCCCCGTCGCCCCCACCCTCCCCCTGCCCCGTCGTCGGCGTCGCCTTCACTGGTCGATCGGAAAATACCCATGGCTGTGCCATGGATCTGGCCGAAAACCATAGCATGGTGGAGGAACGGTGGCGCCACTGGCTTGCGGTGTCCCTGCCATAGTGGGCGGTGCTTGGGCAGCGCGTTGGTGGAGACGCCGACCGGGGTTAGTCGCCGGCTGCCAAAGGTATCGCCGGCTGTAGCGATTACACGGGGATTTGGAGGTGGTAGCGGGCTGGGCTTCCAATGGAGGGGTGATGGTGTCAAGCATGCGCAGTGGTGTGCGGTACACCGGTGAGGGGCGTGGCCGGAGAATGAGGGGTGGTTGACCTCGAGATGGCGCCAGTGATAAATCCCGGGATGCTTCAGATCGAGACTTCAGATCGACAAATTGGGGTTTTCTTGAAACCCTAATTTGCAAATTAGGGTTTCAACAAAATCCTAATTTGCAAATTAGGGTTTCAAGAAAACCCCAATTTGTAAATTAGGGTTTCAACAAAATCCTAATTTGCAAATTTGCAAGGTGATACATTGTGACTTGAGAAATTTTTAATTTTGATGAAATGGACTGCAAATTGAGAAATCAATTTTAGGGTTTTCAAACCTAATCTTCAAATTAAGACTGAAATCAAAGATTAAAAATTTTAAAAATATTCAGTATATACAGTACAAGGGGTAATATCGTTATTTTAAAAATACGTATTACTGACATCATTAAAAAAAGTATAATTTTTTGACGGAAACCTGACGGATGGACACGGCTGATACATTTTAAAATTATTTGGTCACGGAATGTTACATTTTGAAACTTGTTATCCTTGACTGTAATTATACCCTAACCTCAGGGATATAAGTGTAATTTGCCCAATCCCATTCTCGGTTACAAGTCATAGAAAGAGAAAGGAAGAAAGAGAGAAGAAAAAGAAGAGAAAGAGGAAAGAAAAAGAAAGGAAGAAGAAGTGGCTGGTAGGGGGGAGGCAGACAGAGAGGGGCTGAAATCGGTGATGGTTTCGGCGATCGGAGTGCGAACTTAACGATAAACCCTATCCATTTTTTCGTCGATTAATTAACTAAAATTGGTGTTTTGCGTGTGCGAGGCTGAGATGTGCACTGTGACAGTGTGAGAGTAATATGTGTATGAGGTGTTGAGAGTGTACTATGTGTGCACATATGTGCATAGGCGCAACTGTGTGTGTATTGGTGGTGAAAGGGAGGGAAACAAAATGGGTTGTGAGTGTGTGTTCGTGTAAGTGGGTTAATGGCAGTAAGAAGGGGAAGGGAAATTGGTGTTAAATTTGTGAAATATGTGAGTTTTGGGTGTGCCGTCTTTAAGTGTGTGTATATATGCGTGTGTAAATAAAGTGAAGATTAATGTGTGTGACTGTGTGCAAGAGCGGCGTGTAGTATGGGCAGATATGGCCGTCACATGAGGGAGTGTTTGTAGGTGTGTAATGAAGGAAGAAGAAGGCTGCACATTAGTCGTGAGACAAGTGCACCATGGGTGTGTTTTGTGTGGGTTGTGTACATGAAAAGAAGAATGGGAAGGCTTCAAAACAGCCCTAGGAACAGTAAGTGTGTTGTGGGTTTGTGAAATAGAAATGGGTACTCGTAGGTGTGTGTGTTTGTGGTGTTTGTGAGGGGAAAAGAGAAGGGTTGTGTAGCAGGTATGTGGGTGTGGTGTGTCTTTTATGTGTGTGTGTATGAGCTGAAGGTGTATGCGTGAGTGTGAGGTAGACAGTACACTGCGTGCATATGTGTGTGTTTGTTTAGCTAGTGTTGTGTT
This sequence comes from Escallonia rubra, assembly GCA_033065855.1. NCBI lineage: Eukaryota > Viridiplantae > Streptophyta > Magnoliopsida > Escalloniales > Escalloniaceae > Escallonia > Escallonia rubra. Next base: position 408,484 of record JAVXUO010000735.1, on the reverse strand, counting down.
GTGTATGTATGTCTGTGATGTAAATATGTCTAAGTTTGTGCAAGGAAAAGGGGAGGGGCTGTTGTGAGTGGTCTGTGTGAGTGCTAAGTTGTTTTTTTTTTCTTTGCAGAGAGTTAGGGAAGAAGAAGAGGGTTAAATAGAAATGAGTTTGTGCAGTGGGTAGAGATGTCAAACGGGTCGGGCCGTCCACGAGCTGGCTCGATCTGGCCTTAAATTGGCCCGAGTTGGCCCAGGCCTCAATATGAACAGTGTCAGCCTTAACCCGTAGGGCCAGGGCTAGGGTCAGGCCTGATTTTTTTGCAAAATTATCTAGCCCAGCCCGACCCTAAAAAGGCCTGGGTCAGGCTTTGAAAAACGGGTTGGCCCAAAACCGGCCAGTTTTTTAGTCCCTGGCCCGGGTCCGGCCCGGTTCTGGCCCTCTTTCTGGCCCGCTTTTTGGCACGGCCCCATTACTTTTGAATTTTCAAATTTCCCTCCCTCCCCCCAATTCCCCCCAACGGCCATATTCCCCCTTTTTTGCAAAAAACATCTTTTACCCTCTCCTCCCCCCCCCCCCAACAGTTATATAACGGCTAGTTTGGGGGATTATTTTCGTCCAACAAAATTTTAACAACTCTTTTATGCTTTTTTACACTTTACCCCCCCCCCCCCCCCACCAACAACAACTATAAACGGCTAGTTTTAAGGGGCATTTTGGTCTTTTGTGAACTTTAAAAAATCTATAAATTTACAACCTTTTTTCCATATTTTCCACACCAATCTTCTTACTCTCTCTTATTTAAAATTCTACATTTCTACAAGCTTTGCTAATTGCTACCATTGTTATTTCTTATTTTATTACTAACCCTCTCCAATTTTTAATTACAAGTATTGGTTAATTATTTACTACTCTTATTCATTTGCATTTAGTTACTCTTACTAAATTCTACAAGCTTTGCCACCACTGTTATTTGTTATTAAGTACTGACTCTCTTTTTAATTTTCAGTTATATTTATTATTTAATTATTTACTGCTTGTATTCCTTTGCATTTAGTTACCCTTACGAATTTTATTTTTCATTCTAGTAAAAAAAAAATTAGCGTCAAATATGTCTTGATTTTTTTAAATCACGTAGCAAATGTGGATCATCATCACAAGCACCACCACCACCACTGCTACCATAAGCACCAATCCAAACACCACCATAACCAGTGGATTATGTAGTTCCGGCACGAATGAGTGCAGGCTGTATGACAGATACACAAGCTAATTGGAAGTTCAACCAAAATATTACAGATCTTGAATATACGCCCTCATAAGATACCCCACATTATAGTCAAGGACGCAGCTCCGTTGGCGAAGCTACTACTCGGGGCATAATTTTAACCTGATGAGCGGTCATCTTGGTGAAAGGCCGAGCAATCCTTCCAGTAGTCCGTCCGAAGGAAAAAAAATAGTCGAGTGTTGGAATCATTTTGATGATATTAGGGTGGACGGCGTCCGAAGAGCTTTGTGTAAGTACTGTGCTAAATTATTTCCGTGTGATAGTGGTAATGGACATCTTACTAGGCATTACACTTTGTGTACACCTAAACAAGGTCATGGCAAGCCTAGCCAAACGCAATTATCTTTTGAAGGTAAGTTATTTATTTAGAATCAGTGAGAGCAAAGAGATGGTCTTGCTGAATTTATTATTCACGATGAACAGGCTTTTAGTTTTGCTGATAATGCTAAGCACTCTAGTTATATGAACAAGTACGTGCAACCTTTGTACAAAAAAATTCATAGAAACACAACTAGATCCGATGCACTTAAGCAATATAATGCTGTTAAAGCACGCTTGATTTATTATTTCAATAATTTTGATGGTAGAGTTAGTCTTACTTATGATGTTTTACAATCTCTTTTTACTTTTGTTAGTTATGCTTGTGTGACTGCCATTGGATGGATTCTGATTGGACTATGAACAAGAGAATCATCGCTTTCAAACTCTTTCCTTATCCGCATGATTCAATTAACGTTGCTACCATTATAATTAATGCATGTACCACGTTTAAAATAAAGAATAAGATTATGGGTATCAGTTTTGATAATGCTACTAACAATAAATCTGTTATTACAACCTTAAAGGAAAGCCTTCAACCTGTACTTGCTGGTGAATTATTTCATGTTCCATGTGTATGTCATATAATTAATTTAATTGTTCAAGATGGTTTAGTTGCTGCAGGAGATATTCTTCTCAAAATGAGGGGTATGACAGTGTTTATTAATAGTTCGGTTCCGAGAACACAACAATTGAAAGCTTTGTGTGTTCAATATAATTTGCCTTGTAGGAGACTACTTACAGATGTGGTCCATAGGTGGAACTCCACCTATCTTATGCTTTTACATGTTTTGGTATATAAAGAAGTGTATATGCATTTCCTACTAACCACGTTCTCAGAAGGCTTGCCAACTTCCACAGAATGGCAGATGGCTACACACATATCCGAATTTTTGGAAGTATTTTATACGTCTACCAATATTTTGTATGGTATGTACTATCCCACCTCCCATATCGCTGTAGTAAAAGAGATGGACACAAAATTTAATAAATATTGGAAGAAATTGCCTATTATTTTTGCTGTAGCCACTTGTTTGGATCCTAGGTTAAAGTTGCATGGCGTGAACGTCTCAATACAAGAGATAGCAAGACTAATGTGCTACACGGATGCGGACAACCAAATTTACAACGAAAGTGAGCAAGACATTTGAGGATCTGTACAACATATATCATAATTCCATTGAAGTGCGGAGGCGAGCTTCATTGTTGAGTGGGGAAATATATTATGCGCCATACCTTAAGGGCTTTGAACATCTAGTAGCAAGATAACTACAAAGAGAAGGTACTTCTAGTTCGGTAGGTTCGTCCACTTTTTCCTCTTTTAATGAGATTGATTTGTATGCCAATACTAATCATTATTCTACTTTATCAATAGAAGAACATGTTAATTTTAATTCGTTAACTTTTTGGAAAAAAAAAAAAAAAATGTATAAAACTTTGTCTCAATTTGCTCGGGATTTACAACTACTGCAAGCCTCCGCGGCTGCTTCAGAGTGGGCATTTTCAGCAAGCGGGAGGGTGTTGGATGACGGGAGGAGTCGTCTTAACCCTGAGTCACTTGAGTTATGTGTATGCTGAAAGGATTATCTTGATTCGAAATACCGCAAGCAAAATAAACCGATTGACGTTAGGAAGGGCAGCGATTCGAACGTTGAAATACTTCCGGATGATTAGGTAATTTCCTTTTATTTTCCTTTTCTCAAAATTTTTGAATAAAATTTTTCACAAAATATAGTTTACATTTTCACCGTGGACTATTTTTGAACAAATTACATGTATTTAAAATAAACAATGCAGATGAGAATGTGGCTATTTACAAGCAAAATTGATATTTTTTATATAAAGAAATAGGTAATTTTGCCTACAACCGGTCTCAAGCCCGGATAAAAGAAGGAGGGCTTATGAACACATTTATCTTCAATTTAATTCCTCTGCAAAGTAAAAAAAAATGAAAAAAATTTATTTTTTTGGCCCAGTTTAGGCCCAAGCCTTGCCCTAAATATTGGGCCTAGGGCCTGGGCTTGGACCGGGCCTAGATATCCATCTCTTTTGACCTGGCTGGGTTCCCCACCCACTGAGCCCGCCTCGACCCGTTTTGTCGGTTGGGCCCGGGCCAAGCCCAGTCCATTGACATCACTAGTAGTGGGGTGGTACACTGCTTGCATAGTTGTACCACATGATCGTCGGATATTATGTAATACTCATAAATTGATGAAACTTATAGAGAGATTTTTAGGCTAATATTACAATTACTCGTAAAATTTCATATTTTTCTGAAACTGTTTAGTATTTTTAATAATTTCTGCAATTTCAGTTTTTCTAAAATTCATTTGGAGCCTTTAAAATTCTTAAGAAATTCTAGGAAAATTATTGCAATGTTATTATGATATAAAATATTTTTCAGTTTCAGTTTTATATTTTCTAAAGTTGATTTGGTACTAAATCCATATCGCAATTGATTTTGCAAAAACATATGATTTTAAAATGGTCTTGATGCTTTTTAAATACTAATTTTAGTTTATGTATTTTTATTATATATTCTAAAGCTATTATAAGAATTATGGGAAGTTGATTTGAGCCAGAAGTATTAATGGCTATTTTGGTTTTGTTTTTGTATTTAAAAAATTATTTTTAATTCAAAAATAAAATTGATATTTAAACTTTTTTATGCTGTTTTAAGCCACAAATTATTTTTGGAAAATTATTATGAATTTTATGTATCATAATTCCTTAAAGTGCGTGCAACGTTTTCAGTTGGGTTTGGCCGTCCGAGGGATCCGTTTTGATCTAGGCTGTTTTGATAGTGTCAGAGTGAGCAAGTTTAAGAAATTAGCATTGGGTTTATAGTTTATGAGGCTCGATTATATTCTAATAATTTGTTTGTGAATTTAGGTTAACTCGAGATTTGAACGAGGTTGAATAGTAGCGAGCGTATAGCTTGGATCGAGGTAAGGAATTTCATCCGAACTCTATTTCATCGTTGTGAATTCAAATCTTTTATTATAACAATTTTATGAATCTCATTGAACTCTGATTTTATATTTGTCACTAAATTTTAAGGAATTATATCTGAAACCCAATTTATCATATTCGATTTCATGTGTTTTATTTTGAATTGCTATCGAAGTTCATTGAACTTCGATTTATTATTGATATAAAAATATTTTGGAACTGCCCATGAAACGCTAACTTGAACCTTAAAAGGATCATTTGGAATTCTTTATGTAATTATCATCTGTCTTATTGGTTTGGTCATCATAAAACATTTTAAATTGTGTTTATTTTTTTTGAATATTGACATGAGTTAGTAAATCTGAGGAGTTAAAAGGATAATGTGTATTGTTGACGTTATAAGGATTGTCTATTTGGTTAGGTTAAAACTAGTACCTAAATGGACTAGTTAGTGTACATATGAATCAGAATCCTCTACTGTACAGCAGAAGTGTTGTACCAAAAAAATGCCGTTAAATATTTTTCAGCGACAAAAAATTGTCATTATAAATCTTAATAATAGCAACAAAACAGTTTCAGTGACAATTTTTTGTTGCTAAATGTTGTACAACACCTCTTATGTATAGCGGATGATCTTGATCCATTTAAAGTGTATCTAAGCACTGCCGGGGTGGCTCTACTAATCTGTACCGCTTATGCTCAATGTATTATGTTCTGTTTTATTGCATCCAAAATATTTGAAATTTTTATTGATTTTGAGAGATTGAGTTGATACTCTTCCCTATGTCTATATCGAAATGCTTTGGTTTTATTTAAAAATTCTTTTTACAAGTTATCATTTCACTATGTAGGGAAAATCATTCGAATTGCTTTGTTTTTAATCCTTAATCGACCTTACTGGGCTCTCAAAAGCTCATTCTCGTTTAACTTCCTTTCCATAGGTGATAACCAGCATTAGGTTACATGAGTATGAATTAAAGCCGAATGAGCGAGTTGATTTAAGGTTTAGTGTTGCTCATTAAGACCCCTGTGCGGGTGAACATTATTATTTGAAAAAAAAAATTTAGACTCAGACTTAATGTTTCAATTGTGACAGTCTACAAAGAATATGATTTGTGGTTGAGTTTGAGGGAAATTACTATCTTAGTATAAGTGAACGAGTGAGTGGCTAACAACATTCCGGATTTTCGGGACATTATAGTTGGTATCAGAGCACAGGTATTATGATTCTGTAAACTTGTACCTAGGATAATGAGACTGGAGTAAAAATGGAAAAGGAAAAGGCCTAGATTAAGTGATTATTATGGATTGCATCTGACAATGCCGAGGGATGATTAAGAAAGGAAGAGAAAAGTTAAGAATGTATATACTTAAGTTTAATCTTAATAGTTGATTATGCCATATAATCTTGATTGAAGTTGTAATACGGATTGTTTGAAAGGTGATGGACTTAGTAATAGTTTGAACTCGTATGATTTGAGATATCAAAGTGAGCAGCGAAAGCATAGTGGTTATATGGTTTGATTTGAGGCGTTGATGTGTAACTACTTATAGGAATTGGCTAAATATTTCAAGGACAACAATCTCAGGTACATTCAATTTCGAAGACGAAATTTTTATAAGTGGGGGAGGACGTAATACCCCGAATCTTGATATTCTCTAGCCGATTAGTTTAATTTTTAGCGAACGATTTTCATACGCAATATGTAGCGTCGATTTGCATAAATGACCTTTTCTCGGTAACCTTTGGCGGCTAAATCTTTAGGAACTATAAGTTGTAAATTAACGATAGCCGTTATAAGTTATATTAATTGAGGTCTTTAGTGACGATTAGCGTAAATGATATTTTTTAAGACCTTTAGCGACAATTCTGGCACAGTTACAATACGCAAATTAGGATACTTACACTACAAGAAAAAAGGCTTTTAGCGACGGGGAAATCCGTCTCTAAAAGCTTAAAATCCGTCTCTAAAAGTTTTAGTGACGGTTTTACCGTCGCTAAAAGTCCCTCGTATAAAAGCCCGTTACTAATAGTTTGGTGACGGAATTTTCAAATCCGTCGTGTAATATTTCACTTTTTGCGACGGATTTATTTATTAATTAGCGACGGAATATCTGTCGCTAATTATATTTTAAGTATTTTAATTTATTTTATGTTTTGTGAAATTAGCGACGGACTAAATGTTTTAGCGACGGAATATTCCGTCACTAAAAAGCTGATAGTAGGAACAATTTTAGCGACGGATAAATCCGGGTAAGAAACCCTAAAAGCATTTATACAGCACACAAGTCGGGTAAATCCGGATATCCCGAAAACCGACCCAACCCGACCTGAAAATTACGGGTCGGTTCGGGTACGGGTCTCATTTCGGCGGGTATTGAATACTAGTACCCGTACCCGGTATTTTGGAGCGGGTACGGTTCGGGTAACGGGTACGGATATCATTTTGCCAGGTCTAATCGGCATTATGCTTCATACAACCTGAATCAGCTATCATGTTTCCTCTGTAGTTGATCCTAGCATGCTGCTCCTCGAAGTAGCTGCATAGTTAAGCATCATGATCATCTATTAATACAATTGTTGAGTGAAACTTTATGACCTTTCCTATATTGCATCCAGTAGATATATTTATACATCTTTAGTTGATCCTAGCATGCTGCTCCTCGAAGTAGCTGCATAGTTAAGCATCAGGATCATCTATTAATACAATTGTTGAGTGAAACTTTATGAACTATCCTATATTGCATCCAATAGATATATTTATACATCTTTCACAGTTCATGCATAACTCGCCGTTGGGATTCATCTTCACTGTCTCCCCTAACTCGCAACTTCTTTCCTTGCTGCAAGTCTTCACTGGTAGAATTACCCTTGATAGGTGTAAGTCTCACTTTGCAAGTTTAATTGCATGATGTGGCCTGGCTAATAGCAAGATATATTTTTTTTCCAGTTCCATGGGTTCCATTTCCTATCATGTCTTTCCGTTACTGTTTGTGTCTCCCATCTCTTTCGACCCGTCTTTGGCCCTTTTCACATTGTTCTTTATGCGTCACTTCCCTCTTAAATCTCTGGAGAACACTGCCGCCTCTTTGTGCTCAAACTTTATAGATCCCGCTATGGCTATCACAATCACGTGGCTCATGAATATATTCTCTAATTCTTCCATAAAAAGCTGCATTTGCCACCCAGCAATAACTATAATCTATGAGACTTTACCTGATCTCAAGCCATTGATAAAATCCTTATAGCTTGGAGTTTTTATTATGTTTTCTGGATCCAACTGCCACAGTTCCCGACATGAAGTCTTCATCTTTAGAATGTAATCTAACACCGATGAAGTCATTTGATCTAGGCTTCCAATCTCCATCTCTAAGAGTTAATGCTGGTGAGTGTTTTTCTTCACGAACAGTCTAATAAGTGTGTCTTGTGCCGCCTTCAGTGTCTTGATGTCTGTGATGCCTGAAGAAGCATGTCGTCCGGCATTTTCTGGCACTGTTGTGCTAGAACAACAAGTGACGACCCAGAGTTCATGCCCCATCATATGCAACTCCATACATGACTACCAAAGATCATACTAAGACTTGTTGAGCATGCGAGGAAACAAGAAATCCGAGTCATCAAGGAATGTTTTTTTTGGTTAAATTGAATATGAAGTGTAAAAGTAAGTAATGTTTTTTTCGTTAAATTGAATATGAAGTGTAGAAGTAACTGGGCTCGAATCCACCTAGAAATACAGCTAGTTTGGTAGAGGCGTTTACTGGACACATGCAGCAGTGATTGTAAAGAGTGTACTATCACAATCACCTCGCACCAAAAAATAGAATACAAGAAAAGTAACAAAACACTATAACAATGTAAAATAAAATCTGGTTACCTCAAGCACGTAAAAAGAAATAGTTCATGCTCACACCATAAGATGAACAAACAATCTTCTTTATTTGATAGTAACGTTACTATTACACCTCAAACTAATTAACTGCATATCCCAGACTCAAGACTAATCCTTTTGCTGAAGAGATATAACCTAATGGGCAAAGACCTCTATTTATGATATTAACCTAGTTTAGAAAATAAGCTAACTTATCTATATATAAAACTAATAGAATGAAACAGAGCAATTGAACCTCTTACTTGGGTCAAAGTTAGCAGGTAACTAATCTGTTGGTGCTAAAAATATGCTCTAGAACTTTAGCTTGGACCAATGACCTGTAAGACTGAAAACAAGTGGCCGCCGGGTGGGGCACCTAGCAGAGAACTCTCTGATGCTTAAGTCTGAGCGTATCTAAATGATAGAATTCTAAAAAAGCACGAAAAGATTGTGTCTGTGTGTGGTTGTCTACTTACTTATAGGTAGAAGAACCCTAGTAAGATAGGGCAATGAGCCAGATCTATTAGGATCGCGTTAAAATCCTTGAGGATCACGTCAAGATCTTTGAGGACTCTTTTAGAATCCTAATTCTGAATAGGATAATTATTAATCTCGTAGATTAACCCAGTTCGACTCGGAATAACGGGTGTCCCCCAATTATTGAAAATTCTAATTTGAGTTATAGCATAAGCCCCCCCCCCCCCCCCAAATCAATATTCTTAGCCAAAAATGTTTGCCTGAGGAAGTTATAGCAGGTGTCTTAAGACATGCATAAGATTTGTAAGGGATCTTTCATCTATTTGTAGGGTTAAATAATATTTCTCTACTCCATATGCTCGGACATAAGCTCTTAAAAGCTTAAGCCATGGAATTTTGTCCAAGTAGGGTGTTCGAATTTTAGCTGTTGAGAGCTAGGTCTTAGGATTTCACCCAAGTAGACCATTAGGAATCGTCTTTGGGAAGACGAATCGTGGGATCTTGAGATCCTTAGAGGTTGTGCCCCATGGTAGCCTCTCTGGGGAGAGGACACAAAGTTGTGCATGCAATTGTTGCATGTGCTTGTACATACTTGCCTAAGTATTTGAATTCCCTTTAAGAGGTTTCACTTGACAATGTAGTTTTCACTACTCTGTTGGAGGGTGTTTGTTTGGTGCAAGTGTGTGTTCTTTAGCTTGGGTTGACCATATCATGCTTGCATTTTACTTTGATGCAAACTCTTATCATCAGTTAAGAGCTGGCAAAGAAACCTCGTACTCATGCTTGGCTAGGTTTTGAATTGATAAAAAATGGTGGAGTGATAAAGTCCCACATAGTGCTTTGCCATTTCACTTGTTAGAACTGTAGCTAAAGCATTTAGATAGAACTTGATGTCTATCCTTTTAGCCTTGAGGGTGTTCATCCCTTGAAGGACCGCCCTTGAGGGCTAGTGGAATGTAGAGTTCTAGTAAGTGCACTTGCGGTTAATGGAGCACAAAGCTCATGCAAGTACCTTTAAGGGTTAGATGGAACATAAGTTCTCGTATGCGCCCTTGAGGGGGAATGGAGCACAAAGTAAATACCCTTGTGGGTTTGACAGAACATAAGTTTTTTTATGCATCCTTGACGACTGATGGAGGGCAAAGCTCATGTAGATACCCTTGAGGATTTGACGGAACATAAATTCCCACTCGCGCCCTTGGGGGCTAATGGAGCGTAAAGCTCATGTAAATGCCCTTGGGGGTTTGATGGAATATAAAGTTCTCATATCCGCCCTTGAGGGCTGATGGAGCACAAAGCTCGTGTAAATATCCTTGGCGTTTGATGGGACATAAAGTTCTCATATGCGCCCTTGAGGGCTATCGGTCGAAGTCACAAGTATTTTGTTGTCGTGATGCTAAATAAGAAGGTACGAGGCATTGAGCCCGTAATATGGCCGCTGTTATGGAGCCCCTCTGTCTGAGAGGTCACAAGGTATTAAAACCGTAATATTGATGATCTCATAAGATTTAAAGCCCCCCTGCCTGAGAATGCATGAATATATAAAAATAGTTTTTCAGCCTATATGTGAGTCACGGTCGCAAGAAGACTTGTATGCGTAATAGTATATAGAACACCATAATCTGCCTGTTCGACTGAACGGGCATATAAAGCTAGAGGACGCGGAGTCCATCTAAGCAAGATGTTATTGATGATCAATATAGATGACGCGAAGTCTGTCTGATCAGGATGTCACAGACATGTTAGAGATGCTATCAGTAGAGTCTGGTGAAGTGTTCTGATTCACTAGTCGTTGGCAGCGTGTGTGCCTTCGTTGCTATTGAGTTAGTGCTCAATTGTTGTGGCGTGAATACTTCACAACTGATAGAAGCCATTGTATGACCGAATGTACCACCAGACAAATATGTAGAGTCGAGTTGGCAGGATGTTGTAGTAGAAATGCTAGGCATGACTTCAAGTCGTAGGGTGTTGTGAACTTGTTCCTCATGTATGAAGCGGTTTATATGTCAACATTGATGCTCGTAGGCACGGTTTACGACCTTGCCATAGGAAAAACACGTGACTGAACAAATGTCTTTTAAAGTAATAAAGCATATGAATGTACAAGTGAAACCATGTATTCAATATATAAATAGAAGCGATGTTCATACTTTGTAGCTCCATTAGGGCTTTTGTTAGACGACAAGAGTGTGTTGCACTGCGTGTCGCAAGTGAGCTCAAAAAAGTTGTAGCAGTCGGTAAGACCTGATCGACATGTAATATACTCGCATCAATCGACGAGACCTGACAATACTAGACCAAAAAAATTAAATAGGTCTAGGTATTTAGAAGCGCACAGAATGTAGCCTTTGAAAGGCTTGCTAGTGCTAGAATTGTAGTCATTTTATTTTTAACGACGTGCCACGTGATAGAGAATGCGTGCAGTTTTTTAAAGAATGTGCGACACATATCAAATACATGAGACCCCGTGGGTCTGGAATCTAAAATGGCCTTTTTCACGAATTAAACCTTAATAGTTTAAAAAATATTTGGCCTGAGTGGAATAAATAAGAGTCTTATTTATTCCACTCAGGCCTTGATAGTGGAATAAATATTTGGACCTCTATTACAACTGATAGTTATATGACTCTTACTGCTCATTATGTGGACAAGAATTGGGATTTGCAAAAGAAGATTTTGATATTTCGTCACGTACCCCCTCCCCACAGTGGTAGTTCTTTGGCTAAGAAGGTGAATAAGTATTTGAAGGAGTGGGGCCTTGAGAAAAAAATGTTCACTGTTACGTTGGATAATGTGATGTTTTGGTTGATAAACTGAAAGATCAGCTTCTCTTGAGTGATGGATTGGTATGCAATGGTGAGTTTCTTCATGTTCGTTGTAGTGCGCATATACTAAACCTTATTGTACAAGATGGCTTGAAGATGATTGATGAAGTTGTTTATAAGATTCGCGAGTCTGTGAAATATGTTAGAGGTAGTGAGAAGAGGAAACTCAAGTTTGCCACTTGCATTGCACATGTGTCTTTAAGAGATGGTATGAAACTTTGTCAAGATGTTCCGACACGATGGAACTCCACGTATCTTATGCTTAGTAGTGCCATATCCTATCGTCGAGCATTTTCTCAGTTGCAGTTGATTGACACAAAGTATGAGACTTGTCCAACATCAGAAGTATTCATCCACATTTGCTTCCGAAAATCAGGCTTCATTAGGAGGGAGTGCGAGCAAGGGAGGAGATGACAGTGGAGATGAACTTGAGGCAAGTAAAATTGTTAAATGTTTATAATTTCTCATTTATGCTATCTATCATATACTAACTTGTGTGTTTTAATCATGCACGATCTTGTGTAGGAGTTTGATTCATATGAAGATCTAGATGACCGGTCGAATAAAAGTAAAGGTCAACTCGATCTATACTTGGAAGAAAAATTGGTGCCCCGCAAACAAAATGCCAAGATGGATGTTTTAAGTTATTGGAAAGAATACCAATTGAAGTACCCTGAGCATTCCTTGATGGCGCGTGATCTTCTTAGTGTTCCTATTACAAGTGTTGCCTCAGAATCTGCTTTTAGTGTGGGAAATCAAATCATCAGCAAATATCGTGCTTCACTTGTTCCAAAAACTGTTGAAATGTTAGTGTGCACGCATGACTGGCTATGTGACTTGTTAGGTAAACCTTTAACTTGTCGTTTTATCTTTTTAAGTTGTTTTTTTCTAACTAACTGTCTATTTATTTTTTAAGGTTTACATGATACTGACGAGGAGGGAGTTCTCACCGAAGACTTCTCACACTTGTTGGTTTCAGAAAGTGAAGGTGCTTCAAATGTGATTGCCTGAGTGTAATAGGTCGTATTTATAGGACAAAGTTTGAACTCCTTTTGTTTCACGTCTTCTTCATATTATGTCTGTCTTTTTTTAAGATCTGATCATTTAAGATGAGTGCACAACATTTTTGATTTGGTTGTAACCACAAGCAAATTTAACCTTTTAAAAAAAAAGTCAACGGACCAAAGTCAAAAGTCAACGGGTCGGGTCAAATTTGGGTCGGATCAGTAACTGGGTCAGTCCAGGGCTGTGTCGGGTAAGAAACTGGGTTAGGTGAGAAATTGTCAAATTGATTTGGATCTTAGTAAATGGGTCATGTTAGGATAATGGGTTAAACCAACCCATTTAATGGTTGTCCAAGTAAACACATACATAAATGGGTCTAAATGGGTCAGTCACCCATTTTACCCAAACCCACTTTACCCAAATCCAAACCCAACCCACCCACCCATTTTGCCAGGCCTAAATAAGACCATGTGTGTCCAAAATATAAATATGCATAAATACAGGATAAAAGTCTAATGCTTTTAAAAAGTTGTGGTATGTGCATAATAAAGGAAACCCAGTAGGTCTAAATAGTAATATGCATAATCAATGGGGGAGTGCAGAATTAATTAAAAAAGAAAGAATGCACCTTTCCCTTTCTTCTGCCTATTCTTCTCACGAAGGAAGGTGAGGCGGCACGGCACTGAGGGGGTGGCAAACTTGCAGCGTTGCTTGCAGTGGCCTCGGCCGGCGCAATGTTGACAGAGTGGTGTCGTTTCTTGTGGTCGTGGTGAACGAAGCTTCTCTCCTATGGCGGTAGCCCAAATCTAGACCAACAGCGTTGACAGACGGTGACGCGGTGGCGCGACGGTGAGGTAGATCTTCCAGCTACTGCTGCTCATGGTGAATGGTTGCATCTGGGGCGGTCGTGGTAGTTGCGCCGGTGTGGCTACTACTTGCAGAGGGGACTTTGCCTACTGGTGCCTTTAAGGTTCGCGGTTACGGTGCAGATCTGGCCGCAGCTGTTGGCGATGGTGGTGGCGCTGCCATTTATGATTTGATTTTTTTTCCTTCGATGTGGTAATGGTAGCCCCATGTTGGCTGTGCAGCCATGAAGGTTGCTCTTGGCAGCTCTGAGGATGGTAGTAGTGGAGGCAGACCTGTGTTTTTTTCCTTCTCTTTTTTATTTTATTTTATGGTGACCGAACTGTTGACTTGCAGCGGTGGTGGGTGATGCGTCCAGAGCCATCCTACTGGCCGATTCCTTGTTGACATCGTGGAGTGGCTCTTTCTTCTGGGTTTTTTCGTCACTGTGACGAGAATTGAATCTGGAGACTCGCAGTGGTGGTGGATCTGACGTGTTGCCACCAGCGGTTTGGGATAAGGCTGTTGATTTTTCTTCAGGTCAAATGGCTAGGCGGACGGGTCCCACTGATGGCCCCAGTTACTGCTAAAAATATGTTAAGTAACCTTAGCTTGGACATATGACCTGCAAGACCGAAAACGGTTGACACTTGGGTGGGTTTCCCGTGGAGAACTCTCCACCGGCGGAAAACTCTTTGACACTTAAGTTTACAAGGTAGAATTATAAAAAGCAGGAAAAAAAATACGTGTCTGTGTATGTGTGTATGGTTGTCTGCGTACCTGTGGCGTACCTGTGGATAGTCCCTTTTATATAACTGTTGGTAGAAGACTCCTAGTAAGATTGGGCCGTGGGTCAGATCTGCTAGGATCGCATTGCGATCCTTGAGGATCACGTCAAGATCGTTAATGACTCTTCTAAAATCTTAAATCTTAATAAGATAATCATCAATCTCGTAGATTGACCCAATTTGATTGGAAATGTCGGGTATCCTTCAATTATTGAAAATTTATATTTGAATTATATCATAATAAAATGTCCATTCTAGTTAGACTTTTTTTTAGAGTCGGCGACTTCCTAACACGTTCATGCTTCCAAACATGTTTATGTTGTTTTAATAGAATCTGAGTGCAACAATAAGTATGAATAAGATGTTGCCGTCAGAAATGCGGATTCATATTTATTGCAACAATAAAAAACAAAAAAATTATAATAATTAAAAGTACTTGAGAGGAAATATCATAAAATTGGTATCGATTGCGTTGCTCTCATCTTGTCTTTCAAACTGAGGGTGACTGTATAAAATGGAGGAACCAGTCATGCAACTTCTTAATTATGTCAAATGTAGCAACGATTATGGCAAAAGCTATTTGAGCTTCCTCCTTCACCGGCATGGCCAAACTCATCAAGCAATAATCTGGGTTTCTGGTTCAAATGAGAGTTTATAGGACCTTCTTGAAAATATGTACCCTTTGATCAACAAATCGTTGAGAAAATGATAAACTTCGCCTAAATGCCAGGATACGTGCAACATGTAAAATTATAACCTAGACTAGATGATATCAGGGTTAATGACAGGGTTGAAAAGGATATGATGTGCGTCCAATAGATTTGTCTAAGACTTGCTTTCAACAGTATGTACTTTGCTACTTTTAGCATCGAGCTAGGAAAAATACACAAGCAACATGAGACCTCGGGTTTATAGGCCACCCTTGCAAATTATGCCCAAACACTCAAAAACCCAAGATCAGCATCCCCAACTACAAGCATAGGAACGACAAAAACATTACAGCAGTACCTAGTATGCTACTGGCAAGCTGGTACTTGAAATCTATTAACTTTCAATCAAAACAAGAGCATATATATTGCCTGCACCACGCGTGCGGGTAATTGAAGGATGTTATAATTCCTCATACAACAACAATTAACGGTCATTATACATGTTTACTAGCGTATTTTCAAACACTTTTAACGACAATTCTTTCAAAAACTTTTTCTTAAATGCCATTGTACATGTTCAAGCGATACTTTTTAATCGCCTTTTCGGAGAAGGCCGTAGTCTTGTGTTGGAGCAAAAGTTTTTCCAAAAACAAGTTACTGGTTTATGGTACTTCAAGAAAGTACTTGGTTGATCATGGCCAGTAAATTGACTTGAGATGACGCTTCTTCAGCCTTTCTCTTCCAAACCATTGTCTTTCTCTTCATTTCCTTGCCCTTTTCCCCAACCATCAATTCTCTAACAAGGATCTCAAGTTCATTGCTTTTAACATCATTATTAATCTCCATTCCGATCTCCCATTTGTTGCAACAGGACCAACAGTTAGTTTGCTGGTCCGCGTAAAATGGCCAACAAATCATAGGCACTCCAGCTGTTATACTCTCGAGAGTGGAGTTCCACCCGCTGTGAGTCAAAAAGCCCCCGATAGACGGGTGACTCAAAACTTGTTCTTGAGGGCACCAACTTGTTAATAGGCCTCTATCTTTGGTCGCTAAAGAAAATTCCGACGGAATAACTCCCGAGTCGCCAGTGACAAGATCGGGCCTTACTATCCACAAGAAGTTCTGATTGCTATTCGCAAGTCCCCAAGAAAACTCGAAAAATTGTTCGGGTGTCATGACAGTAATGCTCCCAAAATGCACGGAGAGAACAGAGTTGGGTTCTTTTGTATCAAGCCATTTAAGACACTTTGAATCTTCTTTCCACAAATTTGAACCGAAAAGCTCCAAACGATTATCATCAATCTGGTTTGAGAGGAGCTGTAGAGGTCCGATGGCATAAATGGGAGGATATATTGCCGAAAGTGAACACAAGATGTCGTGATCCAATTCCTCAAACGTGTTGATAACTATGGCATAAGCTCCTTGAACTCTTTCCATCATTTGCACGGAAAACTTCATCCAGAAATCCTCTAGGTCTGTGGTTCTAATGAAAGTTGGAAGGTCCCTCAGACGTATACCCTGCATACTTGGTATCCAGTCTATAACTTTATCCAGGTACCCGTTGGTTAGGTAACTCGCATCTGAGCATGACAAGAATATTGATCAATGAGTTTACCAATTAAACGTGCAGTGTAACTCGCATCTGAGCATGACATGGTTCTTTCTTCGCATGTTCTAAAAAGGAGAACTTGTTGAAAATAACTTCGTACCCAAAGGTACCCCAAAATTTGAACACAAGATGTCGTAAACTAACAGTGATTTAAATTAGGGTTAAAGACATTTTAGTACCCAAAGGTACCCCGAAATCTCATTTAAGGGTCCAAATATTCAATTTTTACAGAAAATGGTTTGTATTTTTAATTACACAATAAGTAAGGACTTCTGTCCAAATTCCTAACATTCTTGGCAAAACCGTCAGGGGCAATTATGTGAAACCATATTTATTTTTTTCAAACCCTCGTTTAATCCCAATTTACAAATCACAGGCTTTACACAATTTACTCTGGATAATCCCAATTTACATACTGATCTATGGGGGTGGGGGGGGTGGGGGGAGGAGGGGGCACCACACCAGTAGCCGGTGATGAGGCCGATCTGGAGGTGGTTTTAGGTGGACGATCTGGCTGCCGGCGATACTGCGATGAGGCCGGCGGTGCTGGGGTGATTTGGTGGTTTATCGGTGTTATGGTGGCTGTTTAGCACGTGTGAGTGTCGTGACCACTTGCTGACCAGAGATGGTGGAAGTGGCGATGGGTTTGCGAGCGGCAGTGGTGGTGACTGGTGATGGTGGTGCAGTGTCGGTGGTTGTAGTCTTGGCGCTGGTGGGTGATGTTGGCTACGACGATGCTGTAAGAAGAAGAATGTGGAAAATTGAAAAAGAGAGGAGAAAAAAATTATACATGTTCGAAAATTTTACCCCTGACGGTTTTGCTTAGAAGGTCAGAAATTTGGACGGAGTCCTTACTTATTACGAATTTGAAACTACAGACTCTTTTGTGTAAAATTTAAAATTTTGGACCCGCATGTGAGATTTTGGGATTTATAAATTAGTTTATAAACTTTCCGGATGTGCAGAAAATGATACCGTTTGCAGCTTGTTTTCGAAAATGATACCTTTTGCTAAGATGTGCAGAAAGTCTCTAGATTCACAAATAGGTGAAGTACCTCTTAGTGGTATTAGGCCCCTTTGAACGAGACTGGGATATTGCGCATAAGCCATCAACCTACACGCACTTGCTGTCCAAAAGACAACATCAGGCAGTCCAAACTCTTCAGCAGCTGTGCGGGTGAAGTCCACAACACTATCAGAAACAAGGCAAGTCAGCGGAAGCATATTCGACGAGTTGTTGAGCTTGAAGAGAAGATCTCTGAACGGTGCCAGGCAGTGCTTACTGGTGGAGTCACAAATTGTAAGACCGTCCGGGAGGGCATCATTGTCACTATCCGATGGTGGAATTCCATCAGGAATCACTTCAAATCGGAAGGAAGAGAGACTATTGAGCGAGTCGGGGCCTCGGGATTTGAGAAGGCGTTGATGGACGAATTCTGTGTTGACAAAAGTGATGTGAAAGCCTTTGGAATGGAGGAGTTTTGCTAATTTTAGCATAGGGTTTATGTGACCTTGAGCTGGGCATGGTACACAAACTGCATGAGGCTTCGCTGTTCGATTACAGAAATCCCTTCTCTCTCTCTCTCTCTGTGTCTCTGTTTTGTGTGTGTGTGAATGGTTATAATGGCAGGACAAGAGGTTAAATATAGACCAGACCTGGCTTGCAAAGTAACAATTGAAGGGGTAAGAAGTCAATTAAATCGAGCTGGATAAGGTCAATCTGATTTGCTTTCGATCACGGCTCTGAGTATACGGAAGCGATGATGCAATCAATATTCAGGTAAAGTCCAACTATATATATATATATATATATATATATATATATATATATATGACCATTCTTACAACTTAAGCAACGCGATCTAGCCGTCCACGTTGTCGAGGTGAACGGCCTAGATCTGCTATTAGAAAGTGAATTTAGTCCTCCGCCACATTGTGGAATAGATGTCGGTCCCATTGTGCGGTTGATAGTGATTTGCAATTAGTGTGGACGTCCGCCGCATAGAGAGTTTTTTTTTTATTTAAAAAAGTGATTTGGTATGTTCATCCGCGATGGATGAACGGCCAGATACTGTCAACTTAAGCTCAGTTGTCAGCGGTGACAAGAAATCAGCGAACATCTATTGAGGGTCGGTTATACCCGTAATGTTAAATGTGGAGAGAGAAATAGAATAAAAAAATGTAAAGTGGGGGGTCAGAAAAGAGAAAATGAATTTGTAGACAGTTAAATGAATAGAGAGAAATAAAATAAAAAAGTATAAAAATGATAAATATGTAAAAATTCCTACAGAATCTTTCTTAATTTTGGAAGTCATCAATTCTTGTGGAATTGGCCAAAAAGAAAATATAATCAAATTTTTAGGGACGGAGGAAGTACTATTATCCAGTACCTCATTTGACCTTTTGCAAAGGACGACTTAGACTAAGATTTATCGCCAAATCAAAGGCCACGAAGTTAGATGGGCCTGTTCAGCTGGTCATTGGTTCCCCTTTCTTCTTCTTCTTCTTCTACTCTAATTTATTCCTGACGTAGATGGTCATTTTGGATGTGGGTAAGTACAACCTTCCACCTTAAAATTTCTGTTTTTGCTTTTTTTTCTTCGATAGAGATTGGATCACTTTTTATTACACAAGCCAAGAAACTTGAGTCGAGCTTGGGTTGGTCAATAAAACGTATTATTATTAAGTTCTAAGAAGTGAATTAATGCATAATGCATAACAATACATAACAAATAGATTAACATCTTGTAATATCCCGAAAATTTCCTTTTTTCTGTTTGTGAAATATTTATTTTTAGTAAATAAACTTGTGGTCTTTCTGAGAATTTTGAGAAATTGATTTTTATTATTTTGTTTTGGAGTTTTAGTCGAATGGAAAGTGTTCAATATTTTGCTAAGGAAGTTTCTAAAGGTTTTAGTTGAATTAAAGAGGTTTTAGTCGACTAAAAGTGTTTTCGGTCGACTAAAAGTGTTTTCGATCGACTAAAAGTGTTTCAGTCGACTAATAGTGAGTTCTAGTCGACTAAAAGTATTTTCGGTCGACTAATAGTGTTTTCGGTCGACTAAAAGTGTTTCAGTCGACTAAAAGTGAGTTCTAGTCGACTAAAAGTGTTTTCGGTCGACTAAAAGTGTTTCAGTCGACTAAAAGTGAGTTTGAGTCGACTAAAAGTGTTTCAGTCGACTAAAAGTGAAAAAAAAAAAATTAAAAGTAAGTTTTAGTTGACCTAAAGTGATTGATTCGACTAAAAGTGAGTTTTAGTCGACTAAAAGTGTTTTAGTCGACTGAAAGTGAAAAAAATATATATATATTTAAAAAAAAATGAAAAAAAAAAAAAAAATTTTGCCTTAAAAGTTTTAATTCGACTCAAAGTGTTTCTTTCGACTCAAAGTGTTTCATTCGACTCAAATGTTTTTAGTCGAATGCAAACTTAAAATTTTGTCCCTCTATATAAATAGTGTCTTATTTCATTTTCTTGCTTTTTTCGGGTTTTCTCTGTTTCTTCATCCTTTGCGCGCGAGAGTGAGAGAGAGAGAGAGAGAAAGAAGGCTTTGGAAGTTTGGAAGATCTAAGGTGAAGCTTAAGGTTTTGCTTTTCTCAAAGGCATTGGCTAAGGTAAGGGTTATTTTCGAAATTCACATCAGCGATGGACCAATCGCTCTTGTAAGTCTTTAGTTTCTTTTTGAAATCTGAAATTTCTTCGAGTTGAGTTAAGTGATTCTTCTTCTCCTGTTTGCTTTGAAAGTTACTATGAATAATTCGTCCCTAGAGATTATCCTTATTTCAGAAACTCCATATATTGTTTGACATGTCCGGTATTTGATTTGGTTAAATTGAATTCTTTGTTTTGATAATTCTATGAGCCATGTCACAGTGTATGTGACTTATGTCTGACTTACCCACGTGGATTGAAACGTGGGCTAGCTCAAGGGAGTTGAGCTAGAGATCGCGATCTTACTTTCTGAACCGGCTTCATATGTCAGTGATGACGTATGTGACCACTTTCTGAATGGCTCTCTAGTGTCTGTTTCTTTATTTAGATATGTTTTGACATTTGAAACCCGGTTTGATTGTCCGTTCTGTTGAGATCCTTTGTACTTTCAAAATTTTCGTCTCTCTGATATTTTCGTTCCGTTTGATTGGTCTTTTGAGCGACCTTACTGGGCATTTGGCTCATCCCCTTATTGTTGTTCTTTTCAGGAGACCAGTAGGTGGGACCTTGTATTTGGAGGGCTAGCTGAGCGTTCAAGAGTTAGCTGTTTTGTCTCAGATATTAGTTCAGACGTTACTTTGGTATATTTTTGGAAACTCCGTGTTGGAGGACATCACTTGTATAAAAGCTTTGGGGTCTTTTGGTTAGACATTGATGTATTTTGGGAATTATTAGTATAAGCTCTGAATTAGCTAGATGGGGAGTTTTTATGATAGATGAAGGATTTTATTTGATCTTTGTGTATTCGGCATTAATGCTCCGGAAATAAATCCGGGGCGTTATACATCTTATAAAATATATGAATTAACTTTTGCTAAAACTATATTTGTTGGTAAGATAGATGTTGGCAATAGAAACCATTGTTTTGAGCTATATAAAAAATAAGACTAATACCAAATTTAATCACGACTAGTTCAAGTAGAACATAAAAAACGAACTAGCTATCACTTGTAATAGGGTTGCAACTTTACTTAGACGGAAAATCCAATCTTTTAAATGCCCATCTCAACCTGATTCAAACTAAGCTTTTTGCAAAAAAACACCAAACCCAGCCCAACCCAAGTAGAAATACAACGGGTTGCCCAACGCGAGTAACATCTATTTAGTCTTTTGTCTTTCATTAGCATTTTTTCTCAATGCGTCCCATCATCGAAAGACTAACATTTGACTTACTAGATAATGCTTTCATTTTTTATAAATGAAAATTCGCATTTATCTCATCAAAAGATAAAATACAATGATACAAAGAAATCTTTCTAGATCAATCATGAACTAAACACATAGGCCAGACATAGAAAACAACTAATGAATTTCATCCCAATTAAAAAGTAATTTTGTCTTCCTCAAACTAGCAAGATAATTAGATATCAACATGTATAGAGGGGGAAAACAAGCAATAAGTTATAACACTTAATACTGTGGATCCCTCCCGCTACAACTTATCAATGTCTTTAAACCACATGAAAAGTAAACAAACCATTAACAAAAGGTTCTAGTATTATGAAAGTAGAAATGAAATCCCAAGCCACATTGTGAAGACACCAAGCATTGCCAATCTACGTTCTTTGACTCTGTTTCTTTGCTGACAGCAGCTATTCTGGATTCTTCAGTTCTATTTGTAAAGATGATAGACCTACTGACACAAACAATTAGCTAATGAAGCATGGGATTTGACATAAAAGAAAACATTGCTTAAGGTAACACAGGTTACCTATACTGATTACGAATATCGAGACCTTGCCCAAATACTTGCCTAGAATCATGAGTAGACCAAAAGACCTTCAAAATTTGCCTAAAAGTAATCAGCCTAGGATTATATTCAATCTGTAGAAAATTATTAAAACCCAATCACACAAGAATGCCAAGTACTTGGTTAAAAGATGAGAAAATGCTCAGCTGCAATCCTAAGTAAAATGCAAGGCTGCCTATCATAATGCAAAAAGCCACTACTCTCAAGCCCAGCACTAGCAGAAAGATCTACAAGTGGAATTGTGAGCTAGATACTAGGCTAGTAAGTAACTGTGGAACGCGTGGCTATCCGTAGCAAAAAAGGTACTTCATTCTCCATAAAGCATACTTGGCATTTTACAAGTACATTACATCTTACCAAGCCAATTACATAACATATTCAATACTTATAATGACTCAACTTGGTCTTACATGCCTTTTTGAGCGAATGGGTTGTCTCTCCATTCTCTCTCCACCTTCCATTTATTACCCTGCTCTTGTCCGCATGTTCTACTCCAACATGCATTTTACTGCTCAATCACCTACCTTTTTGACCACATATGTGAATGGGGTCCACATCCGTCTCGATGCCACCACCTTAGCCCACATACTCGGTTTTACCAATCAATCATCTACCCTTGTTTTCACCGCAAACACGTGGTGTACCACCAGCTCCTTTACTCCCCTCCAACAAACACAAACTCTTTTAGGCGACCCGTCTATTTCTCGACCCCGCAAACCTAGTCTAGGTGACCTTTCTCCTCTTCATCGTGTCCTCCATCTTATTCTTTGTTATAATCTCTCGGCCCGTTCCGGCTCATATGCTACTTTTTCATATTTAGACATCATTCTTCTCACCCACTTCATTCGGGGTTCTCCCTTTAACATTGAGGGCATTATCATGCTCGTAATGAATGCCCGAAAAAAACAAATCATCTGCTAATCTTCCTTTCGGACTCCTGTTAACCCGTGGTTTTGAATTTTTTCATGTCCATCTGCCTACCTCTAACTCGGAATGTATCTCTCTTCCTAGTCACCATATTCTTGACGAAACTTCTCTTCGTCGTGCCGGTTTCGCCATTCGCTCTGATCTTACCTCTGACATTTTCCTTCTTGAGCGCATCACTGTTACCGACCCTTCCCACACCCAATCTGTTTCGGCCCCCGCTCTTGCTTCTACTCATGTTCCCTCCTCTGCTCTTGTAATTCCCTCAGCCGCACCTTCTGCTTCTTCCCCGTCTATTTCACCACCACCACCTCCTTCTACCCAGTTCATACCCCCTGCACCTACTGACCCATCTAGCTCTATCCCCTTCCCTCCTTCTGACCCTTCCTCCTAGGTCCCACCTCTACCCACCCCTCCTCACCCTTCTGATCCTTTCTTCAGCAGTCCGCTTAACGACTTCTGAAATCTTAATTTTGATGAGTTTCTCTCTTCCGATAACTCCGACCTCTCTGAAACTCTTTCTCGCCTCTCTACTTTGATTCAGTTAATACTTGAATCGCAAACCACCCTTGATGCTTCTGTTACAGCTAACCACACTGTTCTCCTTCATGAGCTTGCTGCCCTTTAGCAGTCGGTTCAACACTCCTCTGCCTAGCTTCTCTCGAACCAAATCGACTTTCACAACCTTCTCAATGACCTTACCGCTAACCTTTCCTCTCTCCCTCTAAATCATACTCCACTCCTGGAAAGTTTGACTCGGATGCAGCATGATTTTCATTGCCAGCAGGACGCTGCTCTTCAGGCTCATCGTCGCCAGGCCTATCTCACCACAAGCATTCTGACCGAACAAAACCGCTATCTGGCCCATCAGATCTTCGATCAGGCCTATGGCTTTAGGGTGACTCGTTCGGATATCTTTCCTTCTCGACACACTGGCACCAAAAGGGAAGATTAGTTCTTTAACCCGTATCTCCCATACAACCCTCCGCCGTCGCGCTCTCCTTGTGTAGTCGAAGTCGTTGAAGTCCCCACAACCGCTCCGCCGCCTGCTGATCCCTCCTCTTATGCGCAAGGTGCTCGTCGATCTACTCCACCGCCTGCTGATCCCTCATCCTCTGCCCAGGGTGCTCGCCGCCGTAGGCCTTAGATTTTTTTATTATTTATTCATTTGCTTGTTGCACTGGCTGCTCCTCTTTTTTATCTGACAAAGGGGGAGAATGAGTACTAATTGATCATTCTTTGTATGCATCTTTATTAATTATTTTGTTGAATATTAAAAGATGCTATTTTTGTTATCTCCTTGTGTGAATGTTAACTGATTAAGGGGGAGTATGTCTTTATAATGTTAGAACTAATATTGTCATCATAAAAAAGGGGGAGATTGTTGACTTGTTGATTTTGATGATTCCAGACTTATCTTCTCTAACATTAGTCTGACAACATTATTAAGATAAACATTTCAGGATTTATCTTAATCAAACAAAGACAAAATCTTGACATGGACAAATCTTGAACTTGGACTTGGACTCAGACTCGGGATTTAAAGACTTGGACTATATTGAAGATGCAAGAACTTGAAGTCTATTTTTCCCTGTTAGAATTTCTAAGTCTTTCTTAAAAGATCTGACATAAATTCTAGTAAAGAACCAAATCTGTTTCTTTTAGTCGAAGCCAAAATGTTTTAGTCGAAGTCAAAACTTTTAGTCGAAGCTAAATGTTTCAGTCAAAGCCAAAACTTTTAGTCGAAGCTAAATGTTTCAGTCAAAGCCAAAACTTTTAGTCGAAGCCAAAATGTTTTAGTCGAAGTCAAAACTTTTAGTCGAAGCCAAAATGTTTTAGTCGGAGCAAAACTTTTAGTCGAAGCCAAAATGTTTTAGTCGAAGTCAAAACTTTTAGTCGAAGCTAAATGTTTCAGTCGAAGCCAAAACTTTTAGTCGAAGCCAAATGTTTTAGTCGAAGCTAAAATGTTTTAGTCGGAGCAAAACCTTTAGTCGACTCAATCTCTTATTTTAGTTGAATCCTTTTTTGTTGGACTTTCCCTTCCTAACAGTTCACTTCCGTTACTTGTATAAAAAGGGATCCTTGAGAGCATTTAATTCCTCTCTCAGAAGAAAATCTCAAAATACTCTCTCTAACTCATCTTAAAATACTCTCTCATCTTGTTCTCTAATTCTCATCTATTCTTTATTGAGTGAGTTCATCCTTGAGACAGTTTATTGTAAGCTTCTTGGTTTAGTTCTTGAAAGAATATAGATCCTCCCACCTAAGAAGGCTTAGTCTTAGTTTTCATTGTAACATCTGCTCAAGAAGGAGCTTGTTTGTTGTATTCAAATTGTAAATATCTTTTCATTTGTAAACTGTTGGAAACCTTGGAAGGGTTTCGGAAATTGTACTGTGTTTTGAGCTAGCACCCGAAGGTAGTTGGATTAGTGAAAGACTCGAGTAGGTCTCCCTTGCGTGGAGTGCTCGAGGACTGGACGTAGGCTGGTGGGGCCGAACCAGTATAAATCTCTGTGTTAAATTTATTACTGTTATATCTGTCATTACTTTGTAATCTCGTTTTTAATTTATACTCAAAGCTGTAAAACACCTATTCACCCCCCTCTAGGTGTATTTAGGGACCTACAAATTATTTGTTTATAATCAGTGAGAGCAAATAGATAGTCTTGCTGAATTTGTTATTCACAATGAACAACTTTTTAGCTTTGCCGATAATACTAAGCACTCTAGATATATGAATACTTACGTGCAACCTTTATACAAAACAATTCATAGATACAAAACTAGATCCGATGCACTTAAGCAATATAATGCTGTTAAAGCACGCTTGATTGATTATTTCAATAATTTTGATGGTAGAGTTAGTCTTACTTCTGATGTTTTACAATCTCTTTTTACTTTTGTTAGGTATGCTTGTGTGACTGCCCATTGGATGGATTCTGATTGGACTATGAACAAGAGAATCATCGCTTTCAAACTCTTTCCTTATCCGCATGATTCAATTAACGTTGCTACCATTATAATTAATGCATGTACCACGTTTAAAATAAAGAATAAGATTATGGGTATCAGTTTTGATAATGCTACTAACAATAAATCTGTTATTACAACCTTAAAGGAAAGCCTTCAACCTGTACTTGCTGGTGAATTATTTCATGTTCCATGTGTATGTCATATAATTAATTTAATTGTTCAAGATGGTTTAGTTGCTGCAGGAGATATTCTTCTCAAAATGAGGGGTATGACAGTGTTTATTAATAGTTCGGTTCCGAGAACACAACAATTGAAAGCTTTGTGTGTTCAATATAATTTGCCTTG
This sequence comes from Escallonia rubra, assembly GCA_033065855.1. Lineage (NCBI taxonomy): Eukaryota > Viridiplantae > Streptophyta > Magnoliopsida > Escalloniales > Escalloniaceae > Escallonia > Escallonia rubra. The sequence continues at coordinate 382,181 of JAVXUO010000735.1, read as the reverse complement.
TAGGAGACTACTTACAGATGTGGTCCATAGGTGGAACTCTACATATCTTATGCTTTTACATGTTTTGGTATATAAAGAAGTGTATATGCATTTCCTACTAACCACGTTCTCAGAAGGCTTGCCAACTTCCACAGAATCGGAAGTATTTTATACGTCTACCAATATTTTGTATGGTATGTACTATCCCACCTCCCATATCGCTGTAGTAAAAGAGATGGACACAAAATTTAATAAATATTGGAAGAAATTGCTTATTATTTTTGCTGTAGCCACTTGTTTGGATCCTAGGTTAAAGTTGCATGGCGTGAACGTCTCAATACAAGAGATAGCAAGACTAATGTGCTACACGGATGCGGACAACCAAATTTACAACGAAAGTGAGCAAGACATTTGAGGATCTGTACAACATATATCATAATTCCATTGAAGTGCGGAGGCGAGCTTCATTGTTGAGTGGGGAAATATATTATGCGCCATACCTTAAGGGCTTTGAACATCTAGTAGCAAGATAACTACAAAGAGAAGGTACTTTTAGTTCAGCAGGTTCGTCCACTTTTTTCTCTTTTAATGAGATTGGTTTGTATGCCAATACTATTCATTATTTTGCTTTATCAATGGAAGAACATGTTAATTTTAATTTGTTAACTTTTTGAAAAAAAAATAAAAAAATGTATAAAACTTTGTCTCAAATTGCTCGGGATTTACTACTAGTGCAAGCCTCCGCGGCTGCTTCAGAGTGGGCATTTTCAGCAAGCGGGAGGGTGTTGGATGACGGGAGGAGTCGTCTTAACCCTGAGTCACTTGAGTTATGTGTATGCTGAAAGCATTATCTTGATTCGAAATACCGCAAGCAAAATAAACCGATTGACGTTAGGAAGGGCAGCGATTCGGACGTTGAAATACTTCCGGATGATTAAGTAATTTCCTTTTATTTTCCTTTTCTCAAAATTTTTGAATAAAAATTTTCACAAAATATAGTTTACATTTTCACCGTGGACTATTTTTGAACAAATTAAATGTATTTAAAATAAACAATGCAGATGAGAATGTGGCTATTTACAAGCAAAATTGATATTTTTTATATAAAAAAATAGGTAATTTTGCCTACTCGTTTACAAGCAACCGGTCTCAAGCCCGGATAAAAGAAGGAGGGCTTATGAACACATTTATCTTCAATTTAATTCCTCTGCAAAGTAAAAAAAAATGAAAAAAAATTATTTTTTTGGCCCAGTTTAGGCCCAAGCCTTGCCCTAAATATTGGGCCTAGGGCCTGGGCTTGGACCGGGCCTAGATATCCATCTCTTTTGACCTGGCTGGGTTCCCCACCCACTGAGCCCGCCTCGACCCGTTTTGTCGGTTGGGCCCGGGCCAAGCCCAGTCCATTGACATCACTAGTAGTGGGGTGGTACACTGCTTGCATAGTTGTACCACATGATCGTCGGATATTATGTAATACTCATAAATTGATTTGTTTACCAGATAATCTTTCTCAGATCTACTTGTATTGTTTCCTTTTGTGTCAAATTTTTGTATGTATTTAAGTGTTTTGGTAGTATTGTGGTTATTACGTTCAATTGAAATGATTGTGTTGTGGATTTGAGAACCGAGATGATCGGATTGATCGCTGAGCAATAATTGTAGGAATTAAATTACTCAGTGATTATTATTTTTTTGGTTAATAAATTACACAGTGATTGTTGTAGTAATAAAAAAGAACGAAAAAATTCTCATAAAAGAAAAGTCTGTGTAAATAAAATTTTAAAAAAAAATTAACAATTTACTCGCGGGTAATATCCTACCCGCAAGGGTAGGGTACGATTCCAGAAAAACCTTACCCAAAAAAATCTGGGTAAAAATTACCCGACCCGTTTATACCCGGACCCGGCGGGTATACCCGTTTGCCAGGTCTATTTATAAGGATTGTCTATTTGGTTAGGTTAAAACTAATACATAAATGGACTAGTTAGTGTACATATGAATCAGAATCCTCTACTGTACAGCAGAAGTGTTGTACCAAAAAAATGCCGTTAAATATTTTTCAGCGACAAAAAATTGTCATTATAAATCTTAATAATAGCAACAAAACAGTTTCAGTGACAATCTTTTGTTGCTAAATGTTGTACAACACCTCTTATGGAGCGGATGATCTTGATCCATTTAAAGTGTATCTAAGCACTGCCGGGGTGGCTTTACTAATCTGTACCGCTTATGCTCAATGTATTATGTTCTGTTTTATTGCATCCAAAATATTTGAAATTTTTATTGATTTTGAGAGATTGAGTTGATACTCTTCCCTATGTCTATATCGAAATGCTTTGGTTTTATTTAAAAATTCTTTTTACAAGTTATCATTTCACTATGTAGGGAAAATCATTCGAATTGCTTTGTTTTTAATCCTTAATCGACCTTACTGGGCTCTCAAAAGCTCATTCTCGTTTAACTTCCTTTCCATATGTGATAACCAGCATTAGGTTACAAGAGTATGAATTAAAGCCGAATGAGCGAGTTGATTTAAGGTTTAGTGTTGCTCATTAAGACCCCTGTGCGGGTGAACATTATTATTTGAAAAAAAAAATTTAGACTCAGACTTAATGTTTCAATTGTGACAGTCTACAAAGAATATGATTTGTGGTTGAGTTTGAGGGAAATTACTATCTTAGTATAAGTGAACGAGTGAGTGGCTAACAACATTCCGGATTTTCGGGACATTATAGTTGGTATCAGAGCACAGGTATTATGATTCTGTAAACTTGTACCTAGGATAATGAGACTGGAGTAAAAATGGAAAAGGAAAAGGAAAAGGCCTAGTGTAATATCCCGAACTTCGGGAGCCGATTAAATAGCCATTTGAGCTCCGAAAAATAAACGGGCATTAATTTTGGGCAATGCTCGAGTATTAGTAGAGTATCGACGCTTAAAATAATTTTGTGGTAAAAATATAATTTTGGAAATTTTGGGGGCATTTTTGTAATTTTGGAAACTTGAGGGGCTGTTTTACAAATTATGAAAGTATGCCCTAAGTGTCAATTCGTGGAAAAGATCTCCTAAATTAGTGCCACCTCTTGCTATAACGGGATGATGACTAATCTGATAGAAAAAAAAAAAAAGACCAAAGAGGAAACCTTTTCCTTTCGGGAAACGAAGAAGAACAAAAGCAGAGAGGAATTTCGGCAGAAACAGGGGGGAAGAAGGGAAAGAAATAAAGGGAAAATTCGGATATCTTCTCAAGGTGATCACTCCTTTTTAATTTCAGTCTGTGAAATGGAGTTGGTGTGTGTTACGGGTATGCTAGTGTGTGTTTTAGTGTGTGTCAGTGAGATGTGTGTGCTTCCATGGCTGCCGAGGTCGTAGGTGAGGATACGTGTGAGTGATTGTGTAAATTCATGGGTTTTGCCGAGGAGTTGAGTGGGTTTTGGTGCATGAAAAGTGTGTTGGTGGGATTGTGTGTGTGTGTTCTTGTTCATGTGTGTTTCGGATGTGGGTAATGTGTAATTACTGTAGATGGGTTTCGGGTGGGTGAGTTTAGGTAGGATTTCAGATGTAATTGTGTAATTTAATGGTGTTAGGATGTGTTTTCGGGAAGTTAGGTTTTTGTTTTAATGGATTAATGACCAATTCGTGGGGGTAGGATGAGTTTGGAGGGGCTGGGTGCTTTGGTTAGAGGTTGAAGAAGATGATGTGTGTGTAAAAGGTGAGTTAGTGTGTGCTTTGATTATGAATAGTGTTTGTTATTGTCGCTAAAGGTGAAATTCATTTAGGCAGTTTTTATCCAAATTTCTTTATAAATAGTTAGAGCCAAAATTAGCCAAAGTATAAAACTGTAACCCCAAATATTTTTACGAGATGAATGCTCTGAAATTTTTTGGGAATTTTCAGTGTCCGTGAAGAGCGCTAAATTAGGGTACCGATTAGGGAATTTTCCAAATTTATTTAACCTGGTAAATCAAGTTATTTTAATCTAAATTTTTTTATAGAAAACATATTTTACTGATATGGATCATTATCTAAAATTCGGGCCATTCTGAGGCCGATAGGTATTTTTCGCGAAACTGACCTTTTAGCGCTCGGTCCGGACACCGGTTTGAGATTTTTGGGCGGAAATTTTCTAAAATGCTTTTTAGTTCATAAATGACATTTGGATACTTAATATAGCGATTTAAGATATTTTCTAGGGTTAATTACTCACGGCACCCCTGAGGTTTACCCTAAATTACACACGGACCCCCCTATCTTTTGATAATTACACTCCGCTCCCCCCAGGTTTGTACCCGCATTTCACGGAGCCCCACAAAATTGACGGGGACCCTAACTCCGTCTAAAGATTCTCTGATACCTTACTTTTTGGATTTTTCATCCCCAAACTACCCTCCCTTTCTTGAATAAAAAACCATATTGCCCTTTAGTGTTTTTTTTCTTCTTCTTCTTCTTCATTATCTTTTTCCTCTGCAGGGGAAAACCGTCCGGCTACCGCGCCGGCAACTGTCCCTGCCACCGCTCCTTCATCACCACAATCCACCACCGACCAACAACGTCCGGCGACCCCGCCGGCAGTGGCCCTGTGACCGCTATCCCCATTACCACGACCCACTGCCGGCCACATCGCAATCGCAGGCCATCCACAACCATAGTGGCACACTTCCGGCCACCAACCACCGCCAATCTTGCCAAACCACCAATGGCCACTACCGGCAACACCATTCCGGTGAACTAAATCATCCAGATCCCAGCAAACCCACGACCACCAACCGCCACAGATCTTTACCGAAAAACCCACAACCACCCAAAACCTTACCAGCAAACCCACGACCACCCACTGCTCAACACCGGCATGCAAAGACCACACACTGCTCGTCGCCGATTCGAATCCGGCCGATCTGCTTTGGCATCCTTTTTCGCGATCTGCTTTGGCCAATCCAACTCCTGTGTACTAAAGACCCACCTGAAACAAACTCACACTCTCTCACCGTCGTCGTTGTCATCATCGTCGCCGTCGCCGTTGGGTTCGATTTCGCAACCTTGAACCACCGCCATGAGGGCAGGTTGGTTGTTTGATGGTGCGGTGGTTGAAATGGATTGATTGGCAAGAGGGACGAGGGCTCATGAGCGGCTGAAATGGTGTGGTCGTGGTTGCGCGTGGTGGTTGGGGGTGGAGCCGTGGCTATGCTCGGTGGCGGTGGTTCTTGGTTTGTAGTCGGAGACGTGGAATGAGAAAGGAGAAAGGAGAAAGGAAAAGGAGAAGAAGAAAAAATAAGAGACACTGTGTAGTTATATATGAGGGCAGAAACGTCTTTTTATGATCAGCCGTTAACCCCGTCAAAGAAATCTAGATTTTTGGGGCGGAGTGTAATTTTCAAAGATAGTGGGGTCCGTGTGTAATTTAGGGTAAACCTCAGGGGTGCCGTGAGTAATTAACCCTATATTTTAATCTTTCCGGTGCGGGAAACCCCCAGGGGTATTTTGGTAAATTGCCACCCCGAAGGGGTATTTTGGTGATTTGACCTAAGAAAGGCATTTTTGCATAAATTCACATCTAGGAAGCTTATTTTAGTGATTCTACTTATGAGAAGGCCGTTTGGATGATTTGAGTCTCAGAGGGGCATTTTGGTAATTTTACACCCTAGGGGCGTTTCGGTAATTTTTACATACCCGGTGAGGAAGGTTTTATTTTGGGAGTATGCGTGAGTCTGTATTAAGTTTATAATATCGTAGTGTAGGCTGTATTCTGATGATTCGATAATTCCATTTAGGTTAAAGTTAAAGACTTTCGGTTAGGATACGCTAGCTGCGGATGCAGGTAAGGGATTCTATCTGAACCCTGGGTAAGGACTTTTGTCCGAACCCTTATTTGATAACTCGTACTCGTAAGTACTCCTTTGATATACTTATGACTAATGTCGAATTCTGAATTATGTATTGGTATCACCATGTTATTGCCTAGAAACCCCAATATTGAACCTGAATCGTTTGTTTGGAAACATTTTGATGCTCGCCTGTTATTGTGTGCTGAGTAGATTTGACAATTGTCTGTATCCGTTCTTCCGGATTGTTGTGCTTAAAACTCAAAAATTATTCATAATCGTTTTTTGTTGTTTATCTGTGATTTTTCTTCTGAAAATTCTGATTTCTTTTAGAAAATTCTGAATGCTGACTTATGTCAGTATTATTATTGTTATTGGAATTTGAATTGATTTCGGTGATTGAGCTTATATTAATGATCATTGATATTGCTGATTTTCTGTTGACCTGGGTTTCCGTTCTGTAGGAGGGCGTAATAAGGCTGGTTTGAATCCTGCAGGAAAAGCAGGCTAGTACCCAAGTGGACTAGTATTTTGGTACATCATGCATGTGTACACTACTAACTTTGCCTGAGTGGCATTGTTACCGCCCAGGATCAACATTGATTTTTGATTTTCTCTGCTCTGGAAAGTGTCGTGCCTGTTATAGAAAAGATTTCTCTGTTGTACCATGATTTTTGCGGAAATGAATAAGAAATGATTAACTCAATTGGTTTGGAATACTTCGAGAAAGCTTTGTTAAACTCTGGAAATGATAACTTCGGAAATGATTTTGTTTTCATTGATTGTTTGGAATCCTTCGTGTTTGTATTTGTCTACTTTGGCATTTTATTTATGATGAATTATGATCCTTTTGGAAATCCTTGAGTTGTTCAGTTCGTTGAAGTGTTCTGAAAATCTTCGTCAGTTGGATTCTTTGGAATCATTTTGTAATCCTGTTGGTAGTCCTTGTACGACCTTACTGAGCTCTCAAAAGCTCACCCTTCGTTTGATTCCCTTCTGCAGGTGACGATCAGTTGTAGCATGTCCGGGAATGGGTTAAAGTTTGTGTGAGATTCCGGTGAGCCCACCACTACTGTATAGTAAAACTCCTGTGCGGGTCGGTACTGTTAACTCGTTCTATAAGGACTCGAGTTTGTAAAGAACCTAGGTCTTAATAATTCAAATTAAGCAGTTTGTAATATTGTATTTAAGGAATTTAAGATGGTGTCAGATTTGATGTTTTGGAGTATGTGTTAGTGAGTAAATCTGACAGGTTTGATGTGATCCGGTAGGTTAACGACCCGGGAGTTCGGGGTGGCGGAGCTCCGAATTTTTGGGGGCGTTACACCTAGATTAAGTGATTATTATGGATTGCATCTGACAATGCCGAGGGATGATTAAGAAAGGAAGAGAAAAGTTAAGAATGTATATACTTAAGTTTAATCTTAATAGTTGATTATGGCATATAATCTTGATTGAAGTTGTAATACAGATTGTTTGAAAGGTGATGGACTTAGTAATAGTTTGAACTCGTATGATTTGAGATATCAAAGTGAGCAGCGAAAGCATAGTGGTTATATGGTTTGATTTGAGGCGTTGATGTGTAACTGCTTATAGGAATTGGCTAAATATTTCAAGGACAACAATCTCAGGTACATTCAATTTCGAAGACGAAATTTTTATAAGTGGGGGAGGACGTAATACCCCGAATCTTGATATTCTCTAGCCGATTAGTTTAATTTTTAGCGAACGATTTTCATACGCAATATGTAGCGTCGATTTGCATAAATGACCTTTTCTCGGTAACCTTTGGCGGCTAAATCTTTAGGAACTATAAGTTGTAAATTAACGATAGCCGTTATAAGTTATATTAATTGAGGTCTTTAGTGACGATTAGCGTAAATGATATTTTTAGAGACCTTTAGCGACAATTCTGGCACAGTTACAATACGCAAATTAGGATACTTAAAAGGGTGAATTAAGAATAAAAAATTTATTTGGGGACTATTAGATAATTAATTCAACCCTTCATTTTTTTAAAAAAATATAATTTTAGAAAGGGAAAATAGCAGAGGTATTAGGAGTGAATCGTGCAATGAGATTAAATTCCCATTTTCGGTTACAAGTCAGAGAAAGAGAAAGGAAGAAATAGAGAAGAACAAGGGGAGAAAGATGAAAGAAAAAGAAAGGAAGGTGGAAGAAGAAGAGAGAAAAAGAAAGCGTGACAGAGAAAGAGAGAAAAAAGAAAGAGGCTAAGAGGCTGAAATTAGCGATGGTTTCGGCGATCGGACTGCGAACTTAACGGTAATCCTACCCACTTTTTCCTCGATTAATTCACAAAAATTGGTGTTTTGCGTGAGCGGGGCTGAGACGTGCACTATGAAAGTGTGTGAGTAATCTATGTGTGAGGTGTTGAGAGTGTACTGTGTGTGCATATATGTGCATAAGTGTAACTGTGTGTGTAATGGTGGTGAAAGGGACGAAAAAAATGGCTGAGTATGTGTTCGTGTAAGTGGGTTAATGGCAGTAAGAAAGGGAACGGAAATGGGTGTAAAATTTGTTATGTGTGAGTTTTGGGTGGTGTCGTGATGAGTGTATTTGTGTATATAATGTGTACATACGTGTGTGTGTCAATAAAATGATGATTAATGTGTGTAAGTGTGTGCAAGAGGGTCGTGTAGTGTGGGCATATATGGCTACCATGAGGGAGTGTTTGTATGTGAATATTTGTGTGTGTTTGTAGGTGTGTAATTAAGGGAGAAGGAGGCTGGATAGTAGTAGCCGTGAGACAAGTGCACTGGGGGGGGGGGGGGTGGTGCTTGTGGTGTTTGTGAAAGGAAAATAGAAGGGTTGTGTAGCAGGTATGTGAGTGTGCATGTGTGTGTGTGTGTATTTAGGTAGCGCAGGTGTGGGTGTGTTGTGTATATATGTGTATGTTGTAAATATGTGTAAGTTTGTGCAAGGAAAATGGGAGGGGCTATCGTGACTGGTCTGTGTGAGTGCTGAGTTAATTTTTTTTTCTTTGCAGAGAGTTAGAGAAAAAGACGAGGGTTAAGCAATAATGGGTTCATACAGTGGGGTGGTACACTATGCTTGCACTGTTGTACCGTGTGACCGTGGGATATCATGCAATTTTCATAAATTGATGAAACTTTATAGAAAGCTTTTTAGGCTAATATTAGGATTACTGGTAAATTTGCATATTTGTTTGAAATTGTTCAGTATTTCTAATAATTTTTGCAATTTCAGTTTTTCTAAAATTCAAAATTCCGTCGCAAAACTTTTAGCAACGGGTTTATAGGCAATGGACTTTTAGTGACGTGGTGTCCGTTGCTAAAAGTAATTTTTCTTGTAGTATAGTCTAACGCCACATAAGCTGATAAGATGGCATTAGACAATCACCAAATATTTTCTCATGGCTGACACATATGGCACTTACATAGTTCTTTTTGAATGATAGAACTTTAAGCCACGTATCTAGCAACACTAGTTTAATTTTTTTTCACTGCATTTGTTTATTTACTGGATTATATAGGGGTTTAGAGTAACCCTATTAGGTCTAGTGTGCGGGATCCCAATTCTGCGATGTCGTGGTTGATTATAATTCATTGGGAGGATGACTGTGTGGGGGTTAGATGAACCCTGCTTCTCGTATTTTTTTCCCTTTAATTCTTATTTTATCTTTTTGTTTTTGGCTTCTTCTTGGTTGAAAAAAATTCTATTAGTGATTGTTGTATTTGACCTTTATCGTATATGTCTGGGTCTAAGTCTGTTTGCAGTTCCCGATGTCTGTCGTAAGCTAATAGTTCTTAAATTCTGTGTAATGACTTGGTTGTCGGGATGGGGGGTGGGGTTGGCATGGGGTGAGTGGGGTTGGGATTTGGTGGGGGGATGAGGGGGTTTAGGTCTAGGATAGGGGCTTAGAGGTAGATTTGCTTGGGTCATTCTTCACTCTAGACTGCCAATGTAGGAGGGACTTTTGATCTTAATGTTATCTTCTTGGTTCATATTGTGGTGTTAAGTAATTGAGTCATTTGGTGGGTTCTTTTGGCATGTCTAAGTCTAAGAGTTTTTCATTTACATCTTTTGAAGAAACTGTCTGGTCTGTAAAACTTTGGCTTTATCACATGATCTTGTTCTTTATTGGGTACCTTAACGGTGACTACTTGAACTGCCTCCTTGGCAAGGATCTCATAAACTAATCAAACCTTTGTTTTTCTCATAATGGACTAGTCGGTCTCAGCATTGATTAGGACGTGACTAGTCAGTTTATGTCTTTGAGATTCCCGTCGAAGACTTTGGGCCATTGCACATATTCTAGAGCTCTGCAGTTGGCACGCTGGATTAGTGATTCAAGTCAATGTAACTATCTACCATAGAAAGTTTGGTTCCTCTGTAAGGAGTGATGCTTGTTAACTAGCTGCTCTGAAACCTTTCACGAGTGGAAAGCGTGATTTTCTTGGCCCTTGAATTTTACATTTGTTATGTTATCATGGCATGTAAAGCCTTTGTTGGCTTAAACGTTTATTTTCTTTTGTTAGACTTTTTGTAGGATTTTGGAAAGTAAGGGATCTCTGGGTCCATTATTTTTGTCCCCTGCGTCCCACATAAATTGATCATATATCCTTTTTAAATTGTCCTACATAAATTGATCGTTTTCCAAATTATGAAAGATTTTGTAGGTGTTTTTCCATATTTACCCTTTTTAATTACTTTTTTTTTTATTATTCTATTTCTCTTTCCAGATTTAACTTTGCACCAACTCATTTTCTCTCTACTGATCCACTTTTTTATTCTATTTCTCTCTCCATATTTAACACTCCACCAACCAATTTTCTCTCTTCTGGCCTACTTCCTTTCCCTTATCTCTAAATGGTATATTGAGAAACACACAATATATAACATAAATCCTTAACATGCGTGCTAAGTTAAATGTGATCAATTTATGTGGGATGGAGGGAATAAGCGATATCATGTATTAAGTATTTTTCATGAAATGCAGTTCTACTTAAAATCAAAATAATCACTCTAAAATCAATCTTAAATACTCTCTAAATAACCTTAGATAATAATACACTTTCAAACTAATCCCTGTTCCTATGAGTCTCTCTCTCTCTCTCTCATTGGCAGTTACTAATACAGTAATAATTACAGCTAATAGCTCTTCCTACACCATTCGAATCTCTCTCTCTCTCTCTCTCTCTCTCTAACGCGCGCGCAGCAAAATCGGGTAACTAGCTAGTTTATAAGAAAAAAAATTGGCCGCTATCCGGATTGAAGGAATCTTCCTCCTACCCCCCATGTAGCGACAATTAATGGTTGCTAAATCTTTATAGTGGCTTTTATTTAGTGAAGATAAAAAAAGTGTTGTTAAGAGTTGTCGCTGAAAGTATTAACAGAAAAGCCGTTGGAGACATTTAGTAACTATTAATTATCACTATATATAGAGTTGGAGGAAGATTCCTACAACCGGAGTAGCAGCCAAAGTTTGTTCAGTTTATAAAGGGGCATGAGACAGCTGCCTACACCATTGGAGTCTCTCTCTCTCTCTCTCTCTCTCTCTCTCTCTGCTGTTGCATACACAGCCAGCTAGCTCAAAGTTCATACAGGGGCATAAGACAGCAAACCCCATTTCTCTTCCATTCATTTGCTTTACGTTTATCAAAAATGGTTCTTTACCGCACAAATCAAAACTAAATTCAACAACCCCACTGCCTCGACGCATATATAAATAGCCCCTTCCACCATTCTCCCAAGACAAATCAGTCGGCCTCTTTTGTAAGGTTTTTTCTTTTGAAGCAGTCACATGGCTTTGCATGATTTCCAAGCCGCACCATGGCCCTTGGTGTTGCTTCTCGGCGTTGCCATCATCTTGATGACCCCAAGCACCCCAGTTCTTGCAAAGAGATCGAGCGCGCGAATGAATGTGATTGACAGGTGCTGGAGAATGAAACCCAACTGGCGTAGCCACAGGCAGCAACTCGCCACCTGCTCCGTGGGTTACGCTGGGAAGATGACCAACAATATCGGCCGCGGCTTGACGCTGTACAAGGTGACCGACCCCAGCGACGACGCATTAAACCCCAGACCTGGAACCTTGAGGTACGGCGTTACCAAAATCAAGGGGAAGGTGTGGATCACGTTCCAGAGAGACATGCGCATTAAACTTCAGAAACCACTTCTCGTCAGCAGCTTCACCACCATCGACGGGCGAGGTGCCAGCGTTCATATAGCAGGCGGTGCATGCTTAATGCTGCGCAGGGTATGAATGATTACTATTCGTTCTCTACCAATCTATGGCTTAGCTCTATACATGTTATATGGCTCTATACAAATATGTTTGCAGTAATGTCTCTCAATCTATACACGCACAGGCGACGAACGTAATAATTCATGGCCTACGAATCCATGACTGCAAAGCACAAGGACCAGGGCAGGTCATGGGTCCAGATGGAGAGATAGTGAACCTAGGTCCGGTTGATGGGGACGCAATCAGGGTGGTCACGTCGTCAAAGATATGGATAGACCACAACACCCTCTACGACTGCCAGGATGGTCTGATCGATGTCACCCGTGGCTCGACGGGTGTGACAATCTCCAACAACTGGTTCAGATACCAGAATAAGGTTATACTTTTGGGACACGACGACGGGTTCTTGCGGGACAAAAACATGAAGGTAACCGTAGCCTTCAACTACTTTGGTCCTGGTTGCGTCCAAAGGATGCCAAGGTATGTGTATCCCTTTTCACACCTATATATAGTGGTATGAATATTCAACAATAATTGCAACTGCAGAGTACGCACCCGCATGCATGCGTATGTAGTTTTGTAGTAGAACTCACAAGTTAAATGGAACTCATGCAGAGTTCGCCACGGATATGCACACGTTGTCAACAATCTCTACCAGGGATGGGGACAATATGCAATTGGAGGAAGCATGAATCCAAGCGTAAAGAGTCAGGCAAATCTCTTTATAGCACCCAAATCAGGGAACAAGGAGGTAAAATCATTTCTCTTCTCTTATATCACTCAAATCTCTTGGCCTATGCACGTCCCAACCCCCCAAACAACCCAAAACCCAGATTACGGACTGTTACTAAATAATTCCTAGATAACCCGTATGGGGGGAATCGACTGGAAAGAGATTTCAAATGTCCCTACGGCTTCCATATGAGTCAAAATTCCAAAACACAGCCATCCCCATGAACATAAAGAGCAATAAATACTGTGATGATTAATATATATATATATGCAGTGCCAAGGAGATAAAAAATACATGACAATGGAGCAAAGTTTATTAACCGAACGTGTTACAGGTCACATGGAGGAAGACTGACAAGAATGGCATGTCATACAATTTTAAATCAGTCGAAGATATTTTCGAAAATGGAGCATCTTTTACCCAGACACATGGAGGTGGTGGGTTAAAGCCAAACTATAATTTTGAAGAAAGGTTCCAGGTAGCAGATGCAAGATCAGTAAGGTCATTGACGCGATCCTCGGGTGCTTTGCGGTGCTCTAAATCTTCATGCTGACTTACAAGACTAAAGATTACAGAAGATATCAACTCTCATTCCAACCTTGTAGATTGTTTCTGAGTGAGTAATATGTAAAAGTCACTTCGTGTTATGGTAAACTTCAGTTACCTGCGAAATTGTTGTAATAGATAATACAGTGAATCATCCTGGGACATTTGCTCTAACCGCATATTTCTACAAAGGACAAAATTCAGCTAACAAAAGAACAAAAAGAACATATCCATGTTGTCTCCCATCAATCATCTTCGTTATCAGAACTCTCATATGCCACTAGCAAGCTTTTAACGGGGTTCTCCACATTGGTTCCATCTTCTGCTAGACCTGGTCTTGTTGGAAGGCAGTCTTTATTCTTCTCATTACCCTCATCTTCACGATTTTCAGAAGCACGTTGACCCAAAACTACGGTGGGCTGATTTCTGTCACAAGGGCTTGAAACTCTTTGACGCTTAGGTTTGACCTCAACCACTTTCCGCAGTAAATCTTGTTGCCTACAAAACCGTAGATTTTAACCAGTCAGTATTTACCATGAAAAACTGTTTGGGGGGGGAGAGAGAGAGAGAGAGAGATCAAACCTAATCCCACTCTTTGGCTTGGGCTCAACACGAAGTGGCAAGGGAACCGTTGCTGGTGACGAATCAGCTAAGTTTGCAGCTTTGTGCCAAGCAGTTAAGGGAAGTTTATAATGGTAAATAAACGATCAAGATAACGGAAAGAAGCAATTGCTTGATTACGGGAAGTCAGCAAGAAAAAATGATTCAACATTATTAAAGGAAGCAGCCTCTTTCATAAGCATGGTCTTAGTTGACAAGCGGTCAAGTTTCTTCTCCAAGATAAAGAACACAAGAGGGGAGGAACTGTATAAAGGTAAACGCATTTAGGCATGGTTTAAGCAAAAAATGTTCCTTTCTTCACGAGTTCTGCAGCATTTTGCCTCACTACAGTATGTTGCCACAGAAAAGGATATTTTAAAAGCAGCAAATGCCCGTTTCTCAGTGCGGCGAAGAAGGCGTTCTGCATCCTCCTCAGCTTCCATCTGCTCCTTGAGATATAGCAGATCATCGCTGTCCAAGGCTGCATATTCATTCTTAACCAAACCTCAAGAACAATAAGCAGAGTACATAGGTAGGACATGAAAAAAGAAGAGAAAGGAGGCAGGAGAAAAATATACCGCCACGTCCATGAAGGTAGCCTCCACGTTCTCCTGCGACCTCTTGCATCTGCATATATCAACCACCCAGTAGGAATAGCCAGGATCCCTGCCGGGGCATGTTATCAGAAAAATCTTCCAAGTTTAGCACAACAGCACAGACGAAACATGTAAGCTACACTTGTTAAAGAATCTAGGCCCTTAACGCTTATCAGAACCTCATCTTTATTTATCATCAAAAAGATAGGGTTAGAAATTACAAGGGTAAAAGGAAAAACAGACGAAGCTAACTAAAACCATATTCATGTACCTATTGCCTTTATCATTTGCAAAAGCTTACACCACATCCACTCATTCCCATGGAATTAGGCCAATGAAATGGTATAAATAGAGATGCTGGATACTGTTCTTCAACACCACATCCACTCTTTCCCAAGGAATTAGACCAATGAAATGGTATAAATAGAGATGCTGGATACTTCTCTTCTAAAAATAGGGACCAATAGATGACTTTTCAATAATTTTCAAATACCAGAAAAAAGAACTGTTGATTCAAACTAACAATCCTAGGCTGACATAACTTGGTTAGGAGTTGCTCCTAACGCATGAGCTTGGTTGAGCTCCAGATCCAGCTCGTAGTATGGCAAACCACATTCCAAGCAAGTATGCAAGATTAAGTAAGGCTGACCGAATTAGTTCACAAGTTTCTACATCATGAACAAAATGTAGAGGGTGAACCAGAGCATATACGTCCACAGCAAATAACAAAAGGGGGCTCAACTGTGCTAGAAAGCCCCAACACACATGGACTGTATCCAGAGCTTGAGAAACTACTTACGAACAGAGATTTAAATCCCAACTCTGCTGGAAAGCCCCAACACACATGGACTGTACAAGAGCTTATGAAGGTTATTGCATAGGTTTAGGTTCAACCTTAGTTGCACAAAGCGGGGGTGGGGGCGGGGGCGGGGGCGAGAGCGGGAACGGGGGCAGGGGAGCGTAAGCACCAAGAAGAATCTGAGGTTGGGAGCGGCTTGAATAAATAAATGCGTAAAGAGTATTATCATTTGTTTAGTATAGTTTACATAGCCAGCAACAACAGACAATGAGGCTTTAAGGACTTGAAGGAAGAGAGAAACAAGGAATTGAGTTGAAAAGGGCTTGATTTTCAGGTACTCTCTCACTTGTTCCATGCATTTTTATCCAGCTAACGGGATCGAGTTCCCATATTAGCTTGGGACGAGATCCCATGGAACTCCTAACTTGGGATCGCAAAAGCGAGTTTTCGAGAGAGAAACGTCACCATATTAGGAGTTTCCTGCAACTGAGGGTTCAACTCAAGACCCACAACTTTCAGCATTTCAAAGCACTACAGAACCAACAAATCTAATTATGTATGTAATAAAGCTGAAGCTGAGAGAACATTAATCTTCTCTCTCCGACTTGGTTTCGTTTTGCCATATGGAATTCAACCAATCAAATAGGTTCCACGTTTTTCTCTCTTTCATGTCATCATGTCCCACCTACTAATGAGTTCACAATTTCCATCAATTCCTACGATTTTGCTAAAACAGAAACACGCTCTCTCTCTCTGAATTTTAAACTAATGTCTCTCCCTCAAATTTTAAATCTTTTCTATTTTTTTAGATAAGCCCGCCCTGCATTCTCTTACAGATTTTTTTCTAACAAACCTAATCTCCCTCTTTTTGTTTCATCATAAATCATATATATACATATACATAGTACCAAAAAAAAAACATACATATACATATATGTGCGTGTGTGTGGGTGTCTATATATATATATATTGCGCATTATATGTTCTATCGTTTTTTATATTTTTTTATTCTCTTCTTGGTGGCCTTTATTGATACAAAACCTCAACAAATGAGTTATTATTATTATTGCAATTATTACTACTACTACTATCATTTGGGAGACCATTTCTACCATTTTATATGCTACTTTACTTTTTCATTTGCTGCTAAAAGGCTAACAATTGTTACTAAAGTCCATTTTTAACAACAAAATGTGGCAGAAGATCCATATGAAAAGGTGAAAATAATGTTTTGTTACCGTTGTTGTTACAACTAAATTTGTTATCATTATTAGGCATTCAAGCATGAACTTTTTTAAATGAGTATGTTAGAAGTTATTCCTCCCGTGCGCAACGCACACGGGATCAAAACTAGTGACTCTATAAGAGCCAGCACTTTGCGACACGTAGAGAGTATCAGCACCAGACTGAAGACGATGCTACTGGCCCCACTTCTGCTAGCTTCCCCCTCGAACCAGGTCCGCCAACCGAATCAGAGTATACACTGCATTGGGACAATCAACTCAGGGACAGAACCACCTGTGGCTCACCTGCAGCTAGATCAAATGCAACATTGAATCGACCCAATGCTGTTCATGCTAAACCCTCTCCACCGCAAAAACCATGGAACCCAACCTCCCTAGTGTTGCGATTCTCTCCAAGGCATTCATGAATCCCATCTCCCCTACAACAGTGCCCTAATTAGACAAGCCACCAAGGGGAAAGAAACCAAGAGAAGGTAACCCTAGCTTACTGAAGTGGGTAGAAAAGATTCCAACCCACCACGGCCACGGGCAGGGCTACAGAAAAAAATTAAAGAAAAAAAGGAAATCCGATTGAGGGGTCTTTCTAGAGAGATGCAGGAGTTTCTCTCTCTATATGATGTTGTAGGTAACTTATTGTTCCATAAGCATCTTCAATTTCTTGGTT
This sequence comes from Escallonia rubra, assembly GCA_033065855.1. Lineage (NCBI taxonomy): Eukaryota > Viridiplantae > Streptophyta > Magnoliopsida > Escalloniales > Escalloniaceae > Escallonia > Escallonia rubra. The sequence goes on along the minus strand of JAVXUO010000735.1, from coordinate 364,972 downwards.
ATTTGACAATCCGTAACCTCAAGCAAAGCTTAACCCACAAACGGCAGTCCTGGTGTTGTTCGTTGCCAAGTAAAAACTCAAAATACGAATCTTTCAACGGATAAAGAGGGAGGGAAAAAAAAAGTAGCAGATCAAGTGCAATCAAAGAAAGAAAAACTAGGGCATTATAATAGCAAAGCAAATCATACTCGCACATATCAAATTAATCAATCAAAGGGGTTATATCCCCATTAAGTGGACATCCAACCCAGTACAAGCTAACCTTGGCAACCATGCGTTGGAAAGTGATGTCTTCATCGTCTATTCTCCCCTTTCCCGATTTCTTATCTGCAACCTCCATGAAAGACGAATTGAGTACTTACCCAACATTTTTTCCGAAATAGAGAGAATGGGTGATTGATACTTGAAAATCCTCACAACTGTGTTATGTTAACTTTAGAAGAAATCGAAGATACCTTTGGGATCAGAGAGATTTGTGTACTCTCGAACTTCTCTTCCTGACATTTAGGTACCGCCACAAACAACTCTGTCTACCAGTTAAGCCCTGGATGGATTCGATACTTCCGCTATTCTAACGAGAAGAAGAGAGGGAGCACACAAGAACAATATCTGGTGTACTCAAAATTGAAGAGAAGAGGCTATGTATCTACTTTCGGCTCCACGCAGAGACACACAGCCTGAATGGTCCGTTAACTTTCACCGTTTCGCCCCTTTTATCTTTGTACAAATAATAATGTTTTTCGGCAATTATTATGATTCCTTATAATTGGCATTCCCGCGATTTAAAATACGCCATATATTTTTATTTTACTATAGATTATTTATTATTAATGAAACTACCAAACATAATAATTTTAGGAATAATTACAGCAAAGTCTCTTAGGTTATTGTGAAATTACAGTTAAGAATATTAAGTTTCAAAACGATAAAAAGGTAATACTTGTGTCTATACATCAGGGTTCCGATCAAAAAGTGTATTTTTGTCATAATGTCATCATTACGTATTTTTAAAATGACAATACCGCCCTCGTACTGTATATACTGAAGAATTTTTAAAATTTTCAAATTAGGTTTTGATACCCTAATTTGAAAATTAGACTTTACAATTAGGGTTTCAAATACACACACACAATCAGATAACAGGGCTTCCAAACCCTAATTCTTCACTCCTCTCCCTCTCACTCTACTCTCTCTGGAAACCGACATCATCTTTAACTTTGGCTCTCTCTCTACTTTCTTGGCCATAGATATTGGGACAGTGGAGTACTCGACCAAGCCCACAAACAACAACGTGGGCTGCCCTGCTAGCAACGGCACCGTGTCCACCGTCCAGGACTCGCACCCGCTCGCCACCGTCGTCGTTGCCGCCTCGCTGGACTCAACCTCATGCTACTCAACCACCTTATCGTTGAGACTGACTCAAACAACATCGGGTGCTGCAACGAGCTCAACACCGGGTACGCGACCAACCGGTACGCCCGGTCTTGCAGGGTCGGGGCGTGCGTACACCTTCACGATCAGTGGGCTGAGCGTGTTGAACACCATTTCTGGGGCGTACAGTGAGAATCTGCCGATTATTTGCATGGTGGTGGCAGCAGCGGGGTAGTTTGACGGTGGCAATGACAGGGTGGAGGCAACATCGGCGGGGTAAGGGGAGGGGGATGGGAGAGAGAGAGAGAGTAAAGTTCAAAGGAGTTGGTAATGTTCTCTGGTTAGTTCCCACCCAATAAAGTCTAATTTTCTCTTTTAAATGAAGTAATGGCATTTGAAAAAAAAAATCTTTTAACTTAAGAGCAAGAAAGTCATTTTTTTTAAACCGTTAAGTTATTTAAGATTTCGTTTGGTCAACAGACATACGTGTAATTTATCTAATCTAATGGATACGCCAATACTTTCACCCTAGCCTCAGAGACTTTCCTGTAATTATCTCATAATTTTAAAAATCACCAATATTTTTGCAAAATCTTTCACTACGCTCATTGCTACATATAAACTGATCATTTGTTAGAAACATTTAATCATTTAACAGTAACTTTTGCTACACGACGGACAAACAAGAATTTATTATGCATTCCAAACGACTAGGAATGCACCTTGGAATTTCCCTTTACAATTGTTAGCCGCATTAGTCACTTTGCCTAGTTCCTTTAAGTTGACATATTGGTTCTCATGCACCTACAAAGAATACAAGCAATATGAGAATGCAGTAAATTACATAATGGATTGCATTCCAAGTTAGTACTACAATAAAGTATGATTATATGATAAAACAAATTATCAAATGCAACAAATGTGCACATACCACACAGGGGATGGGACAAGCACTTGACTATGGTTAGATAAATGTAATATCCCGAACTTCGGGAGTTATTTAAATAACTAACCGTGCTCCGAAAAAATAAACGGGCGTTAATTTCGAGCAATGCTCGGGTATTAGTAATACATATGAGCTTAAAAAGATTTCGGGGGGTAATTTTAAAATTTTGGGGGTATTTTTGTAATTTTAGAAAATTAGAGGGGCTATTTTGTAAATTTTGGAAAATTGGTCAGAAGATGATGCCACCTCCTTTTTTTATTATTTGATGACTAATGGAATAAAATTATAAACTAATGTATAGATAAGTGTTAGGGGAATAATTGAACAGAAAACAAAAAGAAAGAAAGGGAAAAAAATTCGGGAAAGATGAGGAAAAAAAAGAGAGAGAAACAGTAAGAGAAAAGAAGCATAAACAAAACAGAGAGAAGAGAACTTCGGGAAGAAGGGGAAAACAGGGGGGAAGGGAAGTAATTGAGGGAGAGATTGAGAAATCTCTTCGAGGTAATCCCTGAGCTCTATTAGTGTGAATTTCAGTGTGTAGTGTGTGTGTTCAGTGTAGGTGCGTGTGACTGTGAGCCATGGTGTATGTTTCCTGTGTCTATGAGCTTCGGGGGAGTGATATAATGGAGGGAATTGTGGTGTATGGCGGGGGGGGGGGGGAGATGTGGGCACAAGGTTGAAGGCAAGTGTTGTGTGTGTGTACACGGTGGGTGCGGATGAGTTCAGTGTGTGTTTTGTGCGTGTTGGTTGTGTGTGAGCTTCGGGTATGGAGGTTTATGCGTAATGGAACGTGCTTGTGAAATTATGTATTTGATTGATGTTAGAATGGATGTGGGTTAGGTGTAGAAGTGAGAAAAAATGGTGAAGTGTGCGTTTAGGAATTGTGCGTGTGTAATGGGTCTTGGCAGAACAATGAAGAAGACACGTGTGTGTTTTAAGGTGAGTTAGTAGGTGTGTTGATTTGAAAGTGCTTATAACTGTCGCTAAGGGGGGGGGGGGGGGGGGGGGGGTTGTTGTTATTGTTTGGGCAGTTTTTCACGAATTTTTATAAATAACTAGGGCCAAAATTGGAAAAAGTGCAAAACTGTAACCCCTACTAATTTCACGAACCTACGGTCTGGAATTTTTCTGGAATTTTCGGCGTTCGCAAAGGGTGCTATACTAGAGCACTAATTATGAGAAATTCTTGATTTAATTAGCATAACAAATCAAGTTATTTTAATATGAAAATTTTACAAAAATATTATTTTACGGATATGATTTATATTCTAAAATGTCGGGCCAACCGGAGGCCAATAGGTATTTTTCGCAAAATTGGTCTTTTAGCGCTAGACCGTAACACCAGTTCAGGATTTTCGGGCGAAAATTCTCTAAAATACTTTTTAGCCCAAAATTGACTTCAGGATGTTTAAAATGCGTTTTAAGATGTTTTTGAGAATTTTACGGTGCCGAAAAATCTCAGGGGCATTTTGGTAATTTGCCACCCCGAGAGGGTATTTTGGCAATTTGACCTAAGAAAGGTATTTATGGGTAGAATTGCATACGGTAAAGTTATTATAGTGATTCTACTTACGAGAAGACCATTTTGGTGATTTAAGTCAAAGGAGCATTTTGGTAATTTTACATACGTGGTGAAAAAGGTTCATCTTGAGAGTATGTGTGAGTCCGTATTAAGTTATAGGATTAAATGCACATATAACCTCATACTTTGGGGTCTTTTACACGGAACACCCCAAGGTTTAATTTTTGGTTCTCAACACCCCATGCTTTTCAGTAATGTGCTCCACACACCATTTTGACGGTCAAAGTCACCTTTGACCAAACGTCGGTTAGTTTTTGAGGGGCAATTTAGTCACTTTACTTATTATATCCATTAGATTTGCAATTTAATAAAAAGAAACAGATCTAAAAAACCTTATTCCTCTCACCCACCTGTTTTGTCCGTCCCCCTTCACCCATTGCGCAATTCCCCACCCAGCTCCTCTAAGTGGAGTCGAGATCTGAGATGGGCACCGGATATGGAGCCCAAATTCGAGAATTCTACCAAAAACCCCCACAACATCAAACCCTTACAAAAATACCAAACCTGTAGGGGTTCTCGCAGTGCTTGTTTCCTCCCTCCCCCACCTCCGACTGCCGCAAATTGCCCACCAAGCTCCTCCTCTACGTGGAGTCCAGATCTGTGATGGCACCCGATATGGAGCCCAGATCCGCGAACAACACCAAAAGACGACGGCCATTTCAGCTGAGATTTCAAAGGTTTTGCAGGCTCGCGTGGTGAGCGATCGATGTGGGTTACGGTAGTGGTGACCATCGGGGGGAGGGGGGAGATAGAGAGTGGAGTGGAGGTCGGTGATGATGGGATTTGGTGTGTTGGTGGCGGCTATGTAAAGGGTTGTGGCTGCTGGGGTGTGGCGGTCGGTGTGGACTGCGGGGGTGGCAACCGGTGTGGGCTGGGCCGGTAACTGCGCTGCGATGGCGATGACAATTGAGATGGGAGGTGGTGTGGTGGTAACGCCAGTGCAGATGGTGGAGGCGGCATAGTTTGGTGGTGGTGGAAGTTCTTGATTCAGTTTTAGGTTTTGGTTTTGTTTTAGGTTTTGGTTTTAGAGGGGAAAATAACCAAAGTGACTATTTTATCCCTCAAAAACTAACCGACGTTTGGTCAAAGGTGACTTTGACCGTCAAAATGGTGCGTGGAGCACATTACTGAAAGCATGGGGTGGTGAGAACCAAAAATTAAACCTTAGGGTGTTCCGTGTAAAAGGCCCCAAAGTATGGGGTTTTATGTGCATTTAATCCTAACTTATAATATTGTACTGTAGGTTGTGTTCTAATGATTCGATTATTTCGTTTAGGGTAAAGCTAAAGACTTTCCGGTTAGGGTAATCTAGCTGCGGATCCAGGTAGGACTTTTATCCGAACCCTTATTTTGATAAATCGTTCTCGTAAGTGTATGTCCCTAAATACACCTACAGGGGGGTGAATAGGTGTTTTACAGCTTTGAGTATAATTTAAAAACGAGATTACAAAGCCATGACATATATATCATAAATAAATTCAACACAAAGATTTATACTGGTTCGGCCCCACCAGCCTACGTCCAGTTCTCAAGCACTCCACGCAAGGGAGACTTACTCGAGTCTTTCACTAATCCAACTAGCTTCGGGTGCTAGCTCAAATCGCAGTACAATTTCCGAAACCCTTCCAAGGTTTCCAACAAATTACAAATGAAAAGAGATTTACAATTTGAATACAATAAACAAGCTCCTCATTCAACAGATGTTACAATAAAAAATTAAGACTAAGCCTTCTTAGGTGTGAAGATCTATATTCTTTCAAGAACCAAACCAAGAAGCTTGCAATGAACTATCTCAAAGATGAACTCACTCAATAGAGAATAGATGAGAATAAGAGATCAAGATGAGAGAGTTTTTGAGAGAGAAAATGATTCGTGAGCTAGGAGAATTAAATGCTCTCGAGACCCCTTTTTATACAAGAAACAGAAATGAACCGTTAGGAAGGGAAAACCCAAAAAGAAGAATTCGACTAAAACATTTTGGCTTCGACTAAAAGTTTTGGCTTCGACTAAAAAGTTTTGGCTTCGACTAAAACATTTTGGCTTCGACTGAAAGTCTTGGCTTCGACTCAAAGTCTTGCCTTCGACTCAAAGTCTTGGCTTCGACTCAAAGTCTTGCCTTCGACTCAAAGTCTTGCCTTCGACTAAAAGTCATAACTTCGACTGAAAGTCTTGGCTTCGACTAAAACAAAAGATTTTGAGTTTGAGTCGACTAAAAGAGACAGTTTTGGTTCTTTACTAGAATTTCTGTCAGATCTTTTAAGAAAGGCTTAGAAATGCTAACAATGAAAAATAGACTTCAGCATCTTCAATGTAGTCCAAGTCTTTAAATCCCGAGTCCGAGTCGAAGTCCAAGTCCAAGTTAAGGCTTTGTCCATGTCAAGGTCTTGTCTTTGTATGATTAAGATAAAGCCTGAAATATTTATCTTAAAAATGTTGTCAGATTAATGTTAGAGATAATAAGACTGGAATCATCAAAATCAACAAGTCAACAATCTCCCCCTTTTTGATGATGATAATATTAGTTCTAACATTATAAAGACATACTCCCCCTTAATCAGTTAACATTCACACAAGGAGATAATAAAAAGAACATCTATTAATATTCAACAAAAGAATTAATAAAGATGCATACAAAGAATGATTAATTAATACTCGTTCTCCTCCTTTGGCAAATCAAAAAGAGGGGCAGCTAGTGTAACAATCAAATGAATAATAAATAAAATGAATAAATAAATAATAATAATAATAAAAACTAAGGCCGACAGCGGCGAGAACCCTGGGCAGAGGATGAGGGATCAGCAGGCGGCGGAGTAAATCGACGAGCATTGTGCACAGAAGAGGAGGGATCAGAGGCGTCGGAGCGGTTGTGGGAACTTCAAAGACACGAGGAGAGCGCGGCGATGGAGGATTGTATGGGAGATGCGGGTTAAAGAACCATTCTTCCCCTTCGTTGCCAGTATGTCGAGAAGGAAAGGTATCCGGACGAGTCACCCGAAAGTCATGAGCCTGATCGAAGATCTGATGAGCCAGATAGCGGTTTTGTTTGGTCAGAATGCTTGTGGTGAGATAGGCCTGGCGACGATGAGCTTGAAGGGCAGCTTCTTACTGGCGGTGAAGATCCTGCTACATCCGAGTTAAACTTTCCAGGAGATGAGTATGATTGAGAGGGAGAGAGGAAAGGTTAGCGGTAAGGTCATTGAGAAGGTTGTGAAAGTCAATTTGGTTCGAGAGAAGCTGGGTAGAAGAGTGTTGAACCGACTGCTGAAGGGCAGCAAGCTCATGAAGAAGAGCAGTGTGGTTAGCAGTAATAGAAGCAGCAAGGTGCGATTCAAGAATTAACTGAATCGAAGTAGAGAGATGAGAAAGAGTGTCAGAGAGGTCGGGGGTTTCAGAAGAGAGGAACTCATCAAAATTGATATTTGAGAAGAGTTTAGCGGACTACTGAAGAAGGGATCAGCAGGGTGAGGAGGGGTGGGAAGAGGTGGGACCGAGGAGGAAGGGTCAGAGGGAGGGAAGGGGATAGAGCTAGATAGGTCAGTAGGTGCAGGGGGTATGAACTGAGTAGAAGGAGGTGGAGGTGGTGAAAAAGACAGGAAGGGAGTAGAAGGGGGGCTGAGGGAATTACAGGAGCAGGGGAGAGAACAGGAGTGGAAGCAGGAACGAGAGCGGGGGCCGGAACAGACTGGGTGTAGGAAGGGTCGGTAACAGTGATGCGCTTAAGAAGGACAGTGTCAGAGGTTAGATCAGAGCGAATGGCGAAACCGGCACGACGAAGAGAAGTTTCGTCGAGAATATGATGACTCGGAAGAGAGATACATTCCGAGTTAGAGGTAGGCAGAGGGACATGAAAATGTTCAAAAACACGAGTTAACAGTAGTTCGAAGGGAAGATGGGCAGAGGATTTGGTTTTTCGGGCATTCATTACGAGCATGATAATGCCCGCAATGTTTAAGGGAGAACCCCGAATGAAGTGGGTGAGAAGAATGATGTCGAGATATAAAAAAGTAGCATATGAGCCGGAACAGGCCGAGAGATTGTAGTAGAGAATAAAATGAAGGACACGATGAAGAGGAGATAGGTCACCTAGACTAGGTTTGCGGGGTCGAGAAATTGACGGGTCGCCTAAAAGAGTTTGTGTCTGTTGGTGGGGGGTAAAGGAGCTAGTGGTACACCACGTGTTTGCGGTGAAAACAAGGGTAGATGATTGATTGGTAAAAATGAGGATATGGGCTAAGGTGGTGGTATCGAGACGGATGTGGACCCCATTCACACGTGTGGTAAAAAAGGTAGGTGATTGAGGAGTAAAATGCATGTTGGAGTAGAATATGCGGACAAGAGCAGGATAATAAATGGAAGGGGGAGAGAGAATGGAGAGACAACCCATTCGCTTAAAAAGGCCTGTAAGACCAAGTTGAGTCATTAGAGTGACATCACTTGGACGACCGGGGATGATTTCCCGATTGACGAAATTTGTATAGTAGGTGATTTGGTCGTCGACAGTTGGGAAGAAATGGGGAATGTGAAGTATATCGGTAGGGGAAGTATATGGGCAGGCAGGGGGTGGACAGGTTGGTGGAGGAGCAGATGAAGAAGAGGCAACAGGTGGAGGAAGAGGAGGAGTAGGAACAACAGTACCTGAAGATGTCGGAGCAGCAGACAACGGAGGGACAGGTGCAGAGGACGACGGACGTGGAGCAGCAGTTGATGGTTGACGAGTGCGTCGGCGAGTGGATGGCGGTGGTGGAGCAGCGGCAGTAGCAGGTAGAGCAATAGTAGAGGCATGAGCCACGTCGGATTCATTGTCAGAGGCAATGACAAGATGACGACGACTACGAGGGCGTGGGTTGGAGTGACAGGTGGATAAGAGAGAAGAAAAGAAGAGACTGTGAAAACGAAGGACAAACAGTGAAAAAGGGAACAGTAAAAAGTGAAAGTGAAAAATGGGACGTATTTATAGGCAACGAACTTTTAGTCGACTGAAACATGACTTTCAGTCGACTGAAAAGGTTTTAGTCGACTGAAAGTGGACTTTTAGTCGACTGAAACAGGACTTTTAGTCGACCAAGAGAAAGAGAAACATCAGAAGCAAGATTGAGCATTCAAAGAGAAAGATTTCAGTAAAGAAAATTAGCTAAGATGACACATTCCTAAACGATGACGAAGAGAACAGAAGGAGGATTCAGCTAAAGGTTTTGTAAGGATATCTGCGAGCTGATCTTCAGAGCCAACTTTCTTGAGTTCTATTAACCCTTTTTGAACATTATCTCGGAGAAAGTGGTGACGAATATCGATGTGCTTAGTGCGCGAGTGTTGGACATGATTTTTACTAATGTCTATAGCACTGCTACTATCGCACATGATAGGAATATGGTCTATTGAAACACCAAAATCACGTAAAGTTTGACGCATCCATAGTACTTGGGCACAACAACTTTCAGCTGCAACATATTCCGCTTCAGCTGTGGAGAGAGCCACAGATGTCTGTTTCTTACTGTGCCACGACACTAAAGCATCGCCGAGGAACTGGCAAGTGCCACTTGTACTCTTTCGATCAACAAGACATCCCGCATAATCAGAATCAGAAAAACCTACCAGATCAAGTGAGGAACTACGAGGATACCAAAGACCTAAGTTTAAGGTGCTAGAGAGATATTTAAAAATACGTTTAACAGCAGAAAGATGAGATTCTTTGGGACAGGCTTGAAAACGGGCACAAATGCATACACTAAACATTATGTCAGGTCTAGAAGCAGTAAGATAAAGTAGACTACCAATCATACCACGAAAAAGTTTGTTATCCACATCTTTACCATTTTCATCTTTGACAAGATTAACGCTGGGAGAAATAGGGGTACCTCTAGGTTTAGCATTATCCAAGCCAAACCTTTTCAAAAGTTCCCGTGTGTACTTAGACTGACTTATAAAAATTCCTTCTTTTGACTGCTTGATTTGAAGTCCAAGGAAAAAGGTAAGTTCACCCATCATGCTCATCTCAAATTTCCTGCGCATATTCTCAGCAAACTCTTGGCATAGATCATTGTTAGTGGCACCAAAAATAATGTCATCAACATATATTTGAACTATTAAAATATGCGAATTACGAATTTTCGTAAAGAGAGTAGTATCGACTTTGCCACGAGAGAATCCATGATCAATGAGGAAGCTGCTAAGACAATCGTACCAAGCTCGAGGAGCTTGTTTAAGACCGTACAAAGCCTTTTTCAGCTTAAAAACATGATTGGGGTATTTTTCATTTTCAAAACTGGGAGGTTGTTTAACAAAAACTTCCTCCTGTATTACCCCATTCAAGAAAGCACTTTTCACGTCCATTTGAAAAAGTTGGAAGTTCATATGACATGAAAATGCCAAAAGCATTCGGATAGCTTCAAGTCGAGCGACTGTGGAAAATGTTTCATCAAAATCAACCCCTTCGACTTGATTGTATCCTTGAGCAACTAGTCTAGCCTTGTTACGAACAATATGGCCATTTTCATCAAGTTTGTTTCGAAAAACCCACTTTGTTCCAATGACCTTTTGTTGAACAGGAGCCGGAACTAGTGACCAAACATTGCTTCTCTCAAATTGATTCAATTCATCTTGCATGGCAAGGATCCACTCAGAATCGTTTAGAGCCTCCGAAATATTTTTAGGCTCTATTTGAAAAAGAAAAGCAAAATCCGCACAAAAAAGATTTACCGTAGACCGAGTTGTAACTCCGCGTTCCACATTACCTATGACTTGTTCTAGTGGATGACTGGAAGAGTATCTCCAACTTTTTGGAAGTGGCAGAGTCTCATCACTATTATTTTGAGAAGATGTTGAACACTCCCCCTCAGTTGAGGAGACGTTAAGTTTGTTGTTCAAGTCCAGGGAGAGCTCTTCACTGTCATCACCTGCATTCTTACTTGGTTTTTCAACGTCAGATTCTTTAAATACCACATGCATAGATTCTTCAACTGTCATAGTTCTACGGTTATAAATTCTATATGCTCTACTTTTTAATGAATAACCAAGAAATATTCCCTCGTCAGATTTTGCATCGAACTTTCCCAAATTCTCACGATTGTTCAAAATAAAACATTTGCAACCGAAAACCTTGAAATAATCGATTTTTGGTTTTCGATTTGAGAACAGTTCGTAAGGAGTTTTATCAAGAATCGGTCTGATGAGTACTCTATTCAACACGTAACAGGAAGTGCTGACGGCTTCGGCCCAAAAATATTTTGGCAGGGAGTTTTCATGAAGCATGGTTCTGGCCATTTCTTGCAGAGTACGATTCTTTCTCTCTACAACCCCATTCTGTTGGGGTGTCCGAGGAGCAGAGAACTCATGTGAAATGCCATTTTGAATACAAAAAGGAATAAAATCTTTTTCAAATTCAACGCCATGATCACTTCGAATTTTTACAAGCTTCAACTCCTTCTCATTTTGAAGCTGCTTAACAAGACTAAAGAAATTTTCAAACGCTTCATCCTTATGAGTTAGAAAAAGAACCCAGGTATATCTGGAGAAATCGTCAACAATGACGAAAGCATAAAATTTTTCACCTAGGCTGGCATTTCTTGTAGGGCCAAAAAGATCTAAATGAAGGAGTTGAAGAGGGCGAGAGGTGGAAACAACATTTTTGGCTTGAAAGATGTTTTTGACTGTTTACCATATTGACAGGCATCACAAACTTTATCCTTGATAAACCTTAATTTTGGTAAGCCTCTGACAAGGTCCTTCGAGAGAAGTTTCTTGATTAGATCCATGTGAACATGACCTAATCTACGATGCCACAACCAAATATCATTATGCTGAACAGAAAGACACACTTCACGAGAAGAGTCAGATGCATCAAAAGATAGAGTATAAATATTACCATCTCTCTTACCAAACAAGGTACCTCCATCTGAGGCATGATTGATAAGGCATTGGTCGCCTTTGAACTGAACTTTGTGTTCACTGTCGATTAGTTGACTGATACTTATCAAATTGAACTTTAAACCGTCAACCAAAGATACGTTATCGATAGATATGGAACCGGTGCCAATTTTACCTTCACCGATGATCTTCCCATTTGAGTTGTCTCTAAAGGTAACAAGCCCTCCATTTTTCGGGGTGATATGTGAGAAAAGAGAGCGATCACCTATCATATGTCTTGAACATCCGCTGTCAAGAATCCATTTGTTGTAATCTACCCTTGCTTTCAAGCATACCTACAATAGATTCTGTTTTCGTTCCTTTAGGTACCCACACTTTCTTGGGTCTTGAAAGATTAGATAAACAAGGTTTTGGCACCCAAACTTGTTTCATTTTATTCTTTGTAATAGAAGAGAATGACTGATTTTTAATAACATTAAGAGGACAATTTTTAACTATGTGTCCTTTCTTGTTACATACTGTACAGAGTGTGAATGGAGAGCAAGAAGCTAAATTTTTGTGAAATAAATTTTTATAATCCTTTTGCTTCTTTGAAGGATCGTATCCGATTCCATTTTTCTCAAAAACACATCTTTGTCTTCCCAAAAGAATATCCAAATTCTCTCTTCCTTGGCTAAATTTTGAAAGGGTAAAATTCAGATCTTCAATCTCCTTTTCTAAATTAATTTTTTGTATAGAAATATCTTCCAGTTGAGATTTTAAGAATTCGTTTTCAACTGGAACTTTTACTCCTCTGAGAGATTGGATTTCAGAAGACAAAAGAGAGTTTTCCTTCTTAGAAGCATTCAGATTATTTTCTAAAGAAGTATTTTAAGAAATATAAAATTCAATCTTTTCTTGAAACTCTTCAGTTTCACCTTCCAACTCTTCAACAGTATTTATCAAAGAAAGAGCCTTATTTTTTAGATTGGCATTTTTAACTTTTAACTTTTCATAATTTTCACTGAGTTCTAAAAAAGCTGACTTGAGTTACTTCATCATCTTCGCTAATTTCAAAGATTACCTTGGAATTATCATCTTTGGCCATGAAGCAAAGTTGAGCTACTTCATCATCTTCGCTAATTTCTTTGTCACTTTCATCATAGTCATCCCAAGTTAGCAGAGCTTTTCTGGACTTGAACTTATTTTCTTTGAAATCACAACTGTTGCTGCTTGCAGTCGTGTTCTTGAGTTGCGGACAATATTTTTTGATGTGCCCAGTTCTGCCGCATTCATAGCATGCATCAGGATTTTCCTTTACATTCCAATCCCTGTTATTTCTCTCATATGATTGGTTTGTAGGATTTCTCCTAATCTTCCCATCTCGCTTGCTTGCGAGAAACTTCTTGAACTTTCGAGTGATGAGAGCCATTTCAGGATCAGAATCGTCGCTACTTTCTGAAGGTTCATGAGAGGTCTCGGCTTTAAGAGCTAAGTTCTTCTTCTTGGAGGTGGTTTCTTCTTCGTCATGAATTTTCATTGTAATTTCATGAGTCATTAGAGAACCTACCAATTCTTCAAGCTTCAGCACATTCAAATCCTTTGCCTCTTAAATGGCTATGAGTTTTGCTTCCCATCTCTTTGAAAGATATCTGAGAACTTTTCAGACAACTTCTTTTTCTGGGTAGATTTTACCCAAAAGCTTCAGTCCATTTATAATGAATGTGAATCTGGAGTATATCTCATTTATGGACTCATGCTCTTTCATCTTGAAGGCCTCGTATTGCTGGACCAACATGTTGATCTTGGTCTCTTTTACTTGATTTGTTCCTTCATGAGTAACCTCCAACAACTTCCACATTTCTCTAGCAGTCTCACATGCTGAGACTCGATTGTACTCATTTATGTCAAGGCAACAGCTGATAATGTTCTTAGCTTTATCATCCATGGAGAAAAGCTGCGCCTCATGAGAGTCCATTTCAAGAATTCCTTTCAGAATCTTGGTTCATTCCGGTCCATCCTTCATCGGAATTATAGGACCATTTTCAACAACATACCACACGTGTGTATCCTGCCTCAGAAAATTCCTCATACGATTTTTCCAGTAGCTGTAGTTGTCATTCTTCAACAAGGGTGGCCTTGTTGTTGCTAATCCTTCTTCCATAACACGATCTTTAGCTCTTGACGATTAAGTCACAGAAAAATATCAGAGCACACTGCTCTGATACCACTTGTAGGTCCCTAAATACACCTAGAGGGGGGTGAATAGGTGTTTTACAGCTTTGAGTATAATTTAAAAACGAGATTACAAAGCAATGACAGATATATCAAAAATAAATTTAACACATATATGTATACTGGTTCGGCCCCACCAGACTACGTCCAGTCCTCGAGCACTCCACGCAAGGGAGACCTACTCGAGCCTTTCACTAATCCAACTAGCTTCGGGTGCTAGCTCAAACCGCAGTACAATTTTCGAAACCCTTCCAAGGTTTCCAACAGATTACAAATGAAAAGAGATTTACAATTTGAATACAATAAACAAGCTCCTCCTTGAGCAGATGTTACAATAAAAAAATTAAGACTAAGCCTTCTTAGGTGGGAAGATCTATATTCTTTCAAGAACCAAACCAAGAAGCTTACAATGAACTATCTCAAAGATGAACTCACTCAATAGAGAATAGATGAGAATAAGAGATCAAGATGAGAGAGTTTTTTAGAGAGAAAATGATTCGTGAGCTAGGAGAATTAAATGCTCTCGAGACCCCTTTTTATACAAGAAACAGAAGTGAACCGTTAGGAAGGGAAAACCCAAAAAAAAAAAGGATTCAACTAAAACATTTTAGCTTCGACAAAATGTTTTAGTCGAAGTTTTGCCTTCGACTAAAACATTTTGGCTTCGACTAAAAGTCATGGCTTTGACTGAAAGTCTTGGCTTCGATTGAAAGTCTTGGCTTCGACTTAAAGTCATAACTTCGGCTGAAAGTCTTGGCTTCGACTAAAACAAAAGATTTTGAGTTTGAGTCGACTAAAAACAGCTTGCCTTCGACTAAAAGAGACATTTTTGGTTCTTTACTAAAATTTCTGTCAGATCTTTTAAGAAAGGCTTAGAAATGCTAACAAGGAAAAATAGACTTCAGGTTCTTGCATCTTCAATGTAGTCCAAGTCTTTAAATCCCGAGTCCGAGTCCAAGTCCAAGTCCAAGTTAAGGCTTTGTCCATGTCAAGATCTTGTCTTTGTATGATTAAGATAAAACCTGAAATATTTATCTTAAAAATGTTGTCAGGTTAATGTTAAAGATAATAAGACTGGAATAATCAAAATCAACAAGTCAACAGTAAGTACTCCTTTGATTTACTTATGACTAATGTCAAACTCTGAATTATGTATTACCTAGAAAACCTTAATATTGAACCAGAATCGATTATTTGAAAATCTTGTAATTCTCGCCTGTTATTGCATGCTGAGAAAATTTGATAATTTGAATTATTGTGCATGAACTCGATAACTATTCGCAATCATTTTTGCTGTTTATTTGTGATTTTTCTTCTAGAATTCCGAATGATGACTTATATTAGTATGTTATTGTTATTGAGACCCGAATTGATTTCTGTGATTTAAGCTTATGTTAACGCTCATTGACATGGTTGATTTTTCTATGTTGACCTGGGTATATGTTCTGTGGGGAGGCGGTAGAAGGCTGGTTTGAATCCTACATGAAACGCAAGCTAGTACCCAATGGGACTAGTAAATATTATGGTACATCATGCATGTGTACGGCTTTGCCTGAATGGCATCGTGACAGCCAAGGATCAAAGTTGATTTTTAATTTTATCTGCACTATATATTACCGTGACAGTTACGAAAATGACTGGAAAATATTATCTAAATGATTTGTGCTGGTATTGAAATCCCTTGAGAAATCTTCATTGTATTTTGGAAATGATGACTTTGGAAGAGATATTATATGGTTCGTTTTGGGAATCGTAGGGATTATTATTGTTATTTTGGTATCTATTTATGATGAATTTTGATAATTTTGGAAATCATTAAGCTGTTTAGATCGTTTGAAGTATTCGGAAATCATTGTCGATCGGATTCTTTGGAATCATTTTGTAATTCTTTTGGTAGTCCTCGTACAACCTTACTGAGCTCTCAAAAGCTCACCCTTCATTTGACTCCCTTCTACAGGTGATGATCAACTGTAGATGTTCGGAAATGGGATAGAGTTGTGTGAGATTCCGGTGAACCCACCACTACTGTATAGTAAGACCCCTGCATGGATCGATAATGCTAATTTGTTCTTAGGAATTTGAATTGCGAAGGACCTAAGCTGTAATAGTTTAAGCTAAGCGGTTGAAATCTAGTACTTCGAGAAATCTGAGTTGATGTTGAATTAGATGATTTAGAATGTGTTAGTGAACAGATTTGACAGGTTTGATGTGATCCGGTAGGTTAACATTCTGAGAGTATGGGGCGGCAGAGCTCTGGATTTTTGGGGATGTTACAATAAATGGTTACCTGGTGGTCCTTTAATAGCCCAATTTGGACAGAGAGTAATGTATGATGCTGGCTTGGGAAGGAATTACATGGTCTCAGATATTATATAAGGTAATGCTTGGACACTACCACATTTTGATCTCAAGCTTTAATGGACATGGCTGCTCTCAGTAATAATCAGGTTATGCCAAGAATAGATAGCAATGATCATGTTAGCAGGGACCTGCAATCCAATGGTAAGTTCACTATAAACTCTGGATGGGCTAGGTTGAGTACTAAAGCAGCAAAAACAGAATAATGGAAAGTGATTTGGTTTAAGGGACATATACCTAAATGTGTTGTGATGCTGTGGTTGTTGTGTAAAGGAGTCTTAGAACCAAAGACAAGTTAAAGCAGTGGAAACTAATTCAGGATGATAGATGTATACTTTGTGATTAACAACACGAGACTGTAGCTCACTTGTTCACTCATGCCCCTATGTCAAAGAAGTATGAGAAATGATCTTTGAGAAGTTAGGAAAAAGACTGGACTTGACATTATTGAAGCACTTAATGAAGTATGTAGCTCAACATCTCCGAAGAAAAATCTTCATTGCCAAACTAATCTAAATTGTCACTTGTAGTCACTATATATGGACTATGGATGGAAAATAATGTAAGGATTTTTTTTATATCAAAGGTATGCCAATCCCCAAGCACACATGTTTGTCATACAACAATGAGTGAAATTCAGGATTAATAGCTGGAACAAAATTCCAGCCATAGCAAAGAACAAAGAATTATGTACAGCTTGGGACATGCACAATGGAATTTCTAGAAATTAAGTTGCAAGGCTTCAATTGTATAGAATAAGCCTTGTGTGGTAGAAAGAAATGTATGATGTTTGATGTAATTGTATTGAAGTTAAAGGAATAAAAGGGTTGTTGACCAATAAATAAATAAATAAATAAAACAAAATAAAAATTAACAACAAAATTATGAATAGGTTTCACATTTATCTTCAAAGAGGCTGCTGCTATTGCATTTGTGGTTGTTGTGGTTGAGCGACGAGACAAGGTTGATAATCGAGAACCTAAAACCTAAACATATTTTCATTTATAGATCATCATCAAAATGATCAAAGAGTACAAACTTATAAATACAGTTGATCGTTTTCAATTTTGTTGATTGAAGTTACTATAAACCTATTTTTTTATGAATGTCTTATTCTTGCCACTGCTACTTTTGAGGCTTCTTGCATTCACAGTGATTTGTGCATCTACTTCCCGTAAGAAGTACGAAAATTAAAGAAGCATAACATCCTAGGCAAAATTTTAATAAATAACTTTGATATCATTTCCACGGGGGTATCTTTGTGATATAAAGTTCATAAGAGAATGACAAAAAGATACAGTCGAATTCGAACGACAAATAAAACACGCATAGTTCTCTTAGCTTTTCTTTGGTAAAAGGAAAATGTGAAATGATAGAAATGAGTAGAAACGGAAACGCTACAATGTTTCTTTGGTAAACAATATAGCGTCTTTTTTAGTAAAAATTCTGGTAGTAAAGATCAAAATTTTGTCGATAAGACTTATTACCAACAGAACTGGTTGATAACCCCGTCTTTGAAAATTTACTGACGGAATAGGGTGTTCCATCAGTAAATGTTTTACTTTTACCGCCATAACATACCATGTATACTGGCAGAAAATTCCGTCGGTAAAGGTATTTTTGTTAATTTCACTTATGTTTTTTAATATTGAAAAAAAAGGAAAGAAAGAAATGCAATTACTGATAGCACTCCTTTGCTGAAATTTTGTCGCAAAAATTAGTATTTTTTAAGTACTTTTACCAGCAAAGTTCCGTCGGTAAAAATCCATGGGTAAATATTAATGTTTTTAGTTTTTTTTCCGAAGTCCTAACCTATTTCCTGTAATTCAATTCACACCACTATTTCAATCATGTAATCAGTAATCCACATTTAATTCAATTCGTTCTGTAATAATTCACAGGACACACAACTTCTAAATACAAATATGTACAACGCAAGTTATCCACTGACGCACCACCATTGTTTTCCTAAATGCGGGGACAAGAATAAACAACTACAGAGTCATCAAAGGAAACCGGGAAGGGAGGGGCTAAAATATCCATGAGCATTAGGGGAAGACATACTTGTAAGCTGTAGTACATTCAACCATCGTTTAAAGCGGCATCCTGCTTATCGTCGTCCCTTTCTTCACCATCAGCTTAATTGACGGGAGCGGCATTGAGATCCGGCTGGGAAGCATTTCCTCCCCACATCAAAAAAATTTACATGATACTATCGTTCCTAATTGTATATTGACATTCAACCAATTAAATATCCACTTGCAATTGGTCTTTGATGTGCTTCAAATAAATCTGAACATACTTGTACTTGATGCTCAGAAATCCATTTTTCCACGGCTCTTGAAAGGCGAGCAACCATATCAGGGTCAAATTATTCTTGTAGGTTTGGTCTCTGTGTGTGCACAGTAGAGGATCCCATCACGACACGTGCATGCAAGTTGGTGCTGCATTTACGCCCTTTCTTCTTATTCACAACTCAAGTATATTACACCACAACTTTATCTCTCCGTTCATACTCGAAGAGCCTGATACTTGACCAGAAGTACGGTTACTTGACGACAACACAATGGAGACATAATATAAAGAGTTGATGCGTGATCAACTATTAAGCAATGAACACGGCCAAAATTCAAAGGCATACTTTTACATGGAACGTACATGAAAATTATTTAAAACCTCTAAAATAAATTCTTCCACAAGATGTGCTTGAGCTTTATCCTTTCTCATCTTGTGGTCTTCTGGTATGACAGAGCAATCACCTAATCCTGATCCAAATTTGAGCACGCAGTCGCAGTATCATGTCTGACAATATCATATCGCACTAACCCTCTTGTGTGAGTAGGATCTTGACTGGAAAAGCTCCCACTCTTACTTTTCAGCTCCTAATTTTCATCATTTATCCATCTTTCAAGAATCTGCAACCACACTCTAGATGCACTCTATTAAAGGTTAAAATGTTTCGAAGCCTCCATCGTGCAGCTTCTGGCAACTCATTCTTAGCTTGTTCAGGTGCATTATAATGCTACCTGCGATGATTTTTGCTTATGTGGCCAGAAACACTTCTCTCCCCATAGCCTACTGCTCTCTGGTAATGAAAACTCAAAGCCCTCATGCCATTATAAAAGTAACACAATTAGCTAATCAACTCTACCAGAACCAATTTTACAAAAAATAATTGTTAAAAGTAACATATTAAAAGCCCTTGCGATAACGCCTCTCTCTTCTCGCTATCCCATTCCTTCCAATACGCCACAGGTAAAAAAATCGACCTTTAAGAATAACGCCGTCATTACTAGATGTTGCAAACTCGATGAAGCTGGCAAAATGAATCAATAAGATGAAATAAGTGCAAATGTAAAAAAATATTAACATTCCTGTCTGAGTAATAATAGCGTTTTGTTTCATCTTGAGGTTTAGAATCATGTCACATGTGGATCCATAGCCACAACGAGAAGCTACAAAATAAAGTAGAATCCATGCGAAATATGAACTAAATGAATAAGCAAGTGTAAGCTAATGATAATTATACCTGATGAGAAACTTACTCATGAAGCCTCCAGCTGGGGCTGCTGAATGCTAATGCCCCTGTGCGTCGTCATCAATTGGACTGTTGCCCTTAGCAAGTAGTGCAGATGCGCAGATGCAACTCGAACTCAACCACGACTACTAGTCAATTTATACATACTTGAAAGTAGAAACGTTATAACAATATTAAGTCAGCATAAAGATTCCTTATGATTAGAGGAACGAATAAGCTAACACCTTTAGCAATAAATAAATAAGTAGAAGACAATGGGAAAATAAATCTGCAATGATAGAAGTTTATGTCAATATTCGAAGGTACTGTTCATCATCTTTGCCAAATTCATCTTACGATTCATCCTCTTCATCTTGGAATTTATTGTTTTCATCTTGAGATTCATCCCTTTCGTCTTCAACACATTCTGCATCTTCTCACTTTCTTCAATGCCACATTCATCCTCTACAACTTCTTCTCTTAGATCTCTCGTTGGTCGAAGAGGAAGATCATCATCCTTGTTATTCATTTGCAGGACGAAATTTTAACGGGTATATTATCGGTTCAAAATTTTAGCTTTTTCACATGTATGCCATTTTTTTACTATTTGACAGAAAGTGGTTTAGCACATCTTATTTGTGGGTTTTGAGTGGCGACCACCTATCCAATGGTAGGTCCTATATCTTTCATCTCCAAAAAACGATCTGCAAGTTTCAAATTAAAAGGTTTAGTTTTGGTATAATTATTGCATGATATAAATATGTTATTTTTTCATATAGGATCTGATTAAATCTACATACATTTTCTTGTTAAATCACCATTTATTACTGTTGAAATATAGATTAATACTTTGTGCCCCATTAAGTTATGACAATTTTGTGGATTTAATGTAACTCCGACGTGACCCATAATTTATAATACCTTTCATAGAACCCTAATCTTATGTATTTAGTTTATCATGTTGTATGCATATTTCAACCTTGTGGGTGAATACTCTTTTATCTTGATAAGCAATGTCTTTATGCGCCCCCCCCCCCCCCCCAAAAAAAATGTTACGCTCACAACATCAGCCCCTGAATAATTCGAAGGGGCGCAATTCGTCTAAAGAGAGCAATTTAGTCCGCGTCCTCAACCACGCTACGTTCAACTTTACTTTGTAAGTTTATATTAAAATTTCTTGTAATACTCCCAACAATAGTTACAGATTCCATGAATCAACCGTAAATTGAGGAGGAAATCTGACAACTTCTGAAGCATCTTTGAGAAAGTTCCATCCAAGTAAGTCGTCATAAAGTTTTTTTGCAGGTCAATTTTCATTATTACACACCTTGCTCGACCTCCTCCATTAATTTGTAATAGTTTTTGACCGTCCTTGCAGTAAATGGCTAGATATTCTCAACAAGGTGCTTACATACTGTTTACGCTGCTGGGCAAACTCACAATCGATTTGTACACCCACGGTACAATCAATTAATAGTGTGAAATCTTTTTTGCCTCTAGGGCTTGCAGACTTCACTAAAAATGGAAATTTACTAAAGACAAGATGCTAAATAGATCTATAGACGATGCACCCACTAAAACAAAGATAAGTTTTACAGTACACCGAATAAAAGTACGACAACGTACAAGATTTTCTATTGATACAAGGCAGATCATATGAAAAACTTGACAACGATAAAATAAAAAGATGAGTGCATTCTAGACTTGACTTTTCCAAGTCAAGTTTGATTCGTGAATTTGACGACCTTTTGTTCCGTAGCCTTTCCCTTTCTTTTATACTCATTTGTCTGCAACCGTCCTTCAATTTGCCTCTAAATGTTTATTCCTATCCTTTACCAAGAACGGTTTATTGACCGTTATCATCGACCGTTTAGCTCCCGTCGAAAGCTGTCCTTTTTCATGTAGTCTATTTATTGACCACTTCCATCGATTGCTTCGCCCTTTTCGATAACTGTCCACCCTTGTGTATTCGTGAAAACCGTTTATCAACTGTTGCTGAGGATTGTCTTGTCCTTTATTGACAACTAACAACTTAATGCACCCATGTTAATCACTACAGCCGATTGTCTTGTTTTTGTTGACAATTGTTCTTTTCACATAATCTCATTTAAATCTTATTTCCCGCGCAATTCACATCAAACTGCTTGATTCTATCACATCATTATTGATGGCCGGCGGCATCTTAATTACTGCCTATCAGTTATGCCCATTTCCCTAATAAACATGTGTCCTTAAATACTGAGATCTTTTTCTTGAGCGGTTCTCAGCTTTCCACGTGTCTTCACTTCTATTAGTCATGGTAAGAAATATTTATGTAGCCAACATTGTCCCCCTTGACTCGTGCGACGTGTGTAGTCGTGCGAGTTAACTTCTAATCCGACACAACTTCTAGCTATTTCATCTATTACTCAACCATTTTGATAAAGTTAAGTCTAAGCTTAGGCTCCGTTTGATAACACTTTCAGTTTTGGTTTTCTAGTTTTCAAAAAAACAAAAATCAAAACCAGTTAATTTTTTTTTTTTACAAAAACTGGTGGGTGTTTGATAACCCAGTTTTTATTTTGAGTTTTTTCTTTGGTGGTGGTTTGTGGTGGCAGTGGTGGGGCGTGGCAGTGGCCGATGATGGTGGTGGCCGGCCGTCGACGGTGGCAGGCGGTGGCTGGTGGCTACCGGCCGCCGGTAGTCGCCATCGATGGCCGCCGGCAGTCGTCGGCGGTGGCTGCCGGCGGTGGAAGGGTGGTGGTGGTTGTCTCAAAATAAAAACCGAAACTCATTTTTGGAGTTTTCAAAAACAGCCCTGGTTTAAAAACTGGTTTTTTAAACTGAAGAAAAAAAAACGAAAACTGTCCGCCAAACGCGCTTATTTTTTCCAGTTTACAAAATTGAAAAAAAAACTCTGTCAAACGGGGCCTTAATTCTTCAGCTAAGCTTAACTCTTCAACTTATTCTACTTAAACGGAATTTGTTTCACCTTTTACTCTTGCTTCTTCCATAACCGGAAACCCTTTTCCAGCTATCTTACTGTACTTCTCAAAAGTCATGGGAAAGAAGAAACATATCCCCAAAGGCAATGAAGGAGATGGCGTTACTTGTCCACCTGATACTCGATGGGGAGTACCATCACCCTTAGGGCTCATATTGAACCCATCGACACACGCATTGGAGTGAACCCCAATCTTCGGAGGGGTACCCAATTGATGAATCAGAAAAGCTACTATTGAGCGGACCTTACCTAGATTGGACTGATTGGCATGAATCTGGATTGCCAATTAGATATTGGCCAACCCTTATTCATGCCGATTGGGGTTTGTGGGTTGATTATACGTCAGCTTCTTATGCCGATCAATGGAGATGGCAAGGTATCTACAAGCTTATTCATATGTCTAAAAATTCCACTAAAGTAGATCAATGGCTTTTGATTTCATATTTTTGTTTTTGGTCCATTACTAGTAATGCTTTTATGTTGAAGACCAAGATGATGACTCCCACCATATTTGATATGTGTGCTATAACAGGGCTTTTACTGGTTAGAGACTATGCCAGTGCATTAACCAATCACAACCCTACTGGTTTATCCTTTGACTCTTCTGTAGTCCCGCGAAATATTCTGAAACATTTAAATGCTTTTTCAAGAAATCGAGTTATAAACACACAGATACCTCACCCGATTTGAAAGAGCTGGCTATCTTCCTATGTATGTGGCTATCTCGTCATGTTTTTTTGTGTGTCAAGTCTATATTTGACTAGGGAATATATGAAGTTCGCCATCAGCTTAACTCATGGTAGGGAGTATGCACTTGCGCTCTTCTACTAGGTAGTCTGTATAGGGCAATGCTCATAATGGTAAGCAAAAAAATATTGGAGTATCGATAGCCTTTCTGGTTAGTCTAACTGTGGCTTCAGGCTTATTTCCCAAAATTTGCGCCTTTGATTCCTCTCCAACCTGCTCCCCTTTCCTTACATATGGTCATTGCCTGTCTTTGGGTGAAATAAAGCTCCAGTCTTTCATATCTTGCTTTCGTTTCTTTTTTTATTTCACCCATATTAAGTGCTCACACCCTTTCCTATCCGAAGAATTTGGTCCTGATTGGTTCAGAAACCTCCCAAACTCACTTAGACGCGAGAATGTCTTTAGAATCATAGGAATTTACGCATAGAGTGTGGACCAGTTTCTTGTGCAAACACTTTCTACATGCAGGTCGCCAAATCAGCCATACGCCTTACGGGATATGTAGCTATGAGAGGTATACACCGCGTCAATTTGGCCAACAATTTGGATTAGCTCAAGGGATTCCTGCCTCTTCTTTTATCGATAATGGTTTCTTCGAGCCAAAGGAAAGGCTCAAAATGGTGACTCCCAACCATATTCGGGTGATAGACTATGATGTTGATCGATCAATGGATAGCTTTGTCATGTCAACCTTTACAATTCAAACTGCCAAATCAGTTTGCCTCTTCGATACACGGTATCAAAACAAGGTTTTTCAGACTGTGTGATGGCATTAATTACATTGATTGCATGGTCAAACTTGCTCAAGATAGTCCAAATCGACCAGGTATTATACTTCAGTTTTCTTACTCGTTAATATTATCATTGCCATTCATTTTATATGTTTTGACTTTATAAATGCAGACAAATGATTTAGCAATCCCAATACGTCAAGAAAAAGGAGACAATCTCCTTCCAAGTAACCTTCTCGGCAAGTGCGGACCAAAAAAGGAAAACAACCAGTTGTCGAATCCTCGCCCAATGAGCCTCAGTCTGTTGAAAATACAGATGATTTATCCCAGGAATCTCCGGCAGAAGAAGAGTTTGAGGATGCTGTTGATAAAGAGGAAGAAGACAACGTACCTCTTATCCATAAGCGACAAGAAATCCGACAGAAGAAGAAAAGAACAAGTCAAGCGTTTGATGAATCTTATTCAGATCCTCAGTTAATTGAAGGTATATTTCTTCCTTTTACAAGTTTACTTATCAGCTGTTTGTCATATCTCTTAACCCGCTCTCCCCCCCCCCCGAATTTAGGTGGCATTACCATCAATTTGACTCAGTAAAGCACGAGCAAAGAGAAGACAACATCTTTGAGCGATGATGGTTCTACCGACGTCCACATTGACACAACAACCAATACAGAACCCATTGGCAATGAGGGTCATTCAATTATTTCTACTCATCGGTCTCTACCACCGTCTCAGTAAGTGGGTTGATACTTAATGCCTTGTTTGTGCCATTTTGATGGCTCACATCCTGTTTTTAATTTTTGTAGAGCAAAGATGAATCTTGGGATATTCAAGGTGACGAAGACTCTAGTGATCATCCTTTCGGTCAATCATAGAATGTCCCATCAAACGTCTTTCCTCCCCCGTAATTTATTCATCAACTGGAGTCGGTCACTTTCCAGCACTAAGTCTAACCAAAAGTCTAGCAATGGTTGCTCTAACAACTGCTCAAACAACCATTGTCTCTATTATAAATGAACCGACCGATTTGATGCCTATGTCAATCACTCAAAGCTCGCCAGTAGTTACTCAATCGACAGGCAAGGCAGCAAACACCTCTGCGGTGAATGAACCAATCCACCTTGTGTCGTATCAAGTGAATCGTTTGATCATGTGTATATGCCAACATCCGATGATATTAATAAAAAATTTCAACAGCTTCAAATAGCCCTCAACACCTACTCTTGGCCTCCTGCAGAGACATCATCTTCTGTAACAAACATTGATGCGACTACTGTGTTAAGTGTTTTCAAAAGTCTGCTCAGTCATCGACTTTCAGATGTTTTAGGAAATGATGACGCATTATCGAAGCTGAATGATTTTATAGACACTTTGGCTGACAATACATCTGCGTTGAACAGTGCACAAGCAGAACTAATCACCACTCTGAAGTTACAGATTCTTCTTGTATCTTCTTCTTGGAAGCAAGGGATGAACAAGTCAATTACCCAAATGGTGGATAAAGACACTGATGTCTTAAACATGAAGATCCAAGAGAAGCATCAAGTAAGTCTGTAGATTTCAAAGGACATTGAACAAGTCACGATTGAGATAAATGAACTGGAGATCAAGATGACTGTTTTGAAGCAAAAGGAGCAAGATTTAATCCAACAACAAGGTGCAGTCTATCAGGAAGTAGTTGATTTGGCTAAGGCTCAAGAGGAACCATTGAGAAAATGAGCGAGGGTTCACTCTCAACTTGCCTTTCTAGATCAGATCATTTCCAAGGCTGAAGCACAATGGAAAGAGATACAAACTGCTTTTGATGTTTGAACTTATTTACAACTGTCCCGTTTTATTGCTTCTTTGTTAGAACAATTTCTCTAGTCGTTTTATCAGAGCAATCTTTTGGTCAAACGTTGTTATTTTCTCAACCACTGTTTTAAGGGGAAACTAGCTAATGACCCCCTGTACTATACACGGTGTGCGATTTCCCCCCCTCCACTTCAAACTTAAGCACTAAACCCCCCTACAGTTACAGAAATTGGGCACTTTTAGCGGAAACCGTTAAATTTAATAGCGCGTGGTCAACACTCGCATTGACTAACGATTTTTTTAAAAAATTGACAATTTTGCCCTTTTTCTCCACTTCTTCTCTCCCCAGTCCCCACATCAGACCCCTCCTCCCCTCCTTGCGACTCTGCACACGCAACACCCGCCGCACCCTTCAGCCCAGCCCCTTCCTCCCAAACGCTGGACGCACACTTCCCTCCATCAAGCCAGCCCCCCCTCCCCCTTCCTTCCAACTCGATAAGTTTGAGTCACAAAAAGGCAAGAAAGAGGGAGAGACGAGCTTGGCATCGAAGGCCTGATCTTCGAAGGGCTGAATTGCGGCCGTCGATTGTTGGTGGCTGTCGGCCGGCGTTGTTGGGCGCATTTCTGTTGGGGGCGATGGCAGTGGGTTTTGGGCTTGGTGGCTACCGGTGGTCTTCGGTTGTGGGTATTGGTTGCTTCGGTGGTGATTTAGGTGGCGGAGAAGTGGGTCTCGCCGGAAGGTGTTACCGTCGGCAACCCTTGGATAAATTGGATCGCAGTTGGTGTTTGTGGGTGGTTTTGGGTTGGCGAGAAGGGTGGTTTGCGGGGACGTAGTGGCCGGCGGTGGTGGGTCGTTGTGATGGGCAGAGTGGCGGCCCGGTCTTGGGTTGGCGAAAATGGTGGTTTGTGGGGACGTAGTGGCCGGCGGTGGTGGGTCGTTGTGATGGGCACGGTGGCGGCTGCGGGGGTGTTGACGGCTGTTTTGCCGGCGGTGAAGCCCCGACGGGTGATCCCAACTTGAATTGCCGGCAGTGTTGCCGTGAGGGTGTCACTGCCATGTTTTTGTTGGAAGGGGAAGCCAGAGAATTGCCGGCGTTGGTGGTCGCAAGATGAACGGTTACGCAAAGAGTTTCAGAGGAAGAAGATGAAAGGATTTACGCAGAGAGGAAGAAGATGGAAGGGGAAACCAGAGAATTCTAGGGGAAACCTGAGAGATTGAGAGGGTTTGGACCAAGAGTTCTGGCAAATTAACGATTTAAATAGGAAGGATAAAACGGACATTTCACGTAGATCTGTTACGCCGCGTTAAAAGTGCTCAATTTCCATAAGTGTGGGGGGGTTTAGTGCTTAAATTTGAAGTGGAGGGGGCAAATCGCACAACGTGTAAAGTAGAGGGGGTCATTACCTATTTTCCCCCTGTTTTAATGTTACAATATTTTCTGGTATTGTCTTACGTCATGTAGCCTTTGACAGGCTAATGCAAACTGTCTCTATCAATTGGTTCTATCCCTTTCCACATAGAAGGGAAATATTTTTTAAATATCAGTCGTTGATGGGTTTGGCATGCAATTGCCCATCTAAGGACTTTAACCAATATACTCCCCATTTTAATACTTTATGCATTTGAGAACGTCCTTCCCAATTTGGGGACCATTTTTCAAATTTGGGTCCTTAGATCCTACTAGAAGAATGGTCTTCCAAACCAAATCTTTTTCCTCAAATGATTTAGGTAAAACCCTTTTATTATAAGACCTGTTTATTTTCAACTTTTGAGCATGCAATCTATCTAGAGCATCCAATCGATGGTAGTCTAGATCTTCCAGCTCGATTGCCATGGCCTCATTATATTCTGCAACAAGAAGATTATTTTGCATAGCCATTGGAAATGATTTGACTGCTTTCTTCATCGGCAGTATGGGATCATGCCCAAACGTCAAACCGTATGGTGTCACTCATGTGCTAGACTTTGGAAAAGTTCGAAATGCCCACAGAACCTTAGACAACAATCGATGCCAATCACTAGAGGTATCTTTGATTGCCCTTTCCATGATGTGCTTTATCGATTTTTTTATAGCTTCGGCTTGACCATTTTCTTATGTGCAATACGAAGTAGAGTTCAATATATTAAATTTATATTCATTAGCAAACTCAAATATTTGCCCCCGTGAAAACAATACCTCTATCATCCGTAATAGTTTGAGATAATCCAAATCGATGGATTATATTATCTTTGATAAACGTGATGATGTCATTTTGAGTGACTGTCTTCATTGGCTTAGCTTCAGTCCACTTGGTAAAGTAATTAGTTGCTACAATGATAAAACCGTGTTTCTTAGATGAGTAGGATGTATCTGGCCCATCAAATTCATAGCCCACCCACAGAAAGGCCATGATTTTACCATCGATTGAAAATCTATACAAAGTGTTCAATGAATCGCACCATGTTTTTGGCAAGTTTGGCATCCCTTTGCATACTTGATGCAGTCTTCCTTTATCATTGGCCAATAATGGCCATGTTGTCTAATCAACCATCTTACGTCGTGTACTTCAGCCATCACTTGCATGGCTTCTTGTCGTCCTAAACATCTTAACGCCAAACCTTCTGGTGTTCTTTTGAACTAATCATTATTTAGAATAAAGTACTTAAATGCTTGTAACTTTATCTTCATTTCCACTTTTGATTGAGGATTTTTGTAGAATTGATGGGAGTTCACCAATCATCTTAAGTTATATCAATTGGATTAATCATCTTTACATGTTTATATCTATCACTAATCGATGGCAAGTGTTTTGACACTTTTAACCGCTGTCCATTTACTCCATCCAAAATTCTCTGTCCCGAAGTTAATTGAGCCATAACATTGATGTCCCCATTGTTTAATCCAGGGGCATGAGTTATAGTTACATGATAGAATTTTTTAAGCAAATACGAAGCAATATTAAAATACATTTCCAAACCAGGAGTATTACACCCAAAATTTTCGGTTAATTATTTTATAACTGGGAATCTCCAAATATTTGAACTGTTGTTATATGCATATCTAACAGTATTTCCATACCGATAATCAAACTTCATGCTCTACTTGATTATTGGAGAAATCTTTCTCAATTTGAAAAGCAAATTGATAAATGTTCCCTACGGGTGAAATTAACACTACCCCAGCTCCAACTCCATTACTGGTTTTTGACCCGTCGAACATCATTCTCCAAGGAACAATGCCGACGTAAATCATTTCTCTCTCGACATCATCACTTGGATGATCTACCAAGAAATCAGCCAATGCTTGTCCTTTCATGGCATTCTGAGGAGTGTAGGTTAGGCTATACTCTATCAGAGCTAGTACCCATTTTCATGTTTTCCTTCATAAGACCAGTCTCGATAGCACATACTTTATGAAATCAGTTTTTTCTACTACTAACACATCAAAAGGCAATATGTAGTGTCGAAGCTTAACTGCAGTAGAATACAAAGTTAAACATAGTTTTTCTACAGTAGGATATTTTTGTTAAGTTGCATTTAAGCCTCAACTAAAATAGTAAATCACCTGCTCGAAGCCTTGATTATTTTCTTGAGCCAGCAAACTGCCAAGCAAAGACTCCGCTCCGCGACTGATACATACAACTTCAGTGGCCTTCCAATTCGTGGTGGCATCAAGATTGAGGGGCTTGACCAAGTATTCCTTTATCTCTTACAAAGCTTGTTGATCTTCTACTCCCAGCGATACTCGGTGTCCCCTTTTAACCCCAACAGTGTTGAGAAGGCTTTTGTTTCTCCTACTAGGTTAGCAATGAATCGACGTAAGAAATTGACTTGGCCTAAAAAAATGTTGAAGTTCTTTCTTGTTTGAAGGAAGTTTAGCGTTTCTAATAGACTTTGTTTTATTTCTATTGATTTCAATTCCTTTTTGATGGACCAAAAATCCTAAGAAGTTTCCTGCAGAAACTCCAAAAGCACACTTCAAATAATTCATTTTCAAACCATGTTTTCTCATTCTTATGAAGTCTTCTTCTAAATGTTGTATATGTTCCCGATGATCATTTGACTTAACAACCTCATCATCGATATATACTTCTAGAAACTTACCAATCATATCATGAAAGAGTAAACTCATTGACCTTTGATAAATGGCCCCAGCATTCTTTAGGCCCAAGGGCATCACTATCCATTCAAATGTCCCGATCGCTCCGGGGCATTTAAACTCTGTTTTATGAACGTCTTCATTCCTAATGAAAATATGGTTATACCTAACATTTATACCCATAAGTGACATGACCATATGATTTGACGCCGAATCAACTAATAAATCCACAACAGGCATAGCATATTAGTCTTTAGGAGTAATAGTGTTTGAATTTCTAAAATCAATGCATACTCTTAACTTACTTTTCTTCAACACATAAACTATTATACATCTCTTCAATGTACTTGGCTGGTCGGATGAACCGTGACATGATCAGCAGCTCGATTTACTCTTTTAACAACAATGTCACTTCATTTGACATCTTTTTAGGTGCCTGTATGAATGGTCTAAATCCTTGCTTGATCGGCAACCACAATTCCACTAGCCTTCTGTCTAAGCTGGGCATTTTCTCGTAGTTCCAAGCAAAGCAGTCCTTATAACTCCTGACCAATTCTATAACTTGCTTTTACTCTTCTTCTGGTAAACGAGCACTAATGAAGATGGGCCATGGATCGGTCTTTGTTCCAAAGTTTACTTCCACTAAACGATCTTGTGTTTCTGCTTTCAAATCATCCAACTTCACTGGAGATAATCTTAAATCTCGTAAATGGACTCCACCTAATCGATCCTCTTCATCGTCTATGCATTCCGTCCAATCGATAGAAGATAACTTTGCCAATCTTTTTTCAATGATATAGATCATCAATTTTTTTTAAATCGCCATTATTGCGTTCTGTCCTATTTTACTCTTATCAGTGGGATCAACTGCTGTCGGTATTACTTTCCTAATTTTAAGAGTTAAATATATGTTAGTACCCTGAAAGTACTCCGAAGTCTCACCCCGAAGTCTCACTTGAGGGTCCTAAAGTTCATTTTTACACATAAGGGTCTGTAATTTCAAATTTGCAATAAGTAAGGACATCCGTCCAAATTCCTAACAATCTAGCCCTTTTCGTCAACGGAAATTTTGGGATTCCATATTTGAAAAATCTCCTTTGGGATGAAAAAAAAATAATAAAATTCAAATTCAAAAGAAAACATAAGGCAGAACCCGCCGGCAAAAACCCGCCCGCCCTGCCCAACCTGCAAGTGACCCGCCCGCGCATCTCTTCCTTTAACGAAGCCAGGATCCAATCCTAGACCCGTAACCATAACCCATTACCCGAACCATCCACCCAACACGCACACTGCTTCTCTCTCAACCCTAATCTAAAAAAAACCCTAATCCATCATCTCCTTCTTCGTGTCGCACCCATTGGCGCCGCAGCCGCCCCTACGACCTCACTGCAGCGCCTCCCCATCACCGGCATCCCCCACTCCACGTCGCCCTTTTACCTCTCTTCCCTCCTTCATCATCCCCCGCCCTCCCCGCCGGTAGCCTCGCGCCGCTCTTTCCCTTCCCCATATTTTCCCTTCTTCACCTCAAGCTTCGGCCATTCACCAAGGCCGAAACCCCCCACCCCCGCCGACCCAGCCCTGCGCGTGACCCCCACCCCCCGCCAGCCCGTATGTTTTTGCGCCCCCATGCAGCCCTGCCCTCTCTCCTTTTCCTCCTATCCTCTACTTCGGTAGACCCCCCCCCCCGGCCCCCACACAACCCCGCCGACCCCTACCCCTGGCCGACCCCACCACCACCTCGGCCGACACCCCCCCCCCGTGCGACCCTCACCTTACGCGCGACCCCCTCCTGCGCGATCTCCCCCTTCGGCCTCCATTTTACTTCCCACCTTTGGCCACTCCCCAAGACCGCCGTCGGCCAAAACCTTTCATCTAGCCTAAAATCCCAAATTGTGTTGGTAACCCTAGTTAGGAATTACCAAATACCAAATATGGAATCCCAAAATTGCCTCTGACGGAAAGGGCTAGATCGTTAGGAATTTGGACGGATGTCCTTACTTATTGCAAATTTGAAATTACAGACCCTTATGTGCAAAAAAATAAACTTTGGGACCTTCAAGTGAGACTTCGGGGTACTTTCAGGGTACTAACGTATATTTAACCCAAATTTTAACATCCTCTTCACTTCCTCGATTAACGACAAAAAACTCTTCTTCCTTTCGTTGCTCATCATCAACAGTCGTTTTCACACTTATCTGGCAAGGACCTTCTGATGCTAGGTTCAACCATTTCTTCCCCTATCTGCTCATTACCTGCTATACATTTTCCAAAATCAATACATTGACCATATATTATTCCATTTTCAGCTAACGTCAGTGGCTCTATCCCTTGCTGATAGAACTCCACCTCTACACACTTCAAATTAGTTAGGAATGGTTTATCATCCGCCCAAACCAATTCTGCCACTTTCTTCCCATCTTTTTCTTACCTCCTGAATATCAATACGTGGTGAAACGAAGATGGTATGCCACCGTTGATCTTAATCCAGTTCCTTCCAAGAAAGGTATTAAAACTCGATGAAGAATCAATGATAAAGAATTGTGACATCTTTGTCTTTTTGCCTACTGTGAGTTCTATTGGGACCATCCTCTTTGGCCTTGAAACACCCCCAACAAAATTGCATACCATAACTTCGGATCGGATTAAATCTTTCTCATCTTTGCACAACCTTTTCAACATCCTAGTAGGAAGAATGTTCACCGCGGCACCATTATCGACCAACACTCTGGTCACTGGCTGACTGTCCATTAATGTGGAAATGAACAAAGGCTTCAAATGCCTTATCCTCTGCGGGTCTACCCTGGTTAATATAACCCGATTCCCATGGTCTATAATGATACCTTTATTAGAATGATTATGTTCTATTCCATCAAATGTATCCTCTTTCTTTTCGAGGATAAAACTATTTGGCGTTGGGACTTTGTCATCCTCCACATCTTCTGCGTTCTGAAGGGACAATTCTTCTTTTGCCTCAAAGGTGAGGGGAAAAATTAATATCATATTGCAATCGATATTGTCCTCATGTGCGCCAAATAATAGTTTCCGTTTTACTTCTACTTTCTTGTCTTCCACAAGCATCACACATCATTTTTTTTCTTCTTTCTTGCTCGAAGTGTTTATCTTTGATTCCTTGCCAGTCGATGGCTCTTGAACCTGCTTGAGTTTCCTAACCGTGTTGACATCCTTACCTTGACTTTCAACCATCACCTGTCTTTGCTGTACCTGGCATCGCTTCTCCTTTTTGTCTTTCTTGTACACTACCAATTGTATTTACGTTCTGCCCCCTTCTCCACGTCCATTTCCTTCGCTCGATTTGAGCTTGCTGGATTTCTAACTCTTTTCGCATTATGGTGGCAAATTTTCTCTGAACTCTTCTTTTTTGCGTTCTACTCAAATTTTGATAAGTTCTTGGAAATGAAAACTTCTCTTGACCGACTATATGCCATTGATTATCGAGTGGCACTTTAGGTTTGAGCATTCTAGACTCTTCTCGATACTCATTCATCATTCTCGGCTCACATCTTTAACCGGCCATTATAGGGTTCTTGCCTTTGTAATTCTTGGACACATATTTGGGATCAAACGGCCCAAACCTTCGTCTCATCATTCTCGAGCCAAAATTTCCTGGCTCAACATTATTTTGATAGATCATCTGATTGGCTATATTCGGTTGTCTGAAGCTCATACCTAGTTGATTCGAGAAATTCGATTATTCTTGACTTTTCTTTTGATAACCTTCTTGCAACATCTTGGGGCTAAATTTTCTATCATCTGCTCTTTTTGCCACATTCTTTTTGAACACTCGCTTAAAGAACCACAACTTTGACACACTGGTTCCCTAATAGGCCCGATTTTAGATACATATGTTCCTAATTTCAACAGCAAACTTCCTGTATTGGAACTAGACTATTCATCAGCCCATATGATTCTTTATTTCCTCTTATTGTTCTATCCAGTGTTTCTGATATTCCTTTCCAATGATTTCCTTACCTTAAAATTGTCCTCTTTCGAACTTCCCTCATTACTTGAACACTTGATCCGACTAAAACCAACTGATACCATGTTGATGTTGAGCCCCGTTTTTGGAAAGGGATCACTATCAATTTCCATCACTTCCTTATCATTGTCCACAAAATTGAAGAGCCCTGCTTCAATTTGATCTTGTACAACATTACAAAAAATAAAAAATTATTAGTATTGTGACTAACGGTATTGTGCCATTTACAAAATTTAGATTTCTTATCCTCTGGGGCCTTAAAAGGGCCTTGAAGCTGGATGAACTTAATCCTCAGAAGATGGTCAAATCTGATACGTCTGATTAATGTCAAATGAATATTTTTGCAACGTAGGCGATGGGTTCAACTTATTAGGCTGTTTCGAAGGTAGGCTGATAGGACTCCTAACTTTGACCAAAGGCTCGTAAGTGACTAGTTTCTTTCTGACAATTTATGCAGCATCTACTTCCAAATTGATGGGACCTTGGAAATAGGTCCCCATTGATGAATTTTTCCTAACTTGCTCCTCCCTTAACAACGTTTTGTATAGGCCCTTAAATTTCTTTCTAATATCAAGATCTAGGCCATTAAGAGCCAGATTTGCCAATTTTGACTTTGGCATTTGAAAATGACATTTATTCTTAGAGGCTTTAAATCTTTCTAAGCATTATTCTTCAATTTCCCCTGAGAATTGTTTCAATCTAGCCAAATTGGCCAGTGAAATTTTTAGTTCCATTTTGAAAAATTGTGCATGGAATAGATCTTTTATGTCTTTCCAAGAAAACACTGAGTTTGGTGGTAGATTTATAAACCATGAAAAAGCTACCCCAGTCAGCGAATGTGGAAGTCATTTCAATTTGACCCACTTGTGCTGGCCTAAATCCCCACATTGGAAAGTGAACCTTGCGACATGCTCGATGGTCGACTGGTTCCATTCTCCATGCAACAGGGTAAACTCTGGAATTTGTACTCCCCTCGGTATTTCCATCTAGTCGATCTCGTCAGGGTTTAATTTTCTGTAAAGAGGCCTGTCGATAGGCTTGTACCCCTGACTCGCACCTACTTGATGGAACTCATAACAAGGTTAGGCTCCAAACCTAGGACCCAACCTCTCTCTATCACCTTGACCGTTTGGTCGAGTGATACTAACTAGTTTCTCAAACATAGGGTTCTCAAATCGAACGGTCCCCTCTTACTTTCTCTTATAAGGATGACATATATGCTCTTGACTCCCTGACCATTGTCGTACTGATCGACTCCATTCCTAGGATTTCGAATGTTGTTAGGCCAAGTTGCAGGGCCTTATCTGTTTACGGCCATGTCCTTTTTACTTGGCCTCGGCTCCCTTTCATCGGCAGGCACATGAATATATCAACTGGAGTCATATGGGTGATTCGAACTTAACTCATTTAACTGTTTAATGGCGCTCTCAACCCTCATAAGAGGATTATATAATATTTGTCTCCATCGCATCAGTTTGGTAACTGACAAGAGCTTTTCCTTTTTGCAGTTTCACATCCATTATCTCAGCAATAAGGATGTATGCTTTTGGATCTCTCCAGACTAATCTTTAATTATTTCCCTTTTAGAGGCACCCCTCTCCTGTGACAGTTGTCTCACTTCGTCCACTATCTTAGAACTGGACTGATCTTGGTTACTAACCATCTTGTTTAAAACCATGTTTTGTTTTAGCATGACAGTTATAAATTGAGACATCATAGTTATAAATGCTTGCGTTGATGAACTAACCTGGTTCTTCAATTGGTTCAGAGTTTGACCGTTCTGATCGGTAGTAAGCATCTCAGCATTAGGACTTGCACCATCGTTAGAGCTTTCCCAATTTGTACTTCCTGAGTTTTGAACACTAGTGTTCATGTTATCATTAATCTCAATCATGCCATTAGTGGCTTGAATGTTTTTTATTTCGCCCAAACTTCCACCAATATTGGCAGTTTGAGTTTCAATGCCATTATTGGTGCCATTTAATCCTGGTTACTAACCATCTTGTTTAAGACCATGTTTTGTTTTAGCATGACAGTTATAAATCGAGACATCATAGTTGTAAATGCTTGCGTTGATGAACTAACTTGGTTCATCAATTGGTTCAAAGTTTGACCGTTCTAATCGGTGGTCAGCATCTCAGCATTAGGACTTGCACCATCAATAGAGGTTTCCTCGTTTGTACTTCCTGGGTTTTGAACAGTAGTGTTCATGTTATCATTCCCAAGCATGCCATTAGTGGCTTGAATTTATTTCGCTCAAACTTCTACCATTATTGGCAGTTTGAATTTCAGTGCCATTATTGGCGCCATTCAATCCTACAACATTGTTACGTGTGCTCGGCATTGTTTCTCTTTTTAGTTATATGGGTTGCATTGGGCGTGCCAATGTTTGCGTTGGTGGGTAAACTCATAATCGATTTGTACACTCACAGTACAATCGATTAACAGTGTGAGATCTTTTTTTACCTCTAGGGCCTGAGGACTTCACTCAAATTGGAAACTTACTAACGACAAGATGCTACAGATCTATAGACGATGCGCCCACTAAAATAGAGATAAACAGTACACCGAATGCAAGCACGATAGCATACATGATTTTCTATCGATACAAGGCAGATCATGCGAAAAACTTGACAAAGATAAAAGAAAAAATGCACTTGACTTTTCCAAGTCAAGTTTGGTTTGTGAATTTGACGACGTTTTGTTCTGTTGTCCTTCCCTTTCTTTTATACTCATTTGTTTGCAATCGTCCTTCAATTTGCCTGTAACCGTTTATTCCTCTCCTTCACCAAGAACGGTTTATCGACCGTTATCATTGACTGTTTAGCACCCATCGATAGAGGTCCTTTTTCATGCAGTCTATTTCCTGACCATTTCCATCAATCACTTCGCCCGTTTTGACAACTTTCCACTCTCGTGTATTCGTGAAAACCATTTATGAACTGTCGTTGTCGATCGCCTTATCCTTTGTTGACAGCTGTCCAACTTCATGCACTCATGTTAATCACTATTGCCGATTGTCTTGTTGACAGCTGTTCTTTTCGCATAATTTCATTTATATCTCGTTTCCCACACAATTCACATCAAACTGCTGCTTGATTCTATCACATCATTATTGACTACCGACATCATCTTAATAACTGCCTATTAGTTATGCCCACTTCCCTGATAAACATGCGTCTCTT
This sequence comes from Escallonia rubra, assembly GCA_033065855.1. NCBI lineage: Eukaryota > Viridiplantae > Streptophyta > Magnoliopsida > Escalloniales > Escalloniaceae > Escallonia > Escallonia rubra. Next base: position 327,605 of record JAVXUO010000735.1, on the reverse strand, counting down.
CAACACTAAGATATTTTTCCTGAGCGGTTCTCAGCTTTCCACGTGTCTGCACTTCTATTGGTCACGATAAGAAATATTTATTTAGCCAACACATACATTCCTTTACATTTGCATATTCGTACATGATATTGCAGTAATCGAGCAAGAAATATATGACCATAGTCCTTTATTGTGGAGGTTACTTGTATTTTTTGTAAGAAAATTGGAGCAGTATCAATTATTGACAAACATGGCAGAAGTACCTTTAATTTCCTGAAAAACGCAGACACACATTAGATATCACATCATTTCCGACAATAGGTCAATAATTAAGTTGGAAGAACTCAGCGCATTTATAGATTTATCATCTTGCGAAACAATATGTTTACTATACATTTGGATAATTAATCCACCCGTCTTAATTATCTAAGACTTGGTATATCGATCCAAGTCTTGGATCTAGTCAATTGGAGTGGTAAACCATTCACTAATCTGGCCGAAGGAAAGAAAGAAATGCGATCCTCTTTAATTTGACTCCACCTGCAAAAGCATGTAATCTTTGTAATTAGTAACCCTTAAGAATTAAAATATGAAATTGACTACCTTATAGTTGAGGAGTTATATATGTACATGGCTATAGTTTTCTTCATTCACCATTAATGCATCAAGGTAAGACAAAGGAAAATTACCTGTAATTAGTGACAAAGTAATGAAGAAACATAGCAATTTGAAGTCGAGCCAGCTCTGCTCCTGGACAAAAGCGAGCCCCTCCTCCAAAAGGTGCATAGAATGGACTACTTCTCCAATTTCTGTTTTCCTAATATATCATAAAAATAAAACAACAATAATAAAAGTATTTATGAATAACGCCGAAATGTGGAAATTACGAGTTCGATATTTGTACATGTTTTTTTTTCCAGAGCACGTGTGCATGTGCGAGTTTTTTTTGTAAAAAAAAAAAAAGTTAGTCACCTGATTGTTAGAGTCCAGCCACCTCCAAGGATCGAACGTGCGAGCTTTCTCGTATAAGTTTTCATCTAGATGGACTGCCGAAAGGAAGGGAACAACAAAGGTTCCTTTGGGAATAACATAATCTGTAGTTGATACAAATAAGGAAAAAGTCAATTTATATCTGTAAGATCAAGAAGATGACTAGCTACTTTAACACTATGTTTGCTTACCATTTTCTTTGATTATGTACTTTGATGTTATTTTCACATCGAAAAGAATTATCCTCAACTGAGCTTACAAATCTTGGACATATTTTACGCACTTTCTTCCTCCACCTCCTCTCAACTCTCTCGGCTTAAAAACCCCATGCAAGCTGCCATGATTTGGAGGTGTCTTGACAATAAGACTGGTAAGTTTATGAGTTTTTTCTGGGCTTAGGGAGTTGTCCTCTCTATTCGAAGAGCTTTGGGTTGTTTCTTCAAATTAGTTTCTTGATGTAAGTTAGGCCACGACTGGATTTACTTTCATTACCTACTTACGGTTAGTTTTGGCAAAGATGAGCAATGTTGCAAGCATAATTTTTAGTCATTCCAGCTCTTGTGACGAATTTTTTCATGATTATTAACAATGTAATAGGGCTCGGTCGGTACAACGTTGTTTGTTCATCTTGAATCCTATTTTGATGTGTTGGTCGTGTGTAGATATTCAAAACCAAACTCATGAATTTTGAGATCCTTAGATACGTACCTTGACAAACTAGAATGTGACGTTTACACATTTACTCTTGAGGTGAACATGAAGTTGTTGTGGAAAGTAAGTAAGTTGTAGGTCAAGTTAGCCTCCATCGATCATATATAGGTCGGGCATCTTAGTGGTGGACACCGACTTCCTGTTATCTCCCTAACATGGTATCAAAACCTATGGTTGGTGACTTCAGTTATGCACACGTGTCAGTTAGTTCTTGGCAGAGCTGGGAGGGGGGGGGGGGGGGGTTCGATGGTGGGTGGATTCACACTTGATGAGGGAAATTGTTGAGCTGCACGTGAAAAGACTTTTTGTCCTACATTCTATAATTGTGAAAATTAAGTCTTACTATATATGTTCACGGGCCTTCGCCCCTTCAAATGAAACCTACATTTTTTTTTTGTTAACTTCTTTTAGCTAACCGGTCAAAGGGCAGTGAGTCAATCCGGTATCGTGGACAAGTATAATTTGATGGAACTAAGTCCGAGTAGCTTAAGCTTTTAGGTCAACTTTGTTTCATCTTATATGTGTAGACTTTCATGGTCGGCACTTGAACTTCCTATTGTATCTCCCTAACATGCTACCAAAGTCCATGGTGGCAACCTCGGCTCTGCACTCTTGTTGGTGCGCCGTGGATAGATAATGGTGGTTCTTGGAAGAGCTAGCATGACGCGAGGGGGAGCTTGGACTCACATGCGAGGGGTATATCCTTGAGGTGCAAGTGTGAATTGAAGTTGCGTTACTCCTACATCACTTAATTCTAAGAAGTAGGTCAGAAGTACATGCATGGAAGAAATCTCAAATGTTAATGTCGAGTATAATAATACTAGTGAAACTTTAGAATTACTTTGGAAAGGAAGAAATGACACGCACGATGAGACTTTGTGACTTTGTATAAGAATGAACATTGGCTCCCTTGATTAAAAAAATTAACAAGCGAAAGAAAGAGGGAGAGTTATATTTAAATTTTCAAGAAACAATTTTTTCCTCCATACTTTAATATATACATGAGTAATAATGATAAGAGCTGCCACAGAGAATATATAGCTTTTTCATACGTAATACTTAGAGAAAGAGAACTAGCAACTTACCTTGGTACTCAACGTCTTCTTTTGCTTCTCTCATCAACCAAATTGCTATGCCTCCTAGGCGAAGAGTTTCATCAATGACCTATACATATATACGTGTAAAGCAAAGAATCTTTAAGTTTGCATGAACGGATCGTCTAAACACCAGAACTTAATCTCTTTAATAAGCTAGCTAAAGCTCTTACCTATATATGTAGAAGCAAGATTAAGGTAAATTATAAGATATACGTGGCTGTGAACTAAGTCAAGTGCCGTCATGTAGAATGATTTTTGTTAAGCTACTTCAAAAATCAATCGGCTCGAAAGGTGTACGTACTATGTATCCAACAAATGACAGATTCTAAAACGTAGAAAGCATGGAAAACTTACGCATTGAGTGAAAGGCATGGCTTTGTATTCCTCCCATGTTAGCATCTCTTCACCATGGAAGCTATTCCTTGAACTTTTTAGGGTCTCTTGTTCATCCTGATTAATTTTTGCAAGAGACTTGTGAGAGTTTGAGGAATACGTAAACACGAAACTTTGAAGAAGCTTTTCATCCCTTGATTATATAGCTTTTTGTAAAATTACATTGATGCATTCCTATGTGGTACTTATTAGACTTGCAGTTCTGCACAAACTTTCACTTGTACATTCATGACTTGCTATTATGAAGGAAAAGTTTCTGATCTTTCGATCATTATCCAGCTGAATAGGAGAACTCCATATACCCGAGATTTACTTTGATAAAATTCAGAGACAAGTACGGCGATGAAGCTTACTACATAAAACAATTGAATTACAATTTATACGTACCAGTAGTTGATCCATGGCTTTGGGAGAGTGAGTGAGGAAGTAAATGGCGAAAAGCATGGTTTTAGCCGTTGTCTCGTTTCCGGCAAAGAAAAGGTTAATAACAAAGTCGGCCACAGCATCATCGGCTAGACTTTCCTCCTCTATTAATCTTCCAAGCAAGCCGCCGCGACCAGTATCTGATGAAGAGCCCGGTTGTTGTCTATGCATCTCTATAACGGTATTGATCTTCCTTATTATATTTTCCCTTGCCTGCATGTTAATTCAACACACCAACATTCATAATACTCTATTATCATCTTGAACCAACCTAATAAAACTAGACGAGATTGACATTTTGACTCTTTGCAGCCTTATAATGAGCTACACACGGGGTGTGCTAAGCGTTGAAAGCTGTCGTTAAAGGGACATGAAATCTCGCATTTTTAGTTATTTGAGCTTCACGTGTATCGTTAAGTGCTTTAAATGTTTCGCTACATAGCATTACTTAAAAACTAGATATAGAGCTCAAACATCAATAACTTGAGACGCACCTTCATCGCCGTGCGGTAAGCAAAACCGGGCAAATTGATGGGAACGGAGAGACAACCATCCACAAAATCGGAGAAGTACTGAGCCATCTCATTGACTTCAGACTCTTTGGACGCTCCAAACAATTGATTAACCATCAGATTAATTGCCACCTGAACAGCATTAATTAATTTTAATACAGATGAATAGGACTAGCTAGTATCCAGCTGGTAGAACTAACGAGAACATGAATGCACTAACACTAAATGGGCACTCGTGTATCATTCTAAATGATTAGCACCTGCAAGCATGTTATTAAAATGCAACCCTTTCTAGTATCTAGCAATTGGGATTGCCAGAACTTATATGTAAGAGTTAACTACGGAGTTCACCCCTCGTCGTTCGTGTCAAACAATTTCCCGTTTATATTGGATCAAACAAATTAGCCTAACATCTTTGTAACTTATGCATAATAATAACAATAACCAATAAAACCAAACGGCTAGTAAACCCAAGGTGGTTAGACTTTTACTATCCCAATGAATTGGTGGACGAATAGTGATCGTAATAACATTTATACCTCATTTCCTACATATAAGTAAATACTATAAAATCATAACTTGCAATAACATTGCTATTTTCGCAAGTACATTTTCTTTGACTTTGAACTTCATTTTTTCTTCACCTTTGCATTTTCCTCTCTAATTAACCATTCAAAGGCTTGACGAAGATTGTCACCACAAATATGTGGCGCCTACAGTATGGTATTGGTTCACGTACCTTTCTGCAAACATCCTGGAGGAGAATGACTTCATTGTTGTGAAAACTGGTCAAGTGTTGACGCATAACAACTTGAATATCCTTCAAGAAATGACGCTTGAGCTTTTCAAGCCGCATCATATTGGATGCGATAGAGTGCAGCTTCCTTTGTTGGTCTCCCTGAGCAGTGATCACCCCATTCACTCCGACCAAGTCTCTGAAAGATTTTGGATAGCTTGACTGAAACAGCTTCCCTTCGTTCTGCATTACGAACCGGTTGAAACTTGGGTCCGCAGATACAACGGCCCTTTTACCAAATAAATTGCACGAGAATATCTTCCCAAACCTGATGATAGACAACATTTTAGTCCGAGCTTTTCAACAAAATGGCTTTTACCAAGAAGATTAAAGGGGATGCAGATACATGTATAAGAAGAAAGGGTATCCGGGGGTACCTCTTAACTTGTTCTTCGACAAAGCCCGGAGGATGAGAGCTTGCAACGGCGTTGTACCAGTTGATGCTGTCACCTATTATCGGCCAGCCTCTTCTTCCGGGAGGCAATTTACTACTGCTGTTGCCTTTGGCATTCTTTTTCTCACTTGTCACGTACTTTGCCACAAAAACGACGAACAGTAATAGTGTTGAAATCACAAATCGCCACATTGTTCAATGCGTTTCTCTCAGATTCCACCAGAAAGATGGAGAGTTGAACAACGTATCATGATAGCACTTCTTATATATATATATACACACACACACGCATAGTTGGTTTCTTAAATGAAACTGTACTTAAACAACTCTGTAGTTCGAATAAAGTAAAGTGATGCCAGCCAGCGCTTAACAAAGCGTCATTGATCAAGTTTTGAAGATCTACTAACTAGACCCACGTCTACAAATTTTTAATGTAGAATTTGCACTCCCTAGCTAGGTGTTTAGCAGTTTCAAGTACCGCCAAATAAATCGTGTTAACGACCAAAAACATGAAGTATAAGGCCCCGTACGTTTACGTTATTCTGTACTCAAATTTTGCAATGATGACAAAATATTGCTTCTTTTTTTGTACTTTTATCATTTTGGATATTTGTTTTGGATACAAATATCCAAATAGTAGCGAAAAAAGGGAAAACACCTATAAGGTGTTTTCACCTTTTTCCGTCCTTTCCCGACCAAGTTGAATTCATGTCAGAGAAGTCCCCACGCCACTGTTACCCTTCTCCTCTGCTCATCTTCGGCCATTTTTACAGACGAATGGTAGACCCTCTCTCTCTTCAATTTCTCTCTTATTTGGTTATCCATTGCCTGGATCTGAAAACAGCGTCTCACCCCATAGACCGTAAAAGCTACCTGTCGAGGTCTCGCCGGAGATGGAGGAAATGGACTTGCGACTTGTTCATCCCAAGATGGAATCGTCTTTTTTTGGAAACCCGAATCAGAGAAATTCAGTTGGTTCCGGCGAATACCCAGAAACATTTTTCTCTATGTTTGCCGAGATGGCGAAACGGGTTTGGCTCCTGCACTGTTTGGCCTTCTCTTTCGATCTCGAGGCTGCAATCTTTCAAGTGAGCAAGAGGTGTCGATTCTCTGAAGTCTTCATGGAGAGTGTGAATGAAGAAGCCTTCCTGTCGGCGGACGGCTCACCGGAATCCGACCCTCGCGTGGCTTTCACAGTGGGGGGACGGGGGCAGAGAGTGGGGAAGAGTGGGGGACGGGGGCAGAGAGTGGGGGGACGGGGAGGGTGTGGGGCTCGTAGGGTATATATATTATAAATAATAGGATACCAATACAAAAGTGAAAATGAAAATGATATAAGTACGCAAATCCGACAGAAAAAGTAACTAAATTTTTTTGTGAAAATTATAAAAGTACAAGAATGAATTTTCTATCTGAATACGAAAATTATGAAAACGAAAACAGAAAAGGGACATCGTAAACGTACGGGCCCTAAGTATTCGGGATGTTGTTACTATTTTGCGTAGGAGATTTCGTGCAAGAAAGATAAGGTAGTATAGAGAAAACTGGACTGAAAATTGCCTGAATTGAATGCGTTGCACTCTTTCCTTAAAACGGTATTTGCTCTCTTATAATCTGCTTAGGGTAGTAGCAAATCTGCCTCCCAAGATAAAACAGGCGAAATTCTGTTGATCACAGCAGATTGCAATCTACAAACAGAAATTTGAGAAAGAGAGCAAGAGAGAAAAATTCAAAGTAAAGTATGATCTGACCATCAGCCCTATTTATAGACACCAAAAGGTGCCTTGAACAGGTGCAAACAGTTGTGGCAGTTAAGTGACTCTGCAGATGTCACTTAACAGTCACAATCTGTAGACACAGTGAAGAAGTGCAACATTTGAACTAAAAGGCACCATTAGCAGTTGCCATTTTGAATTTAAACAGATCGTTAAGGCTGGGCTCGGGGCAAGGGCTCCTAGCGACGATGCGCATGTGCAAAGTGCGCGCGCGTGCGGTGCTGTGCACCGCACATGTGTGAGTGCATGGCCATGCATACCATGTGTTTCTAGAACAATATGGTATGTCACATGCCCATTTAAATACCCTTAACCTTTTCATTTTCCAAGTCATGTGAGAACCCACATCATCTCTTTTCAACCTTATTAAATGTCAATGCTTGAGAGTTAATATCTCTCAAACCAATCAATCAATTTGATTGATTCTTTTTACAAATTATTCCTTGTAGTACAAAGTTTAATACGGTAGGAGTCAATTATTGGAAAATTCCCAACATTTCGTGGGATCTTTGGTCAGATTCTTTGCTGTATATATTGTGTCATGCTATAGGTCCTAAAAGATGCCGTAACAACCATATCTCTAATTAGCGGTTCTAAAAGTACGACAAATTTACGCGATGCAGACTCGTTAGCAACCAACAACTAAGTGTTTTCATACCACAAATGAGAACCTTTAATTGCCATTACATAGTTGGTTGACCATAATGCCTCAGATTTACTATTTTAACAGCAGTGGAATTTCTGGCAATCGAGAGTAAAGGTGCAACTTGGGTCGGTTAGATTGGGTTTGTACCCAACTCAAGAAAAATCGTGTGCTTTTAAGCTAACAAGCTTTAATTCAAGAAAAAAATTGAATTAACAGGGTTGAATTGAGTTGGATTGAATGGGTATCTCTAGATTTCAATAGATGGATCAAAACAAAATAAGACCTTTTTTTTTTATTTGAACAAAAAATAGAGTGGTAGTGGCCAGAGGAGACTGCCAACGACAGTGGTGGCGACTGCCAGAGGTGGTGGCAACGGTCGACAATGGAGTGGCGGCGGCTGCTAGCGATGTCAAATGGCGGCAAACTGCAGATGGTGGTGGCTAGGGATGGTTTTTATTTATGTAAGTTACCAACAAAAAAAGAGTTTTTACATAAACGAGCTTTAGAAGCCCAACTCAAGATAACCACTAAAATATGAGATCAACCCACCGTAACCTATGTCTGATTGGTTAAAAGGTCACAGTTTCTTTGATTGAGTTGATTAAACCCATAAAGCTCGTCCCAAGTTGTAGCCCTTGTCGAGAGGATTGAGAGGACCCAAGCATGGAAGTAGAGGTGTCAAAGGGCCGGGCTTGAGCCGGCCCAGCCCCGGCCCAGCGGGCCAGAAAAAGGGCCGGGCCATTTCGGGCTTCAGTCCTTGTAAATCGGGCCGGGCCCAAATCTTAGAAATGGAGGCCCTATCCAGGCCCAAGCCCTAGGCCCTAACTTTAGGGCCGGGCCTAGGGCCGGGCCCAGGCCCTTTTTTTTTCTTTTTTGTGTTGCAAAAATACTAATTTACAAAATAAATACAATTGATATGCCCTAAACCATTCAATATCTCTCTCATGACTAATGAAGTGCCTTAGAGCTTTACGTTTACTCTATTTGAGATTATTGATTAGCAACAAAGAGTAATTTTGAATCGCAAAAAGACAGTCTATTCGCATGCGTAAATATAAAAAAATATGCATGTCCAAAAAGTTAAAATAAAAGAGTAAAATATGAGGTGTAGAGAGAATGATGTGCAAGAAAGAAGGGGAAAAGAAAAAAAAATGACTCAAAATGGTTTAGGGCCAAAGGGCTGGGCCAAAATAGGGCCGAAAAGAGGGCCAGAAAAGGGCCAAGGGCCGGGCCTGACCCGGGCCTTTTTAGGGCCGGGCCTGACCCGGGCCTTTTTAGGGCCGGGCCTGACCCGGGCCAATTTTAGAAAATATTAGGCCTGGCCCTAGCCCAGGCCCAAGGCCCTACAGGTTAGGGCCAGCACTATTCACGTTTAGGGCCGGGCCAGCCCGGACCAAAAACCCTTTTGACACCTCTACATGGAAGAGCCGCTTCGTCACAGTACTATCACACGCAAGAATTCTTTTTTATAAAGTTGACAAAAAGAAGTGAATGCAAAACGTGTTATGCCTATGTATATATCAAATAAGTTCATTTTAATTGATATCTTATACCAATAATAACGATTTTACGTGGTTGCTCAATGATGGAAGCTAACTCACTCCGCGTGACTAGTTTTATTCCCCTAGATGAAAAACTTGATGATTTCTTTCTGCGTGTGTCTTTTGCTACAAAACTAGCAAAATAAGCTTTTCATACGAAACAAATAATATGTGATAATATGCAGGCGCGGATTCAGAAAGTCAACTCGGGAGGGGAGGGGGGCTAAAAAGGCATAAAAAATTGATGATTAACATAAAAGAGTTAAGAATGTTCAACTTCGCATAAAATGTTAAAAATAAAAAAATATTAAACTTAGAAATAAGAAAATATAAAAAAGTAACTCTATACATCGATGGTCGTCAAAGTGGAACTCGGCATTTTTTAAGGTTACGAAAGTTATCAATGATCGAGTTTATAGTAAACGTCTCGGCAACATCTCTCTCAATGTGCACAATCGAAGAATCCATGAGACAATCATCGTCGATCTTATTTCGGAGTTGAGTTTTGACCATCTTCATAGCCGAAAATGCTCGTTCAATATAGTTATTTAAAGGCATAATAAATTGCTCATTTGACTACTAATCATTTAATTTTACTATTCATTGTGATTTATTTAACTTGGTAAGGTTAGTCAACAACGAATAACTAATGTTGTATGAAAGAAGCTTAACTCTTACGGTATATATATATTACTAATGTGCTATATATATATACACACACACACACACACACACAAAAACGTTGGGTCATATTCTCAAAAAGGGACAGTAGTAATAGCTCAACTTGTTCACATGAAGCTGGAGTATTCAGATAAACCCAGAGCATTGAAAACTTAATACGAGTTGGGATTTGACTCAAGGATGTCAACTGAGGAGGAGGAGGAAGTTTCCTTTGAGGTCTGAAGGGTATGTGAGGGAAGAATAGCTGGGAGATGCCCCAAATTAGACACTCATTTCCAACAATATACTAATGCTAGTAGTAAATACTTTCAATGCTTTCCTGCCATGTCTTGTGTGGTAATCAACAGACAGGCTCAGAGAAACCTGGTGGGTGACCTTCAAGTTCAAGAGATGCCAGCTGACTAATTAAAGTTAGCGCAGGTAACAAGTTTGACCATGCAACCTTGTTTAATATCCCCAATATAGTTTTTTCGATTACCGAGACAAAATCCAAATTTCCTCTGTATTGATTAATTTCTTTCCGCCTTCATGTACACGTTTACTACACTTAACTTCCAAACATTTACAATGCATCTTTATCGCTAAAGCTCTTTACTGACAATTTTCAAAGTAGCAACATTTTTCTCTACAATTATTGAAAAGTGAAGCACAATTATCAATCGCATTATTTTCACGTTCTAGTTCTCGATCATTTCTAGTAACCAAATAAGTAAACCTGCAACAGTGTGTTTGTGTGTAGAAGTGCAATTATCAGTTGCCTTTACTTTTGAGATGGGAAGATAATGCACAACGTACAAGCATTCCAAATTCCGTAGCGGTATTTGTGCACGACCTACAGGCATTCCAAGTTCCGTAGCGGTATCTGTGCAAATGTGCAACAGCATGTGTGTGCGTGGGTCTATGTAGGAGAGAGATTATCAATTGGTCAAGTGTTTTGCAGGCTCAAGGTTTAGACTTGGACTGGGGCAGTGCAGGTTATGAGTTGATTCAGGAAGAGTAGAATAAAGGACATGCCAAACTGCTGATGCTTAAATAAAGACGTAAGAGCTGGAACGAGATTGTGACTTTCGAGCGCGCAGTGCAGTTTCGAGGGGCCGTTACGGAGCCACTAAACTTCCCTGCCCAACACCCTAAAGCTAGCAAAGCAAATGTCCAATTATTATTATTAATACTAGCTTCCGTGGAACACGCGGTACGTCTACAAAAATAAGGTTAACAATATGATATTTTTATAATATCGAGCTTGGCCTTAAGAATTTATTTTAACATTATTTTCTCACGAACTTTAAATTATGAAAACTAAACATGTCCTTGTAGATTATTTGCCATTTAAGATAAGATTTTTATTTTGTGTCACTTTTTTTTTAAAGTTTAGAATGCCACTTACTGTTTTAGATATGGAGTTATGTAACAACAAAGGAGGTGTTATACCAAAGGGCTCATTCTCTTTATATATTACGAGCTGATGTTCACACGCGATGCGCGTGAGATTCTGTCATTGTATAACTCCTGGTTATTTTTACGCGGTATTTAATAATAAAAAATTAAAAAAAAATGCAAAGGCAAAGAGAGCATTACCATTGGAGTGTTGAGAAAAAGAATTGTAAGGCCGTCAATTACCGATTTTGATTTGCAATGGAGATGGAGGAAGGGATATGGGGAGAAGGGAGAAACGCAGTTACTTGATGTATAAGGAGTGTGAGACTCTTTGAGGTAACTGAAGGTTTGAGAAGAGTGGGTAATAACATTTTATATTTTTGTCCTGATAATGCACACGTGTCAAGACTTGAATGAGTTTTAATATAATACCAAAATAATATTACACCAAAAATAAAAACGATGTTCTCATTATAAGTAGTAGAGACGAGCTGATGTGCACACGCGATGCATGTGTAACTCATTCATTTTGTAAATCCTAGAATAATTTTTTACGCAACATTTAATAAAAGTCCAAAACAATAATATCTCCAAAAGAAAAGATAGTACATTTAAATTTACATATCGGACATAATGTCTTTCAAATCAGTGAGCACAAACATCCTCGCACGTATAAAGATTGATGCTGCCGAGAAAGTGTGTTAAATCATCCCGCTTTTTAAACTCGCTGTTTTTATTGAATGCGTCAAATAGTATGCTTCAAACTTAATAGTTATGTAACTACAAAACACTAAAATATTATTAACAAATTTTAGTGCAAATCCCAAAACTATACCCTGAAGTTTATATTTTGTACAACTTTAGTACTCAAGTTTGAATGTGCACCAAAGAAGTACCCAATTTTGAAAAAGCGTATCAAATCAGTATTTCGGCTGACAGACGGCAGATGCCGTTAAAAACTCCGAGGGGTAGGACCGTCAATAACAGAAAAATATATCTAAAAAACACCCCGATTTTCAAAGAAGTACCTAACTTTAATTGAAAATGCGTACCAAATCAGTATCTCGATTTTTTGTTTTCCTCAATTTAATCAAAACAAAAACACACTCTTTCTCTCTCTCTCTCTAACCAATTTATACCGATTACTTAATTAATCATTAAAAATATCTCTCAAAAACACGTGGCACTATCTTAGCCCTTTGATTTTTTTTATCTTCCTTAGTTAATCACTAAAAAACACATTCGATTCTTTATCTTCCTTAATTAATCATTAAAACAAACACACACTTTCTCTCTCCCTTTCCCCCTCCCCCTCCCCTTCCATATAAGCCACTGTTTCCTGTCATCTTGGAGCCACCGCCGTAATCACTAGTCATCCTCATCGTCCACACTAGCGACCCACCGGTTTTGCCACTGCCACCACTTACATCAGTGACCTATCACCACCGATCTGGCCACTACCACCTCCCACACCAGTGAACGCACCACTGTCACCACTGATCTAGCGACCGCCATTACTTACCTACTTGTTTACCATCATCGTCCTTGACTGCCGGCGTCCAGATCAATCTCCAATCACCACCAGCACTCACCTCCACGACCCAAGACTAGCCGTCACCGGCACATCCAACACCACCACAACCTGACATCACCTCATCGTAACTCATACACAGTGACATCATCACAATCGGTTGACTAAGCACCAAATTTTGAAAACTGAGGTACTCGTGATAACACGACATTTCTGCACAATCTTTTCCTATCGGGTGACAATTTTGTAGAATCTATGGCTTGGTTGCAGGGAGAGCTTGAATGGTACTGATTGAGCTGATTTGGGGCTTTAGGAGAACCTTAATAATGGAGTGAATGAGGGGGAAACCAGGAACCCACCAATTTCATTCCAAGATTTATGTATTTTGCTTCAAGCCTCTTACTGTGTGCGGTGGTCGACGGTGTTGGGTTTGTGACGGCGGTGGCCACACAGGTCTTAGGTTTGTGACAGTAGTGGCCACACGAGTGTTGGGTTTGTGACGGCAGTGTTGGTTTTGTGATGGCGGTGGTGACATGCAGTGGTTGACGACAGTGTTAAGCGACGGCAGTGATGGTGGTGGTGGTCAGGTGGTTTTGGTGGGTGATGGTGGTAATAGGGGTGACGGGCAACACCTATAAATTGGTGTGTGTGTGTGTGTGTGTGTGTGTGTGTGAGAGAGAGAGAGAGAGTTTTGATTAAATTAAGGAAGACAAAAAATTGAGGTACTGATTTGGTATGCTTTTTCAAAATTAGGTACTTCTTTGAAAATCGACGTGTTTTTTAGATATATTTTTCTCTTATTGACGGTCTTACCCCTTGGACTTTTTAACGGCATCTATCGTCCATTAGCCGATGTATTGATTTGGTACGCTTTTTCAAAGTTATGGCACCTTCAAACTTCGGTACTAAAGGTGTACAAAATGTAAACTTCAAAGTACAGTTTTAAGATTTGTCCCAAATTTTAACACAAAAGTAAAGCACCAACCGTTGAAATAAGTTCGGATAACATCTCTGTTTTTCCATTAACTAGAAACATACAAATGATTAGGTCTCAATCAAAGCACCCCTCGCATGTCTCTGCGTATGTGTTGTGCGTTATGGTTCCACAAAGACTAGCTCTCATTTTAGAGGCATGTTGACAGAAGAAAATCCCACACCCAAAACAACAGAAGTTCATTTTCACTAAAAGCAGGTTTATATACCTAGCATTCACCCGTGAAAAAGATGTCCACCTTCATCACCACCACCGCCACCAACTGATCTTCAGCCATCACCTGTACTACCTTCACCTGACCCACTTCATCATTCAGGCACACACACAACAGACAACACATAACACAAAACGCACACCAGCAAACGCACACAACACACACATCAGCACAACCACCACTGTGAATCGCACGCCAAGCGCCACCAATCTACCACCCATGAGACGGCCTCTGTTAATCGACCCATCCACGACCGTGTTCGGACGAGTCCCGCCACCAGGCCTCCATCCACGTCGACGCGGCGATTGCCTGCACAACTACCACTATCGGACGTCGAGGCCCTCCCACGACCACTAATAAATCTTCCATGACACTCCGTCGCGCGTCTCACATCCTTCACTCTCGTTCTTCTCCAAAAATTAGGTTACCAACATTCTTCTCCAAAAATCAAACCCCAAAATCGCATTATACCAAAAACAAAGTGACAAATTGCACAACCTCCTCCATGAGCGTTGTAGTCGCGCCTCTCTTCGACGGTGAGGCATGGAATCCACCACTCCGGCCATCGCGACAGCCCAGCATCGCTGGCCACCCACGATTGTCCTCCGTCAATCATATACCCACATTGTCCAACGGCCAGAAACTTAACGGCCACCTCTTCCGTTTTCTATAATTGCAGTCGTTAAGGAGAAGGGGAAGGGAAAGGGGAAATGCAAAAGTTAATAATGTGGAAAAAAAATGCACAAACACCAACGTTAATTGGGGAAAAAAAAGAAAAAAATTACAAAGCCAAAGAGAATATTACCGTTGGAGTGTTGAAAAAAATAATTGTGTGATGAATTTAAGGTCGTCAGATGTCGATTTTGATCTGCAATGGAGACGGAGGATGAGAGATGGGGAGGAAGATAGACAGAGTAGTTATGTGTAGGGAGTGAGAGACTCTCTGAGGTAACTAAGGAGAGTGGTTAATAGTATTTTACATTTTTATTCCGAAAATGGATCAGTGTCACTTAGATGAGTGTCAGTATAACACCAAAAGAATATTATATCAAAAAATGTTGTTCTCATTATAAATAGTATAAATTGATGATTATCACGACAAGAAAAAAGACTTTTAGTGACAGAAATTTTCGTCGCTAAAAGTCTATTTTTTGTTGGAGAAAATTGGTGGTCCGCCGAAAAAAGTCAAACTTTTACCAACGGACTTTATTACTTTTAGCGACGGGGCTGTCTATAGCTAAAGGTAATTTTCATACTTTTTTAAAAAAATTATTTATTCAATTTTTTTTTTCGAAAATACTTTTAGCGACAGATTGTCCCGTCGTTAAAGGTATTTTATGTATTTGTCCTAATATTTGAAAAGACTTTTGGCAACGGAAAATTCCATTACTCTAAAAGTGCGTCTCTAAAGACTTTTATCAATAAAAATTTCGTCGCTAAAAGTTCATTGCCTAATAATAAAAACTATTAGCGACGGACAATCCATCGTTAAAAATGGCTGAATTGTTTTACATTACCTTTAGCAACGGAATTTCGTCGCTAAAAGTCCATAGTAAAGTTAAAAAAGAAGGCTCTTTTTTTTTTTAAAGTTTTTAGTATCTTTAAGAATTAAAATATGTTTGATAAAAATTAAGATATAAAGCATAACCATCAAAATGGAATATTATTACCCAATGCTACAATTTCCATGCATCATTAGAATACATGAAGTACCTATCCCATGCATCATTACTACTCATAAACTACTATCACCACAAACATAACAGAGGTCACCCATATTCACAACTCTTGTAACAAAGTTTCAACCACTAATTTCTTAGGATGCTAATTATCAATAATAATCTTAGTCATATGAAACCTTTAACCAAGTACCAGAACGCTTTTTGACAATGTTTGCAATATCCTCTTCCCACTCGGTCATGATTTCTTGAGCATCCTTCAAGGCTGAGGTAGAACTGCATTACATTTCAAAACATTCATGTTCTATGCTGATAAAAGGAAATCAAATGTACTTAGAAAACATAAATTCATGAGTATAAGGTACTAGGGGAGAAAGGGTATTGCAAAACATAATAAACGTCTGCTAATTAAATAATACTTGCACCGCCAGGTAGCCTCAAAGACAACTTTGCTTTAGAACCCTTGTTGAATATGGTTCCTTTCAAGGCATGTAATAAACTTAGGAGGTTAGCTAAAGTGAAAGGGTCATAGACTGATATTAAACCAACCAAGTACCAAAGCAAATGGAACGAAAAAAGGTTCACTTTTTTACTTACTTAAAGAAATTCAAAAAGATAACCAAGGTCTAAATCGGAAGACCTAGACCTACCGAATTTTTCCTTTTTTTCGGTAAAGTCCTTCATTAACCATTATAAAGCAAACAATCATCTTAGAATCTTAATAGCTAAAACTCAACAAAGCTAAATTAAACATGATCAAGTTGCCAGCACAATCTCATGGATCTTCTTGTTCTTACATAACAGCTTGGTGCTGGAGGAAGCAACTACTTTTCTCCAAATCAATACCTTATAGTTAATCCTAATATGAGTTGGAGAAAAGTGAAGGAGCATGCAACAAATAGAAGCCTAGTAAAGGAGCATGGCACGTAAATGAAAGGAGAGATGGCCACTCCATAGAAACAGGAGACTCTTGAAGAAGTTAGAAAAGTTAGTCTCGTGAAGAACGCTCAAGTTCAAGAAGGATGAAATGCTCCCAAAGTCCTTGCTGATTTCCTCTTCCCCTCGATGATTTCCTCTTTTGGTCGAACAGGTAGCCAATTATACTTAGATTCTAAGAAGTGATGGTTCATTGCTCCTTTGAAGTAATTGAATTGAAACAAATCAAAGTGCAACAATTTCAGGCATAACATAAAATGTCAAAACAATAGAAGTGCACAAGCATAACAGCCACCAAAATGCAAGTATATATGAATGCTTGAACCAAAGGACCTTATAAAACCAGAGTTGTAATATCATGTTAAGCAACAGCTGCTAAAATCTTTATTTGGTGTTGACAATGTATTTCATATTTCATCACATTATGAAAATTTGGATTCTTAAACATAACATCCTACTGAATTCAAACGAAAAAGTACGTGGTAGGTTAGAAACGTGATGTACGAAATATCAGCTGAGAAACCTGCAACAATAAAGAAAATATTAAAAATACTTCTCTGTGTGTTTCCCTATGAAGTACAAATATACTAACTGACTCCTTGTATAGAATTTAAAGAGTTTCTAATATATTCAGTATTGTTACGAAATTGCTCTAGATAAAAATGCATAAAACACGATAAGCAAACAAGAGAACACAAGAAATCTGAGAGAACTCAAATCCACTTTGCACAAGTCAGATTTACAACGCTCCCTCACGTATATCTCACAATTGTTTGTCTTCTCAAAGAATGGCTCTTCTCTCTTGACCTTAAACACAATACAAGACAACTTATATATATACTTAGAGATAAGCAATGATTTTTCTAGACAACCAATGTGGGACAAGATGTCTTATATACATATATCAACAATCTCCACCTTGACTTGTATTAACAAACCACTCCATAAGAAAATTGTAATATGCCTTCAGTACCTTCTTTAGGTACTCCACCTTGCATCCCCTTTAAAGGTAGGGATGGACTCCACCTTGAACACAACAAGAAAGAAGATGAATCAAGCTCAAGCAATGCTTGAACTTCTCTGTCGTGACTGTCTTCATAAGCATATCAGATGCGTTGTCATTAGTGCGAACCTTGTGCAATACAATCTGTCTAGAATTAATCCAATCATGTGATAATGTACATCAACATGCTTGGTCCTAGCATGGAAAACCTGATTCTTTGCCAAATCCATTGCACTCTGACTTTCACACTGTAACAAAACACCATGATGCTTGAAGCCAAGCTCCTCTACCAGTCCCTTCAACCATAATGCCTCCTTAGCTGCCTCTATCAATGCCATATACTCTGACTCCATAGTTGACAATGTTGTAGTAGACTATAACATCGATTTCCAACATATTGACCCTCCATAGAATGTAAAAATTTATCCAATCGTGGACCTCATGGAATCCAAGTTCCCAGCATAATTAGAATCCACAAAGTCAAAGACCTCACCTCTTGCCCCATCATTATCAAACATGATGCCAAAGTTGGTTGAACCTGCCAGGTAATAGAAGATCCACTTCACTGCATCCCAATGTTTCTTATTTGTAGGGAGTCGCCACTTTAGCATAATTTTCAATACCATTATGTTGAAGGGAGTCGCCACTTTAGCAAACTGATCTAAAAGTTTAGACCGAGAAAGGTCTAGCTCGAGTCAACGTCTTATTTGTACGATTAATTTTAGTAAAAATCTAATTTCACTCTGAATTATCCAATTTAAGCTTCAGACTATGTAACGACAGTTTTGTATTCAACATCTAAATTATATAGCGAAAAGGTGTTAGGCACTTGCTATAACTTGATCGGTCTCTAAAGTGTTTTTATGTGATTTTTATGATTTTTATTTCAAAACAAATAATAAAGAACAAAATTTAAATTAAACCTAATTTGGTTTGAATCCGACAATTGTGAGGTCAAATGGCCTATGTACCTGACTGGACGGGTTGGGATCAAAATTATCGTAATTGGACTAGACCCTACAGGAGGCGACCTAAATTTCGATCTTTGACTCTTATGATGAACACGACTCTTCTAGTCGAAAAGGACCTAGATTGGTCATGGGGAATGGAGACAATCTAGACTTCCTAAACTAGAAATGCAAAGAGATAAGAAAATTACCTCGAGATGGAGCTTGCTTGGATAACTCGTAACAACATCGTGATGGATGCACGATGCGAGTAAACTAAGAGATTGTGAACCGAGAAAAGGGGTATTCAAAATTATTCTTTCTATTAGAGTTTTCACAGTTCTCGCTCGAAATAGTGCACCGATGCTAGGAAGAAATGTCCAAAATTTTTAGGGAGAAAGACTAGGGAAAACCCCCCCTTTTTTTTGTACCTTAAGGGATCAATTTATAGTACAAATGGTAAAATTGACTTTTTCGTGTCTAATGTATGTGATTAATAGAGAAGAATTTTGAAGTAAATTAACAAATCTGAAAAGTCAACTTACCGGCCTGTTCTTTGTGATTAAAAGGCCTTACCATCGAGTTTGTCTAAAACTGGGCGGTTTATCTCTCAATTTGTCAAGATTGTACCCCAAATTTCTGGAGACATTAATGGTCACTTAATTTGGAAAAAGAAAATCTCTAAAAAAATAGACCGAATATACAGGATTTCAGGAATTGACCCCAAGTCACATCTTTGAATCAAAGAATTAAAATACAGCACGGATCAACCGGAAATCAATTCTGAGTCGTGTCAATCAAGTCCAAGTCTCTCAACTAGGGTTAAACCTAACTAACTGGATTGGTTTAACCAAATGGACTGGGCTCTAACATGACTGATTCTGATTAGACTGAACTAGACTCTGACTGAACTGGACACTAACTGAACTGAACTCTGTCTGGATTGGACTTTAATTAATTATGCTCATTATATACCCATAATAATGAAAAACCTAATTCATATTAAAGTCCAAAGATAAATAAAAGAGAAGAAAACATGACTACAAAAAATGGGGTGTTTTCACCTACATTGTCTAGCTTTACGACTAGTGTGGTTTGGGTTCAATCTAGGTATAAAGTTTGATAGGCCAGTACCCCAACTATTTGAGTGGATAATTGCATTGATAACCAAAAGGATAGCATGCCTCTACATAATCCAAAACCACAAACACAATATTTTCAATTCGTTAGTATATTTGGCTGGACAAAGATGAGATATCACTACAAGGCGACATGTATTGCCCCATGTAAATCACAAACAAATAACAAAACCTATGTTTTGTGCCATTTGGGCAAACCTTACATAACAAAATCCTAACCAAACAAGATTGATGCACTGTCATGTAGGCTTCAAAAGGAAAGAACCGGATCCAATGATTATAGCTTACACTCTATACTTAACTTCTTGTCACTGCTTAGGAGATCAGACAAGTTATATTACTGTTGATGCAAGTTCGAACAGCATTGTCTAAGACCCCTGAGGGGGGGGGGGGAATGTATTTCATGTAGCCTTTAAGAGTAGGAACATTCAACAACTGATTTTATGGTTCCACAGACCCCTTTGCACTTACAATTTATAGGCTCTAAACTGGACAAAGCATAAAAAACTCATGCACATCATAATTTACAATAATTCGAAACATTTAGTTGATTACGTGAATGATTGGACATGTTTAGTGTAGCAACTGCCCTAATTATATGAAATTTGTTATATTACTACTATTTCTCATTCCGGCAGTATTATCATAAGAAGCAATTGTGTTTGGTTGGCAACTCTTGCGTACAAATCAAGATCATTAGTATCTATGGGACCGGGCTCCTCCAGGATTAGGTACTTGCAGATTTTTTTTTCTAATTTAGACAGTTATGTCTTCATATCGTTAATTGGATTATGTAGTTTTTTAAATTTTAAATAGCAAGTACGACTTTGTAAAATCCTTCGTTGTTGAAATGTTTCTACTACTAACCAGCAGCAGCTCAAAACAAAAAGTTAGTGACATGTTGTGTACATAATATTTTTTCAGACATCAAAATGTAGACTATAAATGAATGTTTATGTAGATTTTAAAAAACTAATGTAGCTTAGTGTAATGACCACAAAGGTTAAGACAGTCCAGTGTAATTAGCCCTTGTAGCGATGTGTCGTCTTATTTGTTATGTTAAAATTTTCTTGTTTATAGGGTTGCCATTAATTATTCTTCTACGAAAATTCAAATCAAATCCCACAATCATTTTGTAGTTTACTAAAACAAGTTTGTCCATTAAACGAATGATTTCTTTTTTTTTTCTTTTTTTGGGAAATTTGAGAAATATGTATCATGAGCAAAAGTTTACATATCGTTGGTTTCCTTTACAAGAAATATAGGCAGAAGGTAAACGGTCTAATACATAGAACTCTAAAAGTACTAGAGTGGGATAACAACCCTATCCCCTGGGACATGTTGAGATAACATCATGCAAAAATCCATTAGGGATAAGTACAAAATGTAGCTAAGGAAGGATCTAGCGAAGCAGCAATCCGACTCAAACAAAGGAAACATCAACATGTACACAATCAACCCATTCCTGCTATATTCCTTCACCTGATCTCGAATGGAAAGATACCAATGCTAAAGCTAGACTTAGAATGCACTCTTCAACCCGGCCAACATGCACTAAATGCAAAGATCTGCAGTTGTCCGCCATCTTGTACAAAATAGGCTTAATATTCGAACATCTCTTCTCGCTACTCTTCGTTATTCAAATATGGCTGATGGAGAAATTAATAAGACAATATGTAAACAATGCAATCGTACGAACCATTGGAACGCCAAAGAATAGCATGCTTAGTCACACTTGGAATATCATGTTGACAGAAGAGACAATGCGCGATCCTATCGAAACCCAACAACAATTGAACGAGACCATACCTACTCCAAACCTATCATCATTCCCCACCTATGTAGCTGCCATTACACGGGATATTGGTGGCTCTAGTATGGAACGGTGATATTTATTTATCCAATCGATGAAACGAATAAAGAGGTGGAAAAGTGAACATTACCAGAGGGCTTGTTGCTGCTATCACTTTCTACTTTTTAAAGCTCGATGAGTTTCAGTAATCTTGTCTAATTTAAAGGGTTAAGACAAATATCATTAACATAGTTTCTGTTTTTATCTGACATGATTTAGTAAGAAGACCTTTAAATACTAAGTCATTTCAACCACACCAGATGTACCAGAGTATAAGGGAAATCGACTAATAATTTGACAGAAGTCAACCAGACGCCGAAAAGGTCAGCCTATTTAACCGATAGCTAAAACAATCTCTAGAATAATCAAATCCTGAGCCAAGGAATTGTTTACTAATCAGTGATGCTACCACATTTCCTTAACTCCTGACATTCTAGAAACAAGTGTTCACGAGTTTCAGAGTGTGACAAGCAAATTAGGCAATTATCATGAATATGGTTTCTTTTAATCGATCAGAACAGAGTGCCACTCTTTTATGAAGGAATTTCTATAAGAAGATTTTGATTTTCTCAGGTATAGATAATTTCCAAAGTCAACGCCAAAGACGGGGAGGTCTGCTATCATCTAACATCTGAGGCCCTACTAAACGAGCTGCCAAGAACTTGAAAGTATCAGAGACAAAAAAAGGATCCGTTTTGGTTGAAATAAAAAAGGCACCATCTATTACTCTAGTAGATAGAAGATTGATATTACAATTTTAAGTGCCTAACTCAATTGGAACAAGGAAAGGATTCTTTTCATATCCCAACACCGATTGTTTCGAGAAATCGGGTCTGAAACTCACCGGTGCCTATTCTCCCTACTATTATACTTCTTTAACTGCATAGTAAGAACACTAGTCAACCACCAGTCCATCCAAACAGAAATAGAGGCCAATTTGTTATTTGCACTGGATTCGTTGCTTAATCTCTCTTTGCCCTACCAAAATGCTTTTCCAAACCCACGAGCTATAACTATTATTTCCCACCTAAAGGAAGGCATGTTTTTTTTGTCGTAGCGTCCTATAAGGACCTAAGCAATCAAGCTTTAAGGCATTGACAAAGTCTTCTAGGCTTACTTTTCCAATAAGGCTTCATTAACATGAAAACCATAGTTGCCAATGTGTTTAGGGGGGCATAAAGCAGGCCACACTATCCAATGAATAGATCTATAAGTGGCCTCACCTAACCACCAGAAGGGAGCTAAGATTTGATCTAATTGCTTGCGCAGATAAATTGGAAATTTATATTTTGACATGTATGAACTAGGAGAGAGGAAAAAACCGAATGTAGTAATGTAGCCCTGCCTGCCTTATTCGGTAATAACCCCAACCAATGTGCACACCGACTCTGAATCCTCTGTACCACACTTCTAAACACTTCTTTCTTATTCACCGAAACATCCAATTGAACTCTCTTTCCCAAATAACTTCTGTGAATGGAACTTGAGAGCATTTTTAATATGAGACCGAACTTCTTCATAGGCATTACAACTAATAGAAAGACCTGACTCACCCCAGTTAATTTCGTTGACCCAAAATTCCACTGTAGTTATCGAGTGTAGAACACACCTCCTCAAATTCAGAAGCTAGATTCCTTTTTTTGATAAAAGAGAGAATTGCATAGATAATAAAAGTGTTTACAGAGATTGCCATTACAGTGGCGCTACAGTAGTCATGACGCAAGATGCCACGAGGCATACAAAACAGAAACAAAAGGGAAAAACAACATAGGAGACAAGTGACACCAAATAGAAAGATTTTGCAAAACGAGGGATCACAAAATGATGTAGAGAGAGAGAGAGAGAGAGATCTCATTGCAGCATTGTCTCATGTACCCAGTCTTGATATACGGAGATACGGGCATGACACGCAAAAGCTGCTAAAGATCTGGGGTAAAGTAGGGAATGACCCCCTCTACTATACGCGTTGTGCGATTTGCCCCCCTCTACTTCAAACTTAAGCACTAAACCCCCCCACAGTTTAAGAAATTGGGCACAGTGAACGGAAATCATCCAATTTACCTGCGTTTTTTGGAGGGAAAGAATTGGCGCCCAGAAGTTGTTTTTTTAAGACGAAAATGCCCTTCTACTCTCTTTATAACACCAAACTTCATCCTTTACCCTCATTTCTTCCCTTACCAAACCTTCCAGCAGCCTCCTTTCTTCCTCTACCAACATCCCAACTATATTTTGGTTCTCTACCCACATCTCCATGCCATAATGGATAACAGTGTCATGCAAGAGCGAGGAATCAACATGCGACTCTGCTACTGTGGTGTTGCAGCTCCAGTGAAAACTTCATTCACTGTTCAAAACTTTGGAAGAAGGTTTTTTGGGTGTGCTATGTATGGGGTATGTAGTATAATTATGATTTCTCTAATTTTTAAAATTTTAATTGATTTTCCTAATTTTTAAAGTTTTTGTTGTTATAGATCCAGGGAAATTGTGGGTATTTTGATTGAGTTGATCCTTCAATGTCGAGAAAAGGGAGCGAAGTTCTTTCCAATATGTTAGCCAACATCAAACAGCTTGAAGAGGAATTGGCTACATCTCGAAAAAGGGAAAGGCTTTACAAGAAAATGTTGACTGTAACCGTTATTATGCTAATCTTTGTACTCTTAGCTAAGAAGATCTAGTTGAAAAATCTGTAAAACTTTGCACCAGTGCTATTTTCTGTTTTTAATTGTACTACAAATGTGTTATGTAACGCAAATCTAACCTCTGTAATGCAAATGTGTAATGCAAATGTATCCTATGTAATGCAAATGTGTTATGTAATGCAAATCTATCCCCTGTAAGTGTGTGTGAACCTGTTTTAAGTGCTAACCCACATATAAAAACCTGTGAAAAACTAACCACTAATACCATAAAAACCACCAACCAAATGCTATTTCTAACCACTAATACCATAAAAACCTGTGAAAGTAACTGTTTGAAACATCACCTAAAAACGTGTGAAAGAACCTGTTTGAAACATCACCATAAAAACCACCAACCAAATGCAATTTCCAACAAGTACGGTACATCCACACCAAAGTCATCAGAAATCTATACAAACATCTAACAAGTAAACCATATCAAAATCTAAAGTAAAAAGTATCCAAAGTTTCCAACAACAGTTTCCAGTTCCAACAAGTTTCCAACAACAGTTTCCAGTTCCAACAAGTTTCCAACAGTTCCAACAAGTAACCCATAAAAATACCTAAAGTACAGTACATGCCATCTTCATCATCCAACTACTTGCCAACATGACCATTCTTGCCTCCAACAGCTGTTTGCGTTGCAATTGAATCCATCTGTCTCTTTTTATCAGCAGCCTCCATCCTTTGTTGCCTTCTCAAAGCAGCTTCAAGTAAAACTTGTCCTCTTGATGTCTCAACAGATTGCAACCTGTTACATTAATAGTAAGTCAAAGTGAAATGTTAAAGCAATTTACTAAGTCAAAGTGAAATGTTAAAGCAATTTACTAAGTGAAGGTATATTGTAACCTGTTAAGAGTGGCATCAGGTGTTGAAGCAACATCAATATCAGCATTAGAAGTTCCCTGGGCCCAACAAGGTGGCAGATTGTTGGACACAGCTACAGCAAAAGAAAATCTAGCCCCTATCGCAGCATCAACTAGAGGTGGTGTAGCAACAGCATGTCCAACTATTAGTGGTTCACTAGCAGCATCATGAGGTGTCATATGATTTGGAGTGCCAACCATTTTTGGTGCAAATCTTCCCATCAGTTGTCCTCTATTCTTCTTGATAACACCCTTTTCATTTCTCAGTGGACTATGCTTGTTACCTGCAGTTGCATTTGCACTAGCACTAGCAGGGAGACTTGCACTTGCACTTGCACTTGCACTTGCACTTGCACTTGCACTTGCACTTGCCCTTGCCCTTGCCCTTGCATGTGCAGTATCAGTGGCACTAGCATTGGCATTGGCATTAGATACCTAGTTATAAACAGTGATGCTGTAAGTTCTTACCCTATGAGTGGATATATAATAAGTTAAAAATCAGCAATCAACAATCTGTCCCCAACTATGACATTCCCATCACTACCAATAACTTGTAAATGATCTACCCTCTCCACATATAAAGGAACCATATCAGTGGACTTATAATATTCAAGCATTGACATCACACCATTATCATCAGTTATCAGCCTTAAACCTGACCTAAAATCAAGCCCAGGTACTTGGTAATACATCAAACTAGAACTAGGTAAGCCCAAGTCACCTATAATGCCCACCAGCTCCCAATAAGACATAAGGTCTACATCCATGCCATCTAAAACATCTACAACACCACCCTTCCACTCCATATTAGGAACCCCAGTGAAGTAACCTCCATGGTGAATTTTCAAACTAATTGTCTCAAACACAACCATTTCTGCAAGTTCAAATAATTAATATTAATAATTATTTAAGCATAAAGTTGCTTTGTCACTATATTGTAATAAATGTTAATTACAGTAAATTCCTAATTAACTTTTATGTTTATTTAACTCTTGTGTTAAAGCAGCTGTAATTTACTAATAACTGCCTAATTACTGCTGTAATTAACCTTTACTAATTAATGCCTAATTTGTTACCACAGCTACTAATTACTGCCTACTTAAGCTGAAATGACTATTTGGGAAGTTATTGACTAATTAGGGTCTGATTTTACTGCCTTGATCATCTTCATACAATTAATAACTAATTACTGCCTAGTTATTGCCTGATTTTCCTACTAATAATAATTAATATTACTGCCTAAGATGCTAATAAAAGTGCTAACAAGTAACTAGCCTGATTTGGGCTAACCAAGATGCTAATGCTAGAACAAATATGCCTAATTTATGCAGACAATGCAAGAAAAAGCAAGTAAACTGAAATAATGAAAAGGCCTCCATACAGTTCAGGAAACAACTCAAATGAGATAATATGAAACTTACAAAGTGAGTAAGTTACTGCCTAAGAGATAATAACATACCAGCTGTGTGCTAGTTCCAACTGTGTATCTCCACTACAGAAAATGTAGCACAAGAGGTAGCACCAATGTCATAGCCATACAGGATTCATCCAAAAGCAGGGAAAAGAAATCTGAAATAATGAAGTCCCATGTTAAAGATTGAAACAAAATAGTTGCAGTTTGAGTAACTTCCTGCCTAAGATCCTAATGAAGTGCCAACAAGTAAGTAGCCTGATTTGGGCTAACCAAGATGCTAATGAAAATGAAGTGCTAGCCAAGATGCAGGTCTTGTGTATGTTATATATGTGGCCTAAATGAGCAAGCTAACTGAAATAATGAAAAGTCCCTTGTTTGTTACAGATTGGAAAAAAAGACTTGCAGTTTGACAACAACTCAAATGAGATAGTATGAAAATTACAGAGTGAGTAACTTACTGCCTAAGATGCTAGTGAAGTGCTAACAAGAAACTTACAAAGTGAGTAAGTTACTGCCTAAGAGAGAATAACATACCAGCTGTGTGCTAGTTCCAACTGTGTCATACCACTAACCAAGATGCAGGTCTTGTTTTAGAAATGCTAATGCTAATGCTAATGAAGTGCCAACAAGTAAGTAGCCTGATTTAGTCTCACATTTCAAATGTCACACTACTACAGGAAGCATTAAGGGTATGTTTTAAGCCTCACATTTGCTCAAAATAAACCAACTTACAAGGCAAAGGCCTCCATGTAGCCACTGAAATTCATTTCAATTGCAATTTAATTGATAATTAGAAAAAGCAAGCTGTCTGAAATAATGAAGTAATTTAAATAAGAGTGAGAAGTTCAGTTTTACATATTCAAACATTAAAAAACCTCCCCTTCTCAATGGTCTAGGTCACTACATATTTCACTTCTCAATGGTCTAGGTCACTACATCTGTTACAGCTGTTACATCTGGCTTCCCTATCTGAAATTTTCAGGTATATGTAGGAATTTCAGACATTCTTCTAGTTCCTTACCCATTCTTCAACAACCAATTTGTTCATCTATGCAAACTCATCAAACTGTGCATGCCCACTGTCTCAAATCTTGTTTTGGGCGATACCATTCACCCGCATGTTCAGAAGTCTAAGAAACCTTCAAAAATATTTTCAATTACAACCTAATTGATAATTAGTAAGTAATATTTTCTACTTAATTGAAGTTCTGCCCTAATTGTTCATCATTTGCCCTAAAGTTACTTCCTAATTTTGCCCTAATTTTACCCTTTCCTAATTTTGCCCTATTTATTCCCTAATGTTACTATCTATATTATAATAGCTACTTTACATGAGATCGTGCATGATGGGCCCATTAATCAAACCCAGAAAATTGATCAAACCCATTGGAATCAATCGGTAATCATTAAATAATAATCAAAACCGAAAGTCAACCATTAATCAAAGTTAAAACCCATTACAAAATTGAGATCGTGCGTAGTGGTCCCAAGATTTACATTACTTTACATGCTGAGGGACCACATGACCACTGTCTTTGTGCATCAAATACCATAAAGGAAAAAAACCCTAACTTCGTGCAAACAGAGTGCATGCATGGCAAGAATGTGGCGTAAAATATAATCATCAACCCTAAAATCTATAGATCTAACTAAAACCCCCAATTTTTGAAAGCCAAAACTTTCAGAATCGGGTAAACCAAAGACGTTGGGGGTAGAGACATATAGATCGATGATGGGTATTTAGAAAGAACATACCTTATGTAGAATCGCACCACAGAAGCTGAAGATTGCAACGATTTAGTCCAATACGTAGATCGCGACGATTTCCAAGTTCATTCGTGACGATTTCCAAGTCCTCCTCTCTTCGTTCGTGACGATTTCCAAGTCTTCCTCTCTTCGTTCAGCAGATCGGCACACGTAAGGGGTAGGAGAACAGACGCCAGAGAGGGAGATGAACAGACGCCTATGATTTTGAGTGAGAAGATGAAACGGGAAAAGGTAGAGAGAGATTGCATGGGTTCTGGGTAGGCTTCTCAAAAAACTTTAAGGATTATATGGGAACGATAAAAAATACATTTCACACAGAACTGTTACGGTGAGTTAACTGTGCCCCTTTTCTTAAACTGTGGGGGGGTTTAGTGCTTAAGTTTGAAGTGGAGGGGGGCAAACCGCACAACGTGTATAGTAGAGGGGGTCATTCCCTACTTTACCCAAAGATCTGACCTCTTTTAAATGCAAATCTGTAGTCCTATCAATGCTGCAGTAGTGAAGATCAGCAATAATATAACAAGTCTCATATAGAACTGGTGCCACTTGGGTTGAGATATCTTCAATTTCCGTCATCTGAGATAAGAGAAGCTAGATTCCTTTGAAACCGCATAAACAATCAAAGAAGTTACTGAAGGGGACGTCTTCCCCGCATTAATGCCCACAATCAATCCCCTATTTTTTTCGTGTTGACTAGCGCTGCAGATAACACTTCTGAACACAACACAAAAAGTAGAGGTAATAGGGGATCTCCTTGACGAATACCTCATTTTGGATCTAATCGGGAATTGAAGCCCCATTTACTAGGACCGAGTGAGACACCGTGGTCATACATTGCATGACAAGTTAACTTCAAGACCATAGAAATTCAATATCACTTAAGACATGCTCGATGAACTGCCATCTTGGCCGATCAAGAGTCTTATTCATATCCAGCTTAAGAGCTATCAGCACCACACTGCCCTTCTTCTACTTATGGATACAGCCTGTAAGTTCTTGAGCAAGAATTACATTATCAAATATGCATCTTTTGGCTACAAATGTATTTTGAAATGGCGATATAACCCTACCCATTAAGGGAGACATTCGGCTGACAAGAACTTTTGCAATGGTTTTATAAACTACATTACACAAAGTAATGGGCATAAAATCTGCTGCTATCTCAAGAAAGTCCTTTTTCGGAACAAGTGTGATGAAGGAGCTATTCACCATGTCTTAACGTAAGCCCCGAATTAAGAAAAGATTGTACAACCCCCCATTCCTATCTTTTAAGGAAGTTATTTGGTTGTGCCTTCTACTAAAGGTCACAGAAGTACGAAAAAAAAATTAGTATTTTCTATCGCCAAATGGTAGTCAATTATTTTTAGAGCGTTGAGCCCAAAACAACTCTTTACATTCTAATACAAAATTCAGCTTACAACGAAGATGAAAACCAATTATAAGACATAAGTCCGAGTCTATTCCCAAGATTTTTGCAGTGATACTCGTAAGCTTCTAGTGTGTTTAATAAACCCCGGCAATCGACCAAGACTCTTCACAAATGATTTTGTCTTGACTAGTCGCAGGGTCTGATCAACGGTCGGGAAACATGGGATGCTCCGCGGGTCCTCGGCAATTATAGAACAAAACAAGAAAACAAAAGATGATACATTTGGGCCTAATTTTCAACAAGGGTAAAAACAAAAATATCAACATTTTGCTGGCTAAATTCCTCAAAAATTTAAGTTTGTGTATTTGTGTGTTTTGCATTTAATGAGGGTGGAGGGGGATATTTATACACAGGAATAAAAAGAAAGGAATCAAAGAAGGACAATGGAAACATGTATTTGCTATGATTTTCCGTTTTTGCCCCTTCAAAATTTATGGTGCCCTAGCATAGCATCTTGAGGACTTAGAACACCAAAGCATATAGATAAAGAACCAGAACAAAACAAGTCAAATTAAAGGACCTTTTAAAAATTAGGCCCAACCAGAACGGATCTTTCTTGTAATTTACCCTCAAGGGAACGAGTCAAACTGGAAAAAGAAAAAAGAAAAAAAAAAAAACTCTGCCCTTTGCTTTGCCGTTGCATTAACTCAAAAGCCGCAGCAATTTACCAATTTCTTGCTTCAACTGACCAAAAGATTCAAATTCCAGGATGGAGAACGAGTCCTGATTCCCTGCAAATAACTTCGGCATTCCAGATTTCCTTGTCATCGACCAGAAAATAGAGATAGATGTTACTACTTAAATGTGGTACAGGCGATTTTACATAGCTGCAATCCAACAAGAGAAATCTATCTGTCGCGTGCTAAAACTTTTATAAACATCAGCAGTTGAGATCCCCAATGTAACTACTCAAATGTTCCGGTTAGCTTTTTCTTTTGTTGACAAAAACTCAAAGCTTCCTCCACATATTTAAGATCCCATCAGCCGCAGATTTCAGATTTCCCCAAAGCGTGAGTTTCTTTTGATGCTTTTCGCCAGTAGGATTTCCATGCATATCCCTAATGTAAACCAATAACTTGAACATCACCTCAGACAATCTAGGCAAGAGTTAAAGAAAACAGAACTAGACCAATTGATGCAACAAGAATTACACATACTTATGGGAATAAGTAGTTTTCAATTTGGGCAAAACAACTGCTAAGTTGAACTTCAGTAAATAACACTCAAAGAGCTAAGATGATATAAGTCATTTAATAACAGGAATAGCAAATTATCTGACGATGAGACTTTATTAGGTATCCAAAAACAGGGGTTCCAAAAACCCAATTACCAACAGCGGTAAATCCTAAGGAGTGGACAAGGTAGCATTCAATTTCCTTCGAAAGAAGTCACATAAACATGAAAAAAAAAAGGCTAAATACCCACAATTAGATAATGACAACAATTAACTGCAAACCTACACAAGATGGCAAGCATGGACAACGCTTAGAAGGGAAGATATATTGTTCTCATCTCCTACTTAATCAAGAAGGAACGTTTAATCAAGGACCGCACCCCAAAGACATATTTTCTTTTTCATTCCTCTATTTTTCTCCTCCTTGTTAACGTCCAACCTGTATCATGTTAACATTGCCAATATTACTAGTACGGCCCACTCTCCTGCCCTGCTCTGCTTGGAAGCAAAATCCCTATATGCATGTGATGATTTAGCAACCCTTAGGGTAGTAGAATGTTAAAAATCAAGAGTTAAAAGAGTTTGTGACTGACTGGGGTAGTTGGTGATATGGATGTGATCATCACTAGCTGACTGGTTTGATTTGTAAGAGACAGGTGCAAAATCTAAATTATTAGATCAGGAGAGAGGTGACTGGCTTGATTTGTAAGCAGATGGGAGAAGAGAGAGGAAATTGGTTTCTGAAGATTGGTGCAATGCAGTTTTGGGGTTCAGAGTAATCAAACCACAAAGCCCAATTACGATTTGGAATCTGTCGTACGGAAAGGAAGTATGGGGTCATCAGTGTACGTAGCGTGCACGGGGATGTGTGTGGAAGGGGGTGGAGTGGTGCGTAGGTGGGTTTCTGTGCGGGGGTGGGTTTGAGCCTGTGGGAGAAGAATAATGGGGTGGGAGGGGGGGAGGGAAGGTTGGCAGCGGCAATGAGAAGAAGGTGAGTGAAGGTACAACGGAACAGACAAAGTGATCAGAGGTCATGGGGGCATTCTGGTCAAAAGGAAGGACTGCCCATCTTATGAGTGGTTGCGCGAATTGCTTTTAGAAAAAACAGCATCTCAGCCATTCGTTTTGTGACACGAACATCCTAAGATAGCTAGCTCCCATAAATATATACATACATACACGTGTATATACAGGACAACTGCCAAAATCTCTGGACTATAAGCGTTTCGTCAGTATTGTTCCTAAACTATGGTTTTAACGGATGTCGTCCCTAAACTATCGTAAGTGCTCCCACCACGTCCCTCCATAGCCGTTTCAGGAAGTCGCCGTTAGATGTCTTGAAACGAGGAGCAAAAACGGCAAATCAGCCCTATCAAACCCACCACCTCCATTCCCACTACCACAGCCAACCAATCGCCCACCCACCTACCAATCGCTCAAATTCTAGTGAAAACCCCGAACTTGAGCCCCTTCGTTCCATCACTCTCACGAAATTGAATCTTCTCTCGTCCCTCTCTATAGATTTACGATGGTTTTAGTGGCGGGTAAGGTGGTAGTATCGGTCGGTAAAGGAGTGGGTGGGTACGGTGGTTTTGGTAAGTGGCTAAGGCAGGAGCGACACTGGTTACAATAATGGGCGGGTGGGTACGCAGTTGTTTTGGTGGGTGGGTAAGGCAACAATGGCGGTGAGTACAAGAGTTAGTGGGCGGATACGGTGGTTTTGGTGGGCGGTAAGGCAGCAGTGATGAATGCAGGGAATCACACATTCATCGATCTCTGATTAGATTGTTGTGGGTAGATCGTATGTGCGCCTTGTTTCCTGCAAAAATAGGGTTTGATAATGGTCATGGGGCGGCACAGTTTGATAATGGTAGGTGGTATTAGTTTTTTTTTCTCTTGGGCGCCGGGGGGGGTTACAACAATTGGCAGCGTTGGTGGTGGTGGGTTCGATAGGGCGGTTGTGCATTTATGATGGTGGTTGTCGTGCTGTTGGTTTAATGGTGTGGTGGGAGTTGTTAATAGTGGTAGGGATAGTTGTCGTGACGGTGGTTACAGCCAATGATTGCACGACCAACGGTGTGTGGGCGTGGGTGTTGGGTGATTGGTGGGTAAGCAGTTGCCTGTGGTGTAGGTTTGATAGAACTGATTTTCCGGTTTTGCCCCTCATTTTGAAGCATCATACGGCCATTTCCTAACACCCGCTACAAAGGGACCTAATGGGAACACTTGCGATAGTTTAGGAAAGAATAGGGACAATAATAGCGAAACACATATAGTTTAGGGATTTTTTTGGTAGTTGTCCCTACACACAGATAGACATATATATGTTCCGGTTGATCTAGGAGCGTCCACGTTGCAAATTGGACAGTCAAGATCTAGTTTTCTATAAAATGCAGATGGTGTGTAGTCCAAAAATTCCCTTGGAGCTTTATTCCTTAATTGTTTCTCATGAAAGCATATAGAAGAAGACTTCCCATCTCTGAAATGAGCGCCGCCATTGCCACCTCCTTCACCGACATCAACATGCCCTTGACGCATCCCTTCTAACCAACGCGGCCACTACCTCTTCCATTTCTATGTACTTTGTAGGTAGAACTCTCTCTCTCTCTCTCTCTCTCTCTCTCTCTCACGGCATCGCCACCACCACTGTGGTTTTGGCTCAGATCTACTATAGATCTCAGTGATTTTCGCTTGGATCTACTCAGTACACCGTTGTCAAACTTGCCACTGCAGCAAAACTGGTCTTGCATTTTCCACCCACCACCCCTACCTATTGTTGCAATCGTCACCATCTCACCAGAGTGGAAAGTTGTTCGTGGGTGGGTGCGTAGAGGTGGTTTTGATGGGTGAGTAGTGGTGTTCGTCAGTGGTATGGTGGTGTTACATCGGTGGGCATAACCGGTGGTTGTGGGTGAGAGAAGACGCCGCTGACGGACACCGCAGCCAAACGGATGACGCGATGTGCTATCCCGCTTTATGTTTCATAAGCTATGTTACATGAACTTTGTACGAGTGTCCGAGTTGAATATGTGTCCAAGTGTCGAATTCGTTTATTTTTTAAAACCCAAGACACGGGGACATGGCAAAATATTCATATATGTTCTTGTTTTTTAGTTGTTCCAAAGTTTACATGGTATTTTAAGTTACGCATACTATTTCAATTTAAAACTAAGATCATCTTAAAGCAATAACAAAAGTAAAAGAAACACAGTAATAAAGTGTTCTTTCGATTTGTTCATGGCCATTCTTGAACTCTGAGTGATGAATTGATATTAGCATGTTTAATTGACATTGAAACCCTAATATCAAGCCTTAATCCGTTATTTGAATTCATCTCGATGCTCATTTCTTATTATATGTCAAGCATGGAATTATTCGTTGATTTTGTGATCGTTGTTTCCGTATATTGACATAAAAGTCTATTCTATAGGAGTTGTAATAAGGTTGGTCTGTTCCTGCGTGGAACGCATGCTAGTACCTTGATGGACGAGTTATTGTACATTATGCATATGTAGTCCGTATTGCGCATTATCTGAACGGCTTTGCATGTGCTCATGGTCAATATTCTCTTAATTTGTTTACATTGTATCTGAAAATATTGTTTTGATGTCTGATTGAAAGGGGATTGAGTTGAAACTCTTCCCTATATTGTTATCAAACTATTTGTGATTGTTTGAAATCCTTTGGGAATTTGTCATCGAATTGAATCTTGAATCATTTTGAAATTCCTTTGTTGGTTCCTTGAGCAACCTTACTGAGCTCTCAAAAGCTCACCGTCATTGTTCCCTTCTACAGGTAACGAACACCAATAGATTGCTCGGGGATGGGTTAGAGCCTGAGTGAGATTTTTGGAGTACTTGCACAATTTTGAGTAGTAAATGTGGGTCAGTACTGTTAACTTCTTTTGTAAAGAACTTAAATTTTAGTAGTTTAAGTTTGCCTTTTTTAGACTGTATATTTTGGAGGATTTGAGTTAATGTCTATTCAGAAGCTCTGAAGTTTGTATCAGAATAGCGTCTAATGTGATGATGTGGTAAGTTAACGCTTCAGGAGTTCGGGGAGTCGGAGCTCTGGATTCCGGGGCCATTTATAGTATATGTACATATATTATATCTCCACGTCGATATCTAGAGTAATATCATACAACGGGGGGTATAGTGAATTTGATGAAATAGGCCAATCACTGTAGAGCATCAGCTAAACATCACGAACGGCTGAGATCACGCTTTTTTTTTTTTGGCTTCTTGCTAACCCTCTCCTGCGGCCAGAGGGCTATCCATTTTTTCAACATTCCAGATTGCCCATGCCCTTCCCCTTAGTAAGAAAAGTGATTGGAAAAAATAACCTTTCCACAGTCAACTCTTGCACTAGCCACCACCACCACCATCGTCCTCCACACCCATCTATCACGCACCCCTACACGCACGCATGCATACAAACACACACACACATAGAGACCCACGACAAACACACACACTAACACAGAGACGCAAACACACACACACACTGACACAACACACATTCTTTGGGACTTTGTGTGCGTGCGTGCACGAGCCTCTGTGTGCGTTGTTGTTGTTGTTGTTGTGTGTGTGTGTGCTTGTGCGTGAATGACCATGTGTCTGACTGATTTTATATGTGTGACATTGTGTGTGACTGATTGTTTGCGTGTGCATGCGATTGTTTACATTTGTGTGTATGCGGTGGCGTGGATAGAGTGGTGCGGTGGGAGGGGGGGGAGGTCATAAAGGGTAAGAAGGGAAGGAAGAGGAGGAAACAAAAAATAATAATAATAAAAGTGTAGCAGCATGTCCGTTGCAGGAGCAGGCTGCATGGCCGGCTTCTTTTTTTTAATTTTGTTGGCTTCAAAAGGAAGGGGTAGGACCATAGGGGTAATTTGTATATTGAGGAAATAGACAGCCCACTAGTTCTAAGAGCGGGCTGGCAAGAAGCCAAAAAAAAAGTGTAATCTCAGTCGTCCACGATGTTTAGCGGACGGCTGGATCAAGGTCTGATAAATAGCATTCCAAACACTTTACAGGGATCAGCCCCCTATATATGTATATATATAACACATACAGGGGGCTGATTCACGTCTAGAGGTGTGACAGCGCATCCCGATCGTCCACGTCGCACAATGGACAGTTGAGATACATTTTTTTTAATTCACTTCTCGCCTAAACAATTAGCTTATTTCCTAAAAAATTCCAAAGCTACCCTCGCTGGTGGTTGAACAGTGAACACCACAGCCAATCACAATGTCAAACCCACAACCTCCCCCTGCTACGCTGCAACCTCCCACCACCATCAACACCACAACTCGCCATCACCCCCACAACTTGCCACCTGCCCCACCACCAACCTTACCGCTAATCCACTAAACCCACAACATGCCACTGCCCTACCGAACCCACCACCGTAAACACCACAACAAGCAACCACCCCATAGATCTTGCCTGCCACCAGCCCTACTAAACCCACCACCATTAACAAAATTGCAACACCAGCACACCATCAACAACCCCACAACCTGCCACCACAAGCTACAACCTGTGACTCCCAACGTCACCCCCCCCCCCCCCCCGCGTTTGCATGCGAATCCCTCCGGCTCATTAAATCCATCCGAGGCATTTTGGTCAAAATCAATGTAGCGGACGGTGAAGTTTACTTTAAAAAAAATAGATATGACCAGTCCATCCGTGATGGATACGTACACATATATGTACATATGTAGACACATATGTATATATGTACACACACACACACACACACACATATATATATATATAAGTATAGGTTTATAGTTCGTGCCTTCAAATGAGGTAGTTTACTAGCTTGGCCAAAGGGAAAGGTGATCTCCACCCCACCCTGTTTTGATAAATAGGTGATTCTGAATCAAAGGGCTCAGCTGCCCTCATATAGCACGACTTTCTGCTGCTTTTTTAGTTATTTGCAGCTACCTTTCTATCTATATTTATGTATACATATATAGGGAGCTGATCCATTGCTCGCGCAGGCAACTCAAGGTAAGTTGCTAGCGCCATCTGGCCGTCCATCCGCAAGGGCAGATCGGCTTTTTTTTTTAAGTAAACTTCGCCGTCCGCCACATAATGTAGCAGAAGGTGAAATTTACAATACTGCCCCCCCTCCCCCCTGTTTGCCTACGAATCCCTCCAACACATTAAATACCTTCGAGGCATTTTGGTCAAAATCACCGTCCGCTAGATAATGTAGCGGACGGTGGGTATCGATTAGTGATTTTTTTGTTAATTTATTCGTCACATGGTGTATAGCTACATGACATTGTTGCCCTTTGTTTTACAAGTCATGTGCTTCATGACAATGAACACTTGAGGCAATTTCTAGAAAAATTTGCGTTCTGGGCCACAAGGCAATTAATTTGGCAACTTTAAAGACAAAATTAAAGCATTTGAGAACCAAGGGACTTAATTGCAAAAGGGTTTAAAACAACAGGGAGAGATTCGCACTTTTTTTTTTTTTTTGGGACGGAAACAGGTATCCTCGGACCAACTTGTGCATGAACCGACTAAGTCCCCGCCCCGGGTAATCTAAATGGTGCACCCCCCATATCAGCCCAGTGAGTCTATCTCTTACTTCACTAAGAGATCAGCGTAAGAACATCCTTTTTCGATCAAAATTTTCATGGATATTATATTGAACCTCGTACAACTATTTGCAGAGGGAGTATGGCTCGTGTACAGCAAAGTTGTTTGAACTCTCACACATCCCTATGAGAAGCTTGAGAAAGAAATACAGAAGAGAGACTTACCTTCCAGACTTTTCCACTTCAGGAGAGTGCTGATGCGGCTGAACTATGGGCTTTGGTCCATGAAGATCCGGCTCATCTTCCGAGGGTTTATTCTCGTTTACCTTCTTTTCTGATGCAGCAGCTTCCTTAGCTTCTCTTTCTAGGAGTTGACTTTGTGGTGCGACATGCATAGGATCACCACCCTGCATTGCCATATAACTTATGTATCATTCATATTTAATACAGTACTTGTTCTGTTGTTAAGATCAAGAAAAAAACTAAACATGGGAACCATAGTTACATCCTTTGAAGTACATTCTCAAGCAAGATGAAACAATAGATAACAGCCAAACTTGATGACCAGTTAGACGCAGAAGAACTTATGTACATGCTATTACTTGCTTTAAGTGACATAAAAGTAAAACACGGTTCTTTGGATTTCAGTAACATCTAAATGCATCCATAGCAATAGAACAAACGTTAAACTTTTGAATATTGCGTGGTTGAGAAGGCATGAAGATGGAGGGTTTGCAGCCTATCTACTATACCATTGCCCCTAGATAGAACAAATATTCCTCGTACCAGGTTACACCGCAGAAAATGGAGGATTCTGTGGGTCTCAAGAGAACTCACCTTAAATGGGCTAAAAGACCAATAAAAGAAAAAATATTTTCTATGAGGCACTTCATATTTCAATAAGCCCAGGGAGCAGGCAAAAACATATACAGATGTAGGACAACTTCAACAAGAAAACTAAAGCCTAAGGATGGCCTCGGCCACCAAAAACTCAGCTTTCCCTCCCAACCCTGACATGGCACTGTCTCAGCTAAGTCACATTCCCCAGACAGAAGTCTTCAACAAACGTCTACACAAGTCTTAGTCGTCCAAGGGAAGTCCTTGAGCCAAAAAGAGAAGGAGGCTCGACAGTCAAGAAACAAGCATGCAAAAGATGCAAGGACCTTATTAGCAGGAGCTCCTTGTATGGTGACGCTTCTCTCTCGGAAACTAGCTTTAGCGATCCCAAGTTAGGAACTCCATGGGATCCTGTCCCAAGGTAACATGGGAACTCAATCCCGTCAGCTCGACAAAGATGCATGGAACAAGTGAGAGAGTACCTAAGAGTCAAGCCTTTTCGACTCAATTCCATGTTTCCCTCTTCGTTCAAGTCCTTAAAGCCTCTCTCTCTCTCTCTCTCTCTCTCACACACACACACACACACACATACGGCGACGCTTTTTAAACTCCTCATATGGTGACGCTTCTCTCTAAAAGAACTAGCTTTTGCAATCCCAAGTTAGGAGCTCCATAGGATCCCGTCCCAAGCACATGGGAACTCGATCCCGTC
Source organism: Escallonia rubra (assembly GCA_033065855.1). Taxonomy (NCBI): domain Eukaryota; kingdom Viridiplantae; phylum Streptophyta; class Magnoliopsida; order Escalloniales; family Escalloniaceae; genus Escallonia; species Escallonia rubra. The sequence continues at coordinate 288,556 of JAVXUO010000735.1, read as the reverse complement.
AACTCGACAAAGATGCAACAAGTGAGAAAGTACCTAAAAGTCAAGCCTTGTCGGCTCAATTCCATGTTTCCCTCTTCCTTCAAGTCCATAAAGGCCCTCTCTCTCTCTCTCTCCAATTCATTTTTGGCTCCATGTCTGACCTTAATGGATGGGAGATGTGCCGTCTAGAAATGTCTCGAGAAGTGAAAAACAGCAGCAAAATAACTTCTACCTTTGTCATTTTCTCCCATTCCATTCTTTTGGCAAAGGCCCTAACTACAGCTCCGAGTAACTCCTTGTTTCGTTGATAGCATTTTCTGATGTGGGATGCGTAATAGCTATTGTCAAATGATAACTCACTTGTGTTCAATAGTTCATCTTGTTAGCTCATCTGAACTGTTTCCGTATCGACCTTAATCATTTCCTTTTTGTTGATGAAAGTTGAATTATTGAACTGTTTCCTGGCAGTTCCGTAGCAAATACAGCAAGCTGCCTAGCTACTTGATGTGACAAGTACAAAGTAACAATTACCGTTGCTTAGGGTAGTTTCAAGGAAAAAAGTGCGTGCACCATAATTAAGTGTAACATATATTAAACAAATGGTAATACTCTTTACACAATAATTTATTCAAGCCGCTCCCAGCCTTAAATTCTTCTAGGTGCTTACGCTCCCCCGTCCCCGCCCCTGCTCCCGCTTCGTGCAACTAAGAAGGGAACCTCTACAATCTGTATTTGATTTGGAAATTTTCTGGCCCTTTGGTCCAACTTGGGTTCAAGTAATGCACATTCATAAAAAGAAGAACCAAATCAAAAACCGGCAGATACCATAACAAATTGAGTACTTACCCTCCCTGCAGGTTCTGCGCATGATGTCTGTGGTTCATCCTTCACTTCACCATGCTTGCAGCTGGAATCACCTGTCTCCGAAACATTGATGCCTACTGTCTGAGCAGCTTTGTGTGTGTCTGTATCTATTGTCATTTTAGACTTATACTGAAGCTCCTGAACGATCTGCCTGATTGTATAGTAAGAACCACCCACTTCTTTCTTAATGGTGCTAGCATTTGGGAATTTCCCTGAATTTAAACTTCTGTACCTGCAATTGCGTTACCAAATATGTTCTTATCTGAAAGTGTACGCTAAGCATATCTAGACACCTGCATTACATGCTGTTAAAGCTTGCTTCTATCCAATAAACTCTCTGTAACAACAGCAACGATTAGCATTATTTTCTTTCCAATAAGAAAGCAAAAGAAACTACTAGAAATACCCAAACTTACCACAAACTTGTGTACAGAAAATAAAGACAACAAAAATCCAAAGACTTTGGCTATGAAGTATGTGTACAGAAAATAAAGACACAACCAAAACCCAAAGACTTTGGGCTATGAAGTATGTGTGTAAACCGCCCTGAATAGATAAGGTCCACCAAAAAAAAAAAAAGGCAAACAAACAAATATGAGATACTTATAGTTGGAGGCAACCAAGTATGCTCTTTTTCTTCCAAATTCATGTACTCTAGCAATCTAGACCATCTTCAGTATCTCTATCCATGCTGCTTTAGGTCTACTCCATCCCTTTTTGCCACATCAATTTGGCCAAGATACTATACTTGACACAAGGCACCAGATAACTTCTTTGGAGGATTAATCATCCCTCTCCCCCCCCAAGAAAAAACTACTACACAGCTTCTGAAAAACTCATCACCAAAATCAACAAAGAAATATGCCACAAGTAATACAACTACCATAGTGTGAGGTCGACGTTTAAACCATAAAGAGCTAAGTGGGAAGACTAGCACTAAGAATGACCAATTTCCGAGCCTTAAATGTTCCGCCTAAACCTTAAATTCCAAGCCATTGCTTTTGCTCAGATAGGATGCAAAAGCAAACAAGAACTCCGGCTTTCAGGCCAGAAGACAAGAGTAGGCTTCAAAGCAACAAGTAAATTTCATTAGAATATTAAGCTTCGATTCAATTACCTCTCTATTTTTCAAAGTATAGGAACTGTAGCCAATGGGATCAGTACAAGACGGCTATAGAAAAGATAAAATAAGGTGTTCCCACCCACCATTTGATAAGTACGAAACTGCCACTGTCCATAGTTTTATACGTCCCGAGATGCTCATTACGACCTGGTTTTGGGGCCTTATGCTTCAAAAGAGAGTCCCTACTAGTACAGTACAGGAAGACTGTAATGATAGAACAGAATTTTGGTTCTTACCCCTCGGAGCTTCTTTACTGGAGAATAGCTTGATGCAAAATCCTTTAACTCGTGGCTCAGGACCTGTTAAATTGGTTCAAGGTTGACTTCACTAGGAAGATAGAGAATTTACTTACTTTCTTTGTGCGTTGTCAGATTAGTATGTAAGATCATGATGCACAAACAATCTAAACAGCTAAAAGAACCCTAACAAGTAGCTCTATCGAAACTTCTCTTCAAGCTAAAATCACATGCTCCTCCCTCGGCAGGCAAAGGATATCTATACATTGCTTGTACCAATTCATAAATTCATCCACACTCCTAACAGACACCAAACCAATCCCATGCCTCGACATCCAAACAAGCTGATTTGCGCAAAACATGCCTCTAACACTCTACTTCACATGGCACTCACCTCACTAGGGTATCTCCAAAACCATTTGTCCGCACTCTCAAAGTCCTGCAAGTCTTTTTTCTCAAAGCCCATGTCTTTAATATAACTAGACATTCATGGATCGTGCCACTTTGCACCAATGGGCTCAATTAATTAGCGTCTCTTTGTCCATGTTTGGCTCAGCTAGGCCCAGATACACACACTAGGCATTTAGTTTCTCCCACGAAATGAATAAAAGGAAATATAGCGAAACAAACACTACTAAACATGCGTATCTAGAGAACGTAAACATAGCAATAATTGCACAAGTAATTTAAAGTCATGTAGCAGTTAATAAATGGTGAATAATGAGTGAAGAATACCTGTCAACGTAAGATTCAACCATTGCTCTTCGTTTATCTTTAGACATCCTTTCAGGACTTTTTCTGGCTTTTGGTTGGTCAGAAGGTAAAGAAGCAGGAGATGACCTCCCACGCCATCGAATCTTTGACACGAACACGCGATCAGATATCTCAGAGAATACTGTTAAGCATCCAGAATAAGCACGGACACAAGAATGAAGTATAGCATCTGTAACTTATTCAGTATGAAGTACAATATGGACAAGTGAAATATCCAAATAACAAATAGACAAGGATGTCATACAGCACTTACCTACATTGGACCATCCAGGAGTTTAAAGAAATACTAAATACATGCTTAAATGACGAAAAGAATCAGCTTCCACTCATTGATGAAAACTTGTAGCTTTAGCAGTGAAATTACCAACCGCAAGAAAATCATTCGGTTAGTACAATTTCGTAAGTTGCAAAACATTTAGCTGACAAGACAGTACAATGACTAACACTACCAGATAATTCATCCAAAGTTGCTGTCAATGGTCAAATATTCAGCAGATTTTATAGTGCTGTCAAATTGTATTATAAATGTTGTACAAATAAATGTGCACATGCACTACTGGTAAGGAAGCAAAGGTTGATCATACACGGGTTTGAACAGAAAATTGGCAGCAATAGAGAGAAAAAGTAGAGAAGGAGAATCAACCTTTTTTGGAGGAGGAATCCGGAGGGAAAATGAGGCGTCTCGCAATCATCGCATCAGAATCAAACATAAACACAGCACAAACAATAGCTTCTGCTCCGATATGGAAGTTGCAACGCACAGTACATAACTCTGTGTGTGTGTGTTTGTATGCGTGTGTTTCTCTCTCGAGGGTTTTGGGTTTTGAGTTTGGGGCGTTCGTCTCGTTAACTCGCCTCCTAAGCTTTATTCAGCAGCGCGCTGGTTTTTTTAATGAATAAATAAATAATTGTCATTAAGTATTGATAACAATATTTTTATTTACGATTTCAGCAACGATTTTTAATTATGTTTGTTAATACGGAGTATCACTGAATTAAAGCAATCAAACACATTCAACAATACTCAAATATTGATTTGTGATATCGTAATTATCTTCCTACAATCCGCTTAACAGTCAAAATATTTCTGTTTAATTGCTTTTAGGCAAAACTTTAGAGTGTTTGGACGAGGTAATTGAACTGAGAATTTCACTTTGTAAACAATTTGAGAGTACATTGCACAAATCTATTTATTTGTGATAAGATGAATTTTCCAAATTCTAGGAGGGATTTGAAAAGTTATTTAGAGTGTGTTTGGAATCATAAAATTGATGAGATTTCATTTCAAATACTCAAATTTTGTTCTTTGGAACATTTAAAAAATAAATTTGAATTGGATTTCATGGGATTTGACTAGATTGTTTCTGTAGTGTGAAATTCGATGAAAAATGGTAGGATTTCATGGGATTTTGGATTTGCTTGCATTAAAAGTAATTATTTATCTATCTTACATTTTTTCTGGATCTCTCCACATCAAACCCACCACCACTGTCTTCATTACCGCTACCGGCACGCCACTTTTACTATCACCACTGGCACCACTACTGCCACCACTATTGCTACAACCACATCAACCACTACTATCAGCGCCACCACCGTCACCGCCGCCACTACTGCCACAATCACCACTACTGCCAACACTACCACCACTGTCACCACCATAACTGCCACCACTACCACTGTCGATGCCACCACTGCCACCGGCGTCATTATTGGTGTCACTTGACCACCACTAGTTACACCTCAATACCACAATCACTACCATTATTACCATCACTTAACCACCCCACCACTTCCACCATCGATGTCGCTACCTCATCTGGTGTCGTCACCACCACCACCATGTAGTGGCACTAGCAGACTTGAAACCACTTACCATAGTTCATTTTTATCGTAAGTTAAGGATATAATTGTCTAAACATTTATTATCTTTTCATTTCCTTTGTTCTCCAAACACAAAATACGAATTATGTGATTTGAATTCCCTTCTTTTCAAAACAAAAGAAAGTGAATTGAACAATCCAATTCCAAATTTGAAATCCAATTCCTAAAAGAATTGGTTCCAAAAAAACTGTTAGTGTGTTCAAATTCCCTCAAGAAATAAGTAATCCAAAATAGTTTTTTGTCAAATCTCTTCCACAAATGTAGCTGCATTTTTGTAATACCCTGAAAATGCCTTAAATTAATCTAATGGTGAATTAGATTAATTGAGGGGGGTTATTTTTATTAGTAGCACTATTTTAGTGATAATCAAGTATTAGGAAGTTAAATGAGGGGTTAGTTTGGCCTTGTGGGCAAAATGTAATTTTAAAAAAATAGTAGGGTCAAAATGAGATTATGGCAAGTTGAGGGGAAAGTTGCAATTTTGGAAAATTGTGATGAGTGGCATGAAAGGTATCATGAGGGAGGAAAAGATTTAAGGAACATTGGCCACATCCTACTTATGGAGAGTGACTAAGTTTGTTGTTAAAAAAAATAATAGGAAGTTAGGAGAATTAAAGATGAAAGAAGGAAAGAAAGAAAGAAGAAAACAGAGTCTCGGTAGAAAAAAGAGAAACATGGGAAGAGAAGAAGAAAATAGGAGGGACGGAAGGAGAAGGAGAAAAAGAAAAGAGGAAGAAGAAGAAGAAAAAATCAGCTTTTCTGGAGGGCACGGCCGGAGAAGAATGGATGAGAAAATGCATGGAGGACATTTTGGAAATCTTCGAGCAAGGTTTCCAGAAGGCCAAGGAGTTAGTTTTTGAGAGGTTTCCTAACCATTCCCTGGACGGAATAGTGGTGCCAACCTTTGGATCGCCATCTGGAGAAACCATTGCACAGCGAAGTTGGAGATATAGTTTCCCAATGGAGAATGATGATCAGCTATGGGATGTTCTCGAGTCTTAGAGTAGTTGTTTGGTTTCTTTTGTATTATGTTTCTTTCTTATTGTAAACCTTGGTGTTCTTGCCTAAGTACTTTTGATGCGTCTTGAAGCATTTGATAATTATGTTATTTTCACCGATCCTTTGAAGGGTGTCTGTTAATGTAATTATGTGTTTATGAGCTTGTGATGTCCACATCTTGCTTGCATCTGTGTTTACTTTGACACGGACTCTTATTGTTAGCTAAGAGCTGGCAAAGAAGCCTCGCACTCATGCTTGGCTAGGTTTTTGAATTAGCAAAGTGTGGTGGGGTGACGAAGTCCCACAAGGACTTTACCTTCACGGATTAGATATGTAGCTAAACCGTTTAGATAGTACTTAAGCTCTATCTTGACACATAATGTACAATTCTTTGAAGAAGGGGACATGTTAGAGGTACTTTAGCCCTGGGTCTTGAGAGCTCGAATATCTTACAAAGTGCCATGTTCGGGCAATCTGCTCGGACCAGCCTGAGTTTGGCAGGTGGTAATGTTTCCTAAGTTCTTGAGAACTTTGGGAATCCTATGGGCCAGAGTACACCGGGAGATGCATTGTTGAAGAATTATGCTGAAATGATCATACTTAGAAAGAAAACTTTATTGCTTGGGCAAAAATAAAAACTAAATAGGAGATTGCTATCAATCTGTTTATTTGTCTAAGTCCAACAAATTTGAGTGCTAGTCTAAAAGGATTAAAAAAAAATGCTAAGTATTACTTTGGGGTGGAAAAGGTCTGAGCCCCTCCCCCCCCCCCCCAAATGTCTTGCCTTGGGGAAAGATGCTACTGGTAGTAACGACGAAGGTTTTTTATGTTCCATGTGCGAGATAAAGGGTCTCCCGAGAGTGTTTCCAAAGCATAAGTGCTGGGCTTGAGAACCTTGAAAACGCAATAATGCCCTTCCCAATCCAGAGACAATTTTCCCGAGGCCGCCCTTAGATCTGATACTTCAAGATTGCGAATGATTAAATCACCACTCGAAAGAAGTTTTGAACGAACGCATTGGTTGTAGTAAAGAGTAACCTTTTGTTCAATGAAAACGAAAAGCTAATGAGCTTGGCCCGGATGCCATCTGAGAGATCAAGGTTTCTTTGTAGATTGGATTCATTATCTTCATTGTTGTATTTGAGGGTCCACAGAGTTGCGAGTCCAACTTCGACTGACAATAGTGCTTCAGTTCCAAAGCATAGAAGAAAAGATGTTTCTCGGGGAACTGAATAAGGGATGGTTCGATATGCCCAAAGTACTTCAGGGAGCTTGTCTACCCATGCCCTTTTGGCATCGTCCAACTTCAGCCCTTGTAACATGCTACGGTTCATATTCTTCTTCTGACCATTCGACTGAGAATGGGTTACATAGATGAAAGTGCGATTAATCGATAGTTTTTCATAGAACTTCCAAAAGTTGACATTGTCAAATTGTTTCCATTATCTGTGATTAGGGCCTTCGGGATCCCAAAGCGGCAGAAAATACTCTTCTAGAAGAAAATTTCGCACCTGGCAGACGTGATAATTGTAAGTGCCTCGGTTTTGGCCCACTTGGTAAAGTAGTCAATGAAGCCTATCACAAACTGTTGTTAGTCTGTGGCCATGGGGAAGGGACCCCAGATGTCCATTCCCCACATTGCAAACGGAATTGGGGAGACCATGGAGCTAAGAGGAGCCACTGGTCTATGAGATACAGGGGCAAACTTTTAACACTTCAGTCGACTGCATCTTTTTGCATTCCTGGCCAATTGTAACCTTGTCTTAGTATTTTCTGCGCCAAACTTCTTCCTCCTAAATGTTGTCCGCATATGCCTTCATGTACTTCTTGTAATGCATATGAGGATTCTGTTGTGCGCAAGCAATTGAGATAGGGAAGATTGAAGGACTTCTTGTACAGAACCCCTTTGACTAGAGCATGTCGGGAGGCTTTGGCATGAAGATTACGTGCTTCACTCCTTCAGGTAATTCCCCTGTGGCAAGATACTGGATGATAAGATCTATCTAATAGGGTTCTTGATCTACCACTTTGACGTTAGCCTTGAGGCTGATGCTACGCTCTTTGAGAAGCTCAATGTAAACCGTGCGAGGGCACTTAGAAATATCTGTGAAGGCAAGTCTTGACAACGAGTCTGCTTAGGCATTATAATCTCAAGATATTTGACATATAGTAAAGTCTCTAAAATTTGATGTCGAAGACTTGACTAGTTGAAGATATTGGACCATCCTTTCATCTCTGGCCTCATGTTCTTCCCATACGTGGTTGACCACTAGTTTGGAGTCACTGTGAACTGATAAGGAATCCACCTTCAAGGCATGAGCTAGCCTTATTTCCGCAAGAAGCGCTTCATACTTTGCTTTGACGCTTTAAAGTTGAAGTGAAGAGCATACTTTACAACGAATTTTTCAGGACTGATGAGGATAAGTCCCGCGCCACTGCTGCCGAATGTTGAAGAACCATCCATGTATAGAATCCAAGGGTCTGGTGCTTCTGAGATGACCAATTCCGTGGGATCTTTTGGCGCAATGCATTCAACAATGAAGTATGACAAGGCTTGAGCTTTGATCACGGTTCGAGGCTTATACTTGACGTCAAACTCTCCCAATTCCACTGAATAGTTGACCAATCTTTTTCATGCCTTGGGGTTTTGCAAAATCTTTCTCAAAGGTTGATCTGTCAGGACCACTATCATATGAGATTGGAAATAGGGGCGAAGGTGTTTTGCTGAGATGATAAGTGCTAGGGCCATCTTATCGATCATCAAATACCATGTTTCTACGTCTTGTAATATCTTTCTCACACAATACATTGATCTTTGGGCGTTATTTTCTTCTCTGACCAGGACCATGCTGACCCCAACTTCACTAACAGCTGATAGGTAGAGAAAGAGGTCTTCTCCTAGGAACTCTTTTTCCGACTTGGTGGTGGAAAAGGGAAGGCGTTTTATATGGAGATCTAGTTTGAGGCGCTTAGTGAGAAGAGGGGGAAATGACAAGTATTGCTTCAATTCTTCTAAGGACTTCTAGAATTATGTCGTCCAAGAAAAATATTTTCCCTTCTGATGGCTTTGAAGAATGGTAGGCATCTTTTGGCTGATTTGGACATAAACCTTTCGACTCCCTCAACCCTGGTGACACCACCCGAGTTGAGTTGTCTATCATAATCACATCATAACCCTTTGCAGAATACAAAGCATCTACAACATCAATGTCCACTTATCACAACAGTCATACAGAGTAACTACACCTTAACGCATCACTAATAGACGCTCCAAAAATGCGTCTTTACAAAAAAATTCTTTAAGACATACACCATTCTGCAACATAAAACTTTCAAGTCTTTAAACAACATAAACATTTACAACGTAATATATGACTGTAGTCGTGTAGCTCCTTTCAATGTACCATGCGGCTCAACCTTAGTATTATCTTTTCTAGCTGGTCTCACCTCTCTAAACATATCACCTCGCTCAACTTTTCTAGCTTGTCTCGTTTCCTTTCCTAAAGGGGTTGCCTTGGTCAATCTTATAACCTGCAACAACATAGATAAGGAATGAGCGCAAATCGCCTAGTAAAGGAACACGAGGAGTATCGTGTACAAGTGACTCGAGTCTTGGAGGATAAATAATCATCTCAATGATAACAATGAATCAAGAGTTTAATAATAATTTCGGCATCAACGTAAATTGTCAAACAATCTTTTTCTTTCGCTAGACTGGGTGGCTTTAAGACCCAACATTGTTGCTTATATCATCGTGGAAAAGACTGGCTGACTGACTGTCTGACTATGCAAGTGGACACCAAGTCCATAATTACAAAAGTAAACATCGATGAAATACAAGTAATTAAAATCATTAACATCGAATAAAATTAATTATAATACAGACTCAGACTCCACATACTAGACTCGACCAGACACGACACACTCGACTCGAACGTCATACATCCTTTTTTCCAGTGATCATATTTCATAGGCCATCCTTTTCATTTTGATGTCTCGTTATATGGGACGTTCATCTCAGTCTCAGGTAATCAAAAGAGATATTGTCATCAAGAAGGGAACCCGCAAAGAGTGTTTGTCCCTAATCGCGTCACAACTTAACAATAAGGTTTCATCAACAGGGCGGACTAAGGGAAATTATTCCACCTTATGTCCTCAACAATACAACTCAAGCAAGAAATATCGGGTCATAAGATCAACTGGCGTTCAAACACATTAACATGAGTTCAACATAAGCATTATCAATAGGGCAGACTCAGGAGAAACTTAACCATAACTCCTCAGTAGCGTTCTTAATTCAGAGAATGTCGGTAATCAATAATTGTCGATATCTCGCAACAGCGACACAACAGTCTCTACACAACATCATCAACAACAACAGGTATGCTAATCAAATCAAATCATAGCATACAAGGAACCGCATTATCCTTACTAAACTTCATCAACGATGCGAAGTAGGAGAATAATGCCACCAAAAGTCCTCAATAGCTTATTACAAGCCAAGGATACCGGATATCAATAGCTATTGGCTTCCAAAGATATAACATTAACAGCATCAACATAGGTATACTAATTGAAGCAAATTCACTGTAGGCTTCAACATAAGCAGAGGAATACTGGATCTTTAATAACTACATGCATCTAACAATAATAAATATAGTTTAACTTAAACGTCAGCAACATGGCATGCTAATCGAGACAATGAATTAGCTTATCAGAACTGCACTGTCCTTACCTGATTGGCTTATAGCCGATGCAACTTGCAACATCTAATCGAAACGAGCGTCATCACCTAATCAAATAAGACCTTGCTCGTCAAGCACCATTTCAAACATATACGCACACTTTTATTCTACCAGACCCGCTAATTATTTTGACGCAATAGCCGGATTCTTAATTTAGCCTCATCGACGCATTAGCGATAACAACCTCTCTCGTTTGAGGCGTACTAACATCGTTCCTCGACTTCCGTTATGCTGGATGCTTAATTACGTGTGTTCTAAAGAGTTTAGCATCGGTATGGCAAATTACCAAAACACTCCCTGGTGGCCATTATACCACCTACACTCCAAAATCGTTTTAAAACCACTTTTCAAATGTATTACATCAATTTTCGGACCAAAAAGTCCTTCTCGGAATTTTATTGGGAAAATTACCAAAATATCCTAGGTAAACTTACCAAAATACCCCTTGACAGCCATCACCCTAACAAAAGTTCCAAAATAACTTTAAAACATCTTTTTAGGTGAGATACATTGGTTTTCGGACTAAAAAACCCTTTGGGGATATTTCGCTCAAAAACCCCTAATCGACATCTAATGTAGAGCTCGGAGGCCGGTTCCATTAAAAATAGCTATCGATTTCAAAATGTCCCGAAATTTTAGAAACTGGAGCTTCTCACTACTTAAGGTCCTCATAAAATTTCTAAGCAAATCTGCATTGATTTGCCATTTAAATCAATCGTGAAATCTTTTCACAGACAAAATCATTTAACACCCTTTGTAACCTCGAAAAATTTTCAAAATTTTCCCACACGATAGATTTTTCAAAAATAATTGGACTTCGTACTTAGCCAGAATCTGCTCAGAAATGACCTTTAAAAATCACTTAGTGAACTACTGTACTAGTTAATGGTTTTTAGCGACACTTAGCAGTTCAACCCTTAATAACCCTAAATGATTTACTGCTCACTCTATGTTCGTCTTTCTCTTGGTAGCCGCCCCTTTTACCAGTTAAAGCGCGCGCACACACACACACACTGATTTACAAAGACATAAACACACACTGCCACACCCTGTCACACATATTTCAACAACACACACACTGCACTATGTTTTTTACACACACAGTCTCACATACCAACACACCCTGTTATACACCATTTCATCACTTACTGCAACAACCATCATCCCCCTCACTGTCTAACCCAACCTAGACAACCCCATTCCCACCCCTGGCAACACCACACTTTCACAACATAACACACATACCACCATAATTTTTCTACCACCTACATACAGCCCTCACTTGCCCCACTTTCTAGCCTCACCAGTCCCCACACCACCTTGTGCAACTCCATCCACCACCATCCACAACATAATCCATGCATAGCCCTAACCACCTACCAACCTAACCCCCTTTAAATAGCCCCATCTCCCTCAATGTCCAGCATTAAATTAGGTAGCCCCCACCCCCACCTTTACATATCCACCACCACAACACAACCCTTCTTCCCACCACCCTCAACCACTACCTTGCACAACCCAACCACCTGCACAGCTATCTTGTGTAGCCACACAGCTATAACCACCTCACAAACACCCTCTTTTACACTACATACACCACACCATAACCACCTGAACATACATGGCTGAAATTTCTAATATACACACACATATGTGTAGCATAAAACACACACACAGCTTATATACCAAGCAAAATTCACCCTAAATAAGTTAATTAATCAAAGCTTAAAAGCCCTAGGTAATCTAACTTGTAAAGCTGAAATTTCAGCTTGAATTCCTTCACTTTTTGCTTGGTTTTGTTCCTTTTCTTCTCTTTCTTTCTTTAATTTTTATAGCCTCTACCCTTCTTCTTTCACCCGAAAACCCTCTTAAAACCCCTTCTTTTTCCTAAGCTAGTAGGTCACCGACTCCTTCCTTGTCCATGCTCCACCTCATGCTTAGATTTTCACCTTGTCATGCTTTAAATCTTTTTTTTTCCTCCTCTTTTGTTTCTTCCACCAAGTCCCCTTTCCCTTTTACCCATTTTCTTCACTTTTGTTTCCTTAACCGAGTCCCCCTTCCCTTTTACCCCTTTAAAACTTGACTTTAATATGCATTTGCTTGGTTACTAAACAATTTGTTAGCCTAGTATTAGTTTAAATGTACTCACATTAATCCAACACAGAAAAACACACTTAATTGATCTAATACTAGTCAAAATAAAATTTTTAGTTAGCTAACTTCTTTTTAGATTTATTTCGGGTATTACACACCTTCCCAAAGCCGCAACTCTCCCTGTCAACTCCTGAACTTGTTTGATGGTTCTAGGAGGTATCATGGACTGGATGGCCTTTATCTTTTCTGGATTAGCTTTGATGCCGCGCTGAGAGACCATGAATCCTAAGAATTTTTCAGATGCAACACCAAACGCGCACTTGAGTGGGTTTAGCTTCATCTTGTACTTTCTTAGGATGTCGAAGGTTTCCTTGAGCTATTCAACATGGAGCTCTACTTTGGTGCTATTCACTAGCATGTTATCCATGTAAACCTTCGTGTTTTTTCCAATCAGATCATGGAAGATCATGTTAACCAAACACTAATAACGTGGCACCAGCATTCTTAAGTCTGAAGGGCATGATGCTGTAACAGTAAAGTTCGCACTCCGTGTTGAATGAGGTCTTGTGAATGTTGTCTTCATGCATCATGATCTGCTTGTATCTAGAGTAAGCATCCATGAAGCTTAATAGCTAGTGCTCTAAGGTAGCATCAATGAGGATATCAATCCGGGAAGTGGATACTATCTTTCAGGCATGCTCTTTTGAGGTCCGTGAAATTAATGCATATCTGTCATTGGTTGCCTACTTTTGGAACCATGAAAACATTCGTGATCCAGTATGGGTAGTGAATCTCTCTAATGAACTTGACTTCCAATAACTTATCCACTTTCTCTTCTACCTTCACCTGTTCGCTTTTCTGCTTGACAGGTTTCTTGGTTTGATCCATGTTCAGCCTCTATGTTATCACCACATGATCGATCCTTGACATATCTACTGTCGTCCAATCGAAAACATCTGCACAACTTCGCAAGAGGTCGACAAGCTTGAGCTTGAGTTCCTCCTTGAGGCCTGACCTAATTCTGACTGTCTTTTCCCCATCTTCAGAATAGATTTTGATATTCACAAGGTCTTTGGCCAACTTGCCCTTTTGCATTTTCATCTCATCTCTGAGGTCTTCAATAACAAGGGCTTTTTTATTTTTAGCACGACATGATGCCATGTAACACTGCCTCGCCATTGTCTGGTCGCCTTTTATTTCTCATAAACCATGCTTCGTGGGGAACTTCATCTTCAGGTGGTATGTAGACACTATTGCTTTCAACTGGTTTAAAGCGGTCCATCCGAGCATGGCATTGTAAGCTGACAGAATACGTATAACCACGATTTCTAACATTAGGTTAGCTTGAGCCGAAGGTGTGCCTATGGCCACGGGTAGCACAAAATTTCTTTGACTGTCACAGGATGGTTGGAGAAGCCGTAGAACAGTGTATCCATCTTGTGAATCCGATCTGACGGAATGTTCATATATCGAAAGGCATCGTAAAAATGTACTTTGACTGAACTCCTGTCGTCAACTAAGATTCTTTTAACATCAAAGTTCCCCACTTAGAGTTTGATGACCAATAGATCGTTGTGAGGGGTCTTAACATCTTCTATGTCATCCTCTGAAAAGGAAATGACAGACATAGTCTTTTGCTTCTGACTCGGGGCTGGCTTGTTATGCATACCTTTCTAGCGTATACCTTGCAAGCATGTCCGGACAAGCCCCTTGCTGCAATGCCCCCAAAAATGGTGTTGATGGTGCTCGCATTCTCTTGCCTATTTTCCTATCCCTTAATGGCTGGAGTTTCTTCCCTCATATCATCTTTTTGGGCTACATACTTCTTCAGATGTCCACGCTTGTATGAGGGCTTCAATTAGTCACTTGAGCGACTTGCAATTGTTAGTGGTATGGCCGTGATCATTATGGAAGTGGCACCATAGACATTTATCTCTTTTCTTAGTAGCAAACCTCATCTTTTCTGGCCAATCAAGAGCTTCCTTATCCCAAATCTCATGTAGAATCTGATATGGTCAGGCATTTAGGGGCGTCAGATTCTTCATATCGGGCAGCTCCTTGGGGCACCATTCGTCACTTTTTGAACATAGAATTCCTTCAATTTCCTAGGCTATCCTCGCGGGAGCATTTTCTCTACTTCTGGCTGTGTCCGTTTCGTCACCCCTGGTGAGTCTCCAAGTATTCCTCCCTCTGAATGTACTTGTTAGCTTTATCTAAAAGGGCACTCATGTTCCAGGGGGGACTTTTATTGACCGAGAACACGAACTTGGATGTGGGTCGAAGGCCTCGCAGGAAGGTTGTGTATTTTAACGACTCATCTAGGTTGTCGATCTCTAATGTCGTTGTATTGAATTGTCCCAGATAATGAGATAGAGAATCATTATTCTCTTGCACCACATTAAGCAGACTCGCCGAGTTCTTTCTTCTAGTGCGACTGCTCACAAAATGCTTTTGGATAAGACTGGATAGCTGAGATAAGGAATGGATGGACATTGGCTGCAAGGACTTGAACCATGTATGTGCGACTTTCTACAAGGTAGTTGGAACGACGCGACACATAACAACGTTCAAAACTTGAAGAAGACATTTTCGTCTCGTACTGGTAAATATGCTCTCCATGGTTGTTGCTGCCATCATATTAGTCACACTGAAGAATCCTAAAGTTGTGTGGCAGCTTTGCCCTCTCGATGGTTTCAGATGAAGGATATCTGAAATCCGCCCCCAGGGGGGCGGAGGGGGGACAGTCCTTGGGAACAAGGTTCAGAGATAACCTTATGGGAGATCCACCCTTGGTAATAGTATTCAGCTCGGAGGGAAGGGGTATAGTCCTTGGGGACAAGGTTCAGAGATGACCTTATGGGAGATCCACCCTTGGTAATGGTATTCGAGTGTTGTGTGTCGATAACATCATCCTTAGGGACGATCAGCTTTGGAATCGTATTGCCCTTGAGGGTTTCTGACCTGCACGAAGGCAAAATTTGTGCTATCATTAAATGACGAGTCTCGACGGTAGCACGAACCATTCCTCGTGACATGTTCTTTGCTCTTTTATTCTAGCTGATAGGTTAGGCCCATTTCTGATTTGTACTTGCTACTGTAACTTGATCTTGAAGAGAGTCAGAGGCAAAGGTCACTTGGATCAAGGTAAGGCTGGTTGGTGGATGTTGAAGCTAAAGCCACATCAAGGGTTTTCTTAGAGTGTTTACCATACCTTTTAAATCATGAATCTCTATTGTGAGGTCTGAAAAAGAAAAGTGCGGCCTTGAATAGCTTGCCATTGAGATGGTGACGAAGTTCCCCATTTTACAGGGTCGTAGTCGGTGAACTATTTCTGCAAGATCCATCGTCCGACTCGGAAGTAGCAGATGTTACATTCATGAACATCTTCGGTGGAACCAGCGTTACAATGAAAGTGCATCGAGCATCGATTGCAAGAGCGATCCGAGCGACGAGTGCTGCTGCATGTCGATCCCAGTTGGAACGACTGATTAGAGAATCGTCAGAAGATAAATTTTTGGCCATGCTCCCTGTCAGGTTCCTACGAATGGCTCCAATCTGTTGCCGCTAAAAAGTTGATGAGGAACTGCGGTCGGAGAATTGACCTGCAAGATTGAACAAAGAGTGACCACTGAGTGGGGGTTCTGGCGAGGGAACTCTATGATGCTAAAGTCAGAGTGCAGCTGTAGGGGTAGACCTCTAAATAGCATAAAGGGACAATTTGGTATGTGTGTGAAGTTGTTTGTGTACCTGGGGTAGTCCCCCTTTTATAGCTGTAGGTATGAGAACGCTAGTGGGATTAGGAGCTTGACGGCTAGGCCTTGGACCAGATCTGTTAGGATCACGTTAGGATCCTTAAGGATCTAGTCTGGACAAGATAGGAAAATGATTGAAAAACTCAAAAAAGAGTTATCAAATTCCTTTGAGATGAAGGACTTGGGTCAAGCACGTCAGATTTTAGGAATACAGATTGTACGTGATAAGAAGACCAAAAGGTTGTGGTTATCACAACAAAAGTACATTGAAAGGGTACTTGAGAGGTTCAATATGGAGGATGGTAAGTCAGTCAGCACACATCTCGCCAATCATTTTAAACTGAGTAAGAAATCTTGTTCAAATGAAGAGTTGATAAGTACTCTGTATCCCTTAGCAGTTAGGAGTTTGATGTATGCAATGGTTTGCGCTAGACCTGATATTGCTCATGCCGTTGGTGTGATTCCTAACTAATCCAGGAAAAGAGTATTAGGAAGCAGTGAAATGGATCTTCAAATACTTGAAAGACAGTTATAAATTGTGCTTGAGTTTTGAAAACTCAATATACACTTTAGAAGGCTATACAGACTCGGATATTGCAGGTGACACATCTGGATTTTTATTTCTTTTTGTTGTCAGAGCTGTATCATGGCAGTCCAGACTACAAAAATGTGTTTTCTTGTCAACAACGGAGGTCGAGTACATTACACGTACCGAAGTAAGAAAGGGGTCAGCTGAGTTCATCATTATCTTATATGTTGTTCTAGCCTAACCATAGTTAGGGGTAATTCAGTAACCAGAACTCGTTAATTTCAAAAGTATTTTTTGAATTTTCCCAAGAAATTTAACTCTCTCGCAGAGATCTAATGAAAAAGAATTGGAATAAAAGAAATCAGTAAAAAAGTTCCCTGTATTATTTTCATTATGCACATAAGAGAGGAAATGCCTAAAAAATATCATATTCGTAAAGCATAAACATATTCATCCCCTAATGAGGAATTGCCAAACCATTTTCAAAATATTTTACCTGGAAAAGAGTGGGCTTGTCTGGGAAAATCAAACTTCCATCGAAGGGGTCTCTTTTCCAACTGGATAACCATCACCAAAAATCGCGCTGCTGTCTAATCCATCACAATTTTCCTAGTGAACCCTAGTTTTGGAGTTTTCTCCCCAACCTAGGTTACCCCGTATGGAGCCACCGTCGCTCTGTATGGCGTGACATTTTTTCTTCTTAGCGGATGAAGAATCCGGGGGTCTCTCCATGATTTAGGCCTAAAATAAGATGAGGACACATTTTTTTGTGAAAGTCAAAGCGCTAATCACTTGAGAAAAATTCTACGTATCACTCTCGAACGAAACATATTGATGTGTGATATCATTGGCTCGGCGAAGTCACTGAACTGAGATGATCAAGCTAAAGACGATCCATACGGATGAGAGTCCATCAGATGTGATGATGGAGGTTATTCAGAGAGAAAAGTTAGAGCTCTGCACTGAGCTCGCTGGTATGAAATACTGCTAAGAAGCCCTGAGGGGGCTAAACAATGACAACTAGAGAATATTTGCAAGAATTAAAGACAAGGTAAAGAATTGTTGGATATTGCCTTTGAATTCTCACATGTGGAGATAGCCTATAATTTTGACCAAAGATTTCAAGAAGAAGGTTTTACATGATGGAAAATCAATCACATGAACTGAGGGAAGTATAGAAAAATTCTAAGCTAGCTAGTTTAGGTGGTAGACAAATTCTTTCCTAGTTAGTTTAGGTGCACTATTCCTTTAATGACTTCTTGGTTTTACATGGTGGTATGGTTGATTCAAATGATATTCCCACCCATTTCTTCTCCAATAAAAAGAATAAATTTGTCAAAGGTTTATAACAAACTAAACACCAATATTAATGAGAAGCATTTAGCTATTAAGAGCTAAACACAATGATACACCGTGAGTTAGCGACTGAGAGCTAAAAAGACTCTTAGGCATTTATTATAACTCAAATGCTAGTGTGTTAAGTGCTTTGTAATAGCACTAGTGAGTGAGAAAACCCATAAAGAGTTTTTATTCACTAAGAGAAAAATAACGAGTTGAGTTTGGGTGTATTTGGGAATTGGGTCTGAGTGACTGAGTGAAAGTTCCCTTATAACTTCTTCATTTTTATAGTACAACATTCTCTTCGTCTTCCCTGTGGACGTAGGCAAGAGGCCAAACCACATTAAATATCCGTGTTCATAATTTTGTGTGTGACAGTTTTTATATTTTCTCTTTTTCTTCATGTGCTAGTTGTACATGTTTTAGAGGAGTTTAAATCCCAAAGGAAGTTGCTATATATATATATATATATATACACACACACCCACACACACACACACACACACACACACACTCACACACACACACACACACACACACACATATATATATATATATATATATATATATATATATATATCCCACAGCGACTTTGATTGACTAGTTTTCAAATTAATTCTTTATTAAAGCTTTTGAAACTTATTTTTGAGCAAGGATGACATGTTGAAAATTTTCCTAAACATTTTTGCTCAAATATCCTGAAGATTTCTCGACAAATCAAATTTTGATATACCTTCTAGAAGTATCAACAAAGTCATCTATTAGGGTTCAACCATCTTGAACTAGACATAGGCAAGGGACCAAAATGGGAAAACAATTTTCTGGTGTTTGCTCCATCTATCTTTACTTTACTTGAACTATCACTATATATATATATATATATATATATATATATATATATATATATATATATATATAAGCAATTCGTTAGACTATTTTGTCAATCATTTCATAAACGGTACATAATTCGTACAAAGTACTATTTCAGCATAATTCACATGTTCACTCTCTGTAGGTTGTATAGTTTCTTTGGGTAAAAACAGAAGCAATCCATTTAGATCACCTAGGTATAGTTGGTCATGCATATAAGTCACAAGTGTGTGAACTTTACTCCAGGGAGCCTACCTTGCGAGTTTCATTGGAAAACCATGGCATGCGCTCTTAGTTTTGGTTTTCATTTTAATTTTATTGTCTTTAGAGTGTGCTTTTCCCCCTTGATTGTTTATTCTTAGAAGTATGATTTATATGTCTCGTAGTCTTTTATGCCAGAGGTTAGGCCTTCCATATGCTTTACGCTAATAACGAGATAAGGGACCATGTCAAACCCTCCACCATAACCATAGTGACAAATTCGGTATTCGGAAATAATTTGGCATGGGAAGTAATGCAGAATTCGGGAATTATTCGGAGAATTTCGTCAGTGAAACAGAAATAATTCGGTGGAATAACAAAGTTCATACTATAAATTGGATATAATTTGGTAATTAAGCGTTCATGTTACAATAGTTTTAAGTATATAAAATTTATAAATTCTGTAATTAAAATGACAAAAATATAACAATTCTTCTGCTCTTTTAAGTAATAGGGGAAAAAGATTGAATATATAACGTAGGAGTAGTGCTATATAATTATGCGTGTCTGAATAATATGTAGTTACTTTAAAAAAAATTCATCTTCTTCATAGTCGGATTGTCTTCGTCATTCATGATTGACTTCCATGTCTCGATATCCTTCTTATAAGCCAACCTCCGAGAATCACATCCTCCAATTCTTCCACCTGAAAAGTTGGTCCCTGATTCTGCTTTCTCTTTGCCTTTATTAGCTTTCCGATCAAACCGACCCTCGAGATAAGCATCCATGTCAACTTCCTGATTCTGAGTAGTTTTAATAGTCGGAGTCTTCTTCGGTGGTTATTTCCCTAAGCAACAAAGAGGGTTGTCGCTGGGGGTTCATCCATGTGTAAAGACTGTATCATATTCCCGTCAGCAAAAAACTTCTCCTCGAATATTTGGGAGCCGATCCAAGTGACCCGAACTTCGCCTTCAGCTGGAGGACGCCAAAAAATTTGCACCATGCTCTTCGCCTTCCTGATTTCGAGTAGCTTTAATAGTCGGAGTCCTCTTTGGTGGTTATTTACTTAAGCAACAAAGAGGGTTGTCGCTGGGGCTCATCCATGTGTAAAGACCGTACCCTATTCCCGTCAACAAGAAACTTCTCCTCAAATATTTGGGAGCTGATCCAAGATTGTTTGATCCAAGTGACCCGAACTTCACCTTTAGCTGGAGGCAACGAACAATTTGCACCATGTTCTGAGAAGAATTGCTAGAATCTGACACCTCTGGGCCTAAACCGATAGCAGCAAGAGCTTCCTCCTTAGCTTGCTCCAAGGGACTTATCTCATAACCACTTGGGAAGTCCCAGTTTAGCTCTGCCATCAGTTTGCTTTCTAAAGCTGACACATTTTCCCGAACAAGGGTCCAAAACCAACAGGTGTGTGCATCAGGCAGTAAGGGAGCGAGAGGCTCTAAACCAGTAAGGAAAGGTCTACCTTCAATGGAACTGTGGGTATAAGGCGGAGACCCCTAACCTCACAAAATAGCCTCGATTATGGAAGGGCTAATGGTTTGTTCACCTACAAAGTCACCGTAGACTTTTGGGGTTACCTGCTCATATTTGAACTGCCTCAAGATCCGGCAAGTGAAGTAAAAGAATGTGTAAAACAGTCCCAGGAGATAAACACAGAGATATTCAGTTGTTCTCATAGTATGTCCATAAGCCCTCCACCATTTACAGTACCAACGGATATCTTTGGACTCCTGCACACAGAAGAAGCGAGTCAATCGTCTATGCCTAAACGACCTTCAAAGAATAAAGGCTGAGAACAAAAAGCGTTGGGGCTATACCCTACCGCAACAGGTTTAGCTATCAGGCGCATATGGTCCAACAACCACATATACGGAAGCAATTAGCTACCCCCAAAAGGAACGCTGGGATCTTTATGCACATCAGTGATACCAAGAAAAGTTTCTGCTACCACTAAGGGGGTTAGGGTTTTACCTCTAATAGACACCTAGAGCAATATGTCAGCTAGACTTATGTCAGCAACCCCAGAGCCAGAAAAGGTGAGATATTTTGCTATGAAGCATAGTGTCAGGACGGCCATCTGACCATGGGTATACTGTTGATCACGACCAGTTGGTTTGGCAGAAAAGTATTCTATCAAGGGAGAGAGCTGAATACCATCACCCCCGATCAAAGATCGGGCACGCTCCATTTTTATCTTCAATAAGGTCTTGAAAGCCTTGGCATAACCATCTTGAATGACTAGAATAGCGATCAATAGATTGGAAAGAATGCCCACCAGGGCCGAGAATTCTTCAGAAGTAAGGCAGAATTCATTCAAACCAAAGCGAAAGATATAATCGTCTACATCCCAGAACTTGCAAACAGCATGAAGAATGTCTTCGTAAACCACCACGCTCCTCAAGCTTATCACATATTTTAGGTTGAATCATCCGTCTAGGTGGATGAATTCAAACTTATTAGAGGAGTCCGCAAAAGGCACGGAATTGGAGCTTGAAGATCGTGGAATCATCTTCAAAAGTCATTTGGGACTTCTGGAAGAGAATAAGGATCGAATATCATTCTAAAGTGATGAATCCTGAATATATAGCTAGATAGCCCTAAGTTGTATAGGGTTAGGAGTCAAAAATTTTAAAAAATAGAAAATATTATCGGGAAAACTAGACAGTTCTCGATTAACTGGTTGATTTTCCTGTTTGATTTGCATATTTGATGGTTCATCTTTTTGATCAATTGTTCGGTTCTCCCAAGAAAATTTGATTTTCTTCACACCAACCGGTCTGTTTTTTCTTGAAAATTTGATTTTGGTTCTGAACAACCGCCCGATTTTGCCTTAAATTTGGATTTAGGTTCTGACCAAGCGGCCGATTCTATGCAAAAATATATTTTTGGTCACTAACTAACCGCCCGGTTAATCAGTTTCTGTGAAATTTTCCAGAGTTTGCCTATTTTTAGGCCAAAACATGTACCTGTCGGTTAGCGAATTCAAATTTAATTTTTGTTCAACCCATTCCAATCCCATTCTTCTTTCTTTCTATGCACGCGTGTGAGCATTTACATAAAGTACATATTAGCATAGGAATTAACTAAGCAGTCATTTTTTTAAAAACACGAAAAAATAACTGTATGGTTATAACATGTTTGAAATGAAAGTCCTTAAAGGACTCTAACTACTCCAACATTTAGGTCTACTTTAGACCTAAGCTAAGCTCGGCAACGTCCATCTTCAGAGTCGCCTCTGGGACCTCCTGGGGCTGGGCACCTTCTCATGGCTGGACTCTGAGGCCTCTTCAGCTTCCCATCCGGCCTTCTCACTAGGCTGTCTTTATAACATTCTTGGCTTCGACTTTGAATGGTAGTTTTGAAATTCTCTTTTATCTAAGCGACCAACTGCTTTAGAGCATTGTTGGCTCCAAGTATTAGTCAAACTTTTACTTTGGCCAATAACCCTTTCAAATCGATTTGAGAGCTCCGGTAATGGTGAAAGTTATTTTCGACTTGTCGGTTGACTCTTTCAAATCGATTTGAGGGCTCCAGCAATGGTCAAAGTAATTTTCATCTTGTCCGTCGACCCTTATCAATCTATTTGAGGGCTCCAGTAACGGTCAAAATTATGTTCATCTTGACTATCAACCATTCAAATCGATTTGGTGGCTCCGAAAACATGCAAGATTTCTTTTATATGTCTAGATGACCCTTTTAAATTAATTTGGGGACTCCGACATCTAGACTTGAGTTTTGTCTGTCAACTATTCAAATCGATTTGACGGCTCCGAAACAGATAAAAATTGTCTTTGATGTATCATCTGACGACCCTTTCAAATCGATTTGAGGGATCTGGCAATGGACATAATTGTTATTTCTTTTGCATGTTTAGACGACCCTTTCAAATTAATTTGGGGGCTCTGGCATCTAGACGTGAGTTTTATCTATTGACCATTCAAATTGATTTGGTGGCTCCGACAACAGGCAAAATTTTCTTTAATATATTGTCTGATGACCAATCGTTGTTACTGTTGGTTCTGGCTTCGAACAATATATGTATTTCACCAAACTATGTTGGTCTGATTCTTCCAAAGAGGTTATGTAGGAAGCCTGTATAGGTCCAACTTCATATCTGTGTGAGCCTTTGAGTCTGACTTCGAGTCTTTTACTACAAAAATATGTTGTCCTTTTTTGGGTGATGTTCGCACACGAGTGCGCTCCATCCTCGAGGGGCTCTGTATACACCCTATTTTTATAAGCATTTTTAATTAGATAAATAATGGGCTTTATTATTTATCAGAGTGTATTATTGAGTCTAGGCTTAGTGATGTGATTTAGTTAATTAATTTAGTCCACTTTAGTCTAAGTTTAGTCCAGTTGAGTTGCATGTCAAGTCTAGTCCAAGTCCAAGTCCAGTCCAACTGCCTTAGTCCAGTTCATTTGTGTCAAGCCCGGTCCAAGGTGGAGATTATTCTAGTTGATTCACTTTGTCTAGATGACTTGGGAAAATAATCCATGATTTATCCTTGAGGTAGAGATCAAATCAATTTGTTTTTCGGTTAGGAAATGACTTATTCCAAATCTGGTATATCCCATTTGCGATTTTAGAGATGATTATCGAATATATGGGCAAATAATGCCTCAAAATTAGGAAAAATCATTTTTTTATTGATGGGGTGAATCGACCGATTTTTAACTAATCACCCGGTTAATTGACTTTTGTCAATCTGCGATTTTATCACTTATTCTGACTTATCTCCAGTCTTGTAGATTGACAATTCCAATCTTATCAAATTCTGCGACCTTGAGTACTATAAAAAAGGGCATTGGCCTTCATTTTAGGAGTCCAAAAGCTTATTCTCTTTAGAGCTTGTGTACCATTTCTACTGTAGAAGTGGCATATTATCTATCTCGAGAAGTCTAGCCACTCAAACCACTCTTAAAACATTTCTTTGCTCTTTGCATCATGGATTCTACAGAGAGCATCGCGGAGTCGTCAAGGCAAGCTACATCGCGAGGTAATCTTTATTACTTTTTCTAGGGTAGAAAATCATACAGATTGTCACCCCTCCATGTGATCATATTTCATTTTATTTCAAAAACCACAAAAAGAGTCTTTTACCATTTTCCTCATCTAAAGTCTAGGTTCGAAATGTAGGTTATTTCCCGTAGGACCAGAGTCGAATTATGGCAGTTTTAATTTCGATTAGTCCAATCGGATACGTAGGCAACTCGACCCCTACTGTCGAGTTCAAGCCAAAAATCTAAAAATTAACGTAGGGTGAGTCTAATCACATTGTACATGCTATATATTTTTAAGGCCAAAATACATTAAAAATGAAGTAGAGACCGAAAGGGTATGGCTAGTGCCTAACACTTTCCCGTTGCACAATTTATTCCCTGGACCCCTCTCTTGATTTCGATAGCCTAGTCGTCCTTTAGACACATTTTGAGTCATTCCTAGGTTTTTATTTTTTTCCCTCTAATTAAATAAGATGAAGACTCTATTAAAAATCCTTTTTCGTAGGGGATTTTTTTCTAGGCGGTTCACCACGGCCCACAGGTAACTTAGAAAAACAAATAAATAGATAAAAATACAAAAAGAAAGTTCTGAGCAGAGAACCAAAAAGGTATTAATGTACATATGTAAGGTTAGTCAAAGCCTCACACTCTATGGTACACGCATGCAAGATTCTGCGATAATAACAACAAATTTGGTTTTATCATTTGGCACGGGCCTTGAGAAAATATGTTATCAGCATGCAAATAATAGTTGCACTTGACATATACTTATGTTACAAAAACCTAAACATGGATACTCCAATATAAGATTTCTCTGAAGTTATAAATATAATGCACTGCTTATTAACGATGGAAAACTTTTCATTTTTCAAGTTTCATAACCTTAGAAATTTTAAAGTAGGAAGCTATAATAGCTAGTTCATTGTCTTCGAAAAACTAAATTTAAGGTACACTGGAATAAGAACTAATGGTAACCTCTGAATCATTTGTTAAATCTTTACTTCTGCAAATGTAAATGGTAAAGATCTTCAATTTGGCACCCAGAGGTAAATCTTTTTTCCCACCTCCTAAAAAAACCTACCACTAACCCTTCTAAACGAATGCCTTGCTTGATTTTGTGATATCACCACAGTGAAAACACTTTTCTAAATACATTTTCTAGAAAGAGATTCCACAAAGAAACATACTGCAATTGTTTTCATGTGTTTGTGGTCGTAGTCAAAACAGGACGAAGTTACATAAAGTATTATTATTTACAAATTAGTTGATTCAAGCATATATACAAACAATTGGCATGCACAATAAGAGTGTAGGACCATCGTGAGGGAAACTCGTCATTATTAATATAAATCACATTGGCTGTAGCAAAGGAGATGAGGCAGAGGAAAAACTATACATTCCATGCCAAAACATAAAAAGCCAGCGCAAAATCAAGATAGGAAGGGAGAAACGGATTGCAGACATGCAACCCTAGCTTCTTCGGTACAAATGCCCTCAAAAGTTAGGAACCCATCCTTCAAAGATGTTCTCAATTAATCAAAAAGTACCAATTTTTTCACAATTGCATCTAAGAATTTTGATATTTCAGTTGCAAAAGTGCCCAAAGGAGGCAACAAAGGATTGATAGAGAGAGGCGAAAACTGAAGTATGTGGAGGAGCAAAGTTTCATACCTAATTATAAGTAAAGAGCACCCATCGACCACTATGGATGAAGTGCAGTGAATCCATAGAGGAATTAATTCACTTGATTGTTGTGGTTCCCGTCTTCAGAAGAAGGGCAGAGCAGACATGAGAAATTTGATAATATCAGCTATTAGTGTAATACTCCGAACCTAGGTTTACCTGGTTATCATTACTTTAGCGACAGTTTTTAGGATTGATGTTCTTTCGAGTTTTTAGCGACGTTTTGCTTGGGCAATATTACCAGCGACAGAAATGTAACACCCCGATACTTTTTCGGATTTAATTAGAAATTTTAGAGGCGGAAATATTTTTTAGCGACAAAATTTTAGTTAGCATCGATGTATTTTTTTTGTTTGGACTTTAGCGACGAATAGTGTAGCGGGTTTAAGTAACAACCTATTATATTCTTTTAGTATATTAATCTTTCGTAAATAAATATGTTGGGCCTTTTCGTAAGTAATAAGAAATTTCAGGTAAAAATTAAATAACTAACAAATTTTGGGGACTTTTTGGAAAATTTTAGAACTAGGGTTGTTTATATATATATATATATATGGGTCAGCCGACCCTAAATTTCCTATACCTTCTGGTAACAGCAGCGCAGAGAGAGGGAGTGAAGGAGGGATTTCGGCGAAACCTCAGGTAAGATCTTTACTTCTCTCCGAATCAAATTATCTTTGGGATGGGGTATATATGTGGGTTACGGCAGGTTGTGCTTGAGTGTAATGGGTAGCTGTGAACGGGTGTATACCATGCGTTTCGTGTGAGATTTATGGGTAGAAGAGAGTGAGAAAGAGAGAGAGAGAGAGAGAGAGAAGCAGTCAGCCGTGTGCATGAGTGTTTGGTGTTGGCCATGGGGCGATGGGGTAAGCGACGGAGGCATGGTGTTTGTTAAGGTGTTTTCGTGTTGGCGTGTAGATACGTGACGAAGTGTGAATCTGTGGCAATATATAGGCTGCCATCGGCAGTGATTACGACAATGGGATGCCGTCTACCGTCAACCTCCATTACCGGCGCTTCTGGTAACTCCCGTTACCACTGCCAACACTCATCATTGTCACCATAGAGCTCTAGACTAAGCTGTGTGTTTTAGGTGTGCGTTGTGGGTATGTTTGTGTGCTTGTGTGAACACAGTGTTGGTGTGTGCTTGATTGTGAAAATTGAGAGAGGAAGGAGTGTACCGTGAGTGATGTGTTATATCTTGAATTTTTGTTATTTTTGTTGGTTGATATATCTTGTTAGAAGATTGAGTGCTTATGGTGTGAAAGTTCCTTCCTAGCTTGGAAGGTAGTCAGAGGTGTTGGTTTGGCATCCATTTAAAACAGACTTCTATTTTCTTTGTTTTACTTTGAGAAGGAAATCGTGAACGAAAGAATTCACTCTAAAATCAGTCGTCTTTTTGCACCTTGATGGGTGGTATAGAATTTGGTTGCCCTGAACTGGGTGGTGATATGGGTCTTTTACCTGTACATGTGTCGGGTGTGAAACCTCTTGCTGGACTCACTATCCGGCAATGCAGGGCACTTTTTACTCTTATTTTGACTTCATATTTGGCGTGAGATGGCCAGTTATATATCTGGGCCTTTTGAACTCATCACTTTAGCTAGGTTGGTTTTGGCAACTTATCACCTAGAGCTGATTTTGGCAGTGATGTATGTAGAAGAGGGGGGCACGATAGTTGTGAAGTTGGAAAAAGGTTCATTTGCTGGACTATATGAGCGTGTGAGTGTGTGTTTGTGGGGAGTGCATGTGAGTGTAGGAAAAGAAAAACAAATAAATGACCCACTGCCGTAAGGCAGTGGGTGTGATAGTGTGTACAAGTAAAGGTGCAAAGGCTGTGTGCATGTAGGTGTATATGTGTATGTGTGTGCTTGCATGGTAAATGGAGTGTGTACTGAGTGAATGTGTGTGCGTGTGTTTTGTTTGTGTATACAGGTAAGTGCGTGAGTTTAGTGCATGTAGGTGTGTTAGTGGAGGTAGAAGATGGGTCAATGTGTGGGTAGCTGTGTAGCTTTGTGAGTGGGTTTTTGCACAAAGGAGAGAAGCTACTACCGTAAGTGTGAGTGTGTGATTTTTGAATACATGTGTGTGTGTGTGTGTGTGTGTAGAGCTGTGTGTGGAGTGAAAAAATGCGTGTGCATGTGAGGCTCGTGACCTGTGAGGGTCGGAGAGTGAGATAGAGGCTGAGTACACTGAACAAGAAGAGAAGTGCGAAGCGGGTATTGGGTTAACTAAGTAAGGCGCGAACATTCCGTAGCGTATAGTGATTGTTAATGGGTATTGGGTTAACTTTAAGTAAGGCGCAAACATTCCATAGCGTATAGTGATTGTTAACACGTATAATTTTAAAGTATGATACTTGGACTAACTTAGAATTTCTGGCAAAACTTCATAATTTTTTGAGATCGTATGAATATTTAATATTTGGGTCAAATACACGTAGGTACCCTGAAACTACCACAAAGTCTCAATTAAGGGTCCCAAAGTTTAATTTTTACACATAAGGGCTTGTAACTCCAAATTTGCAATAAATAAGGACTTTCGTCCACTTTCTTAACGATTGAGGCTTTTCCATCAGGGGCATTTTTGGGTTTCCATATTTGGGTGTTTTTTTTCTTCTTCTTCTTCAAAATTTCACCACTCTCATCCCCATCCAGCCCAAAGATCCATAGAAACAGAGGGAATTCTAGCCGGGGAACCTAAATTCTGATCGAAAACATCTGATTTTGTACTCTGACTTTTCATTAAATCTTTCTCCGGAGATAAAGAAGTAGATAGCGATTAGGCCGTAAATAATGGTGGCAGTGGCAGTGGAAGTGGAGGAGCGGAACCGGGCGACGGTCGTGGTGAGATGGAAATTCTAGCCGGAGAACCTGAACTTTGATCGAAAACATCTGATAGTCTCGGTGATGTCTCCTGACTTCTTAACAAATCTCTCTCCGCTGACAAAGTGAGTGGCGATGAGGCCATAAAAGATGGTGCCGATAGCTGTGGCAGTGGCGGCGGCGGGGGAGCTGTCTGAACTGCAGTTAATTTCGGCGATTTTGGCCTTGACCTTATCGGACTCGAGCTAACCGGCGAAGAAATACTCAATGAAACAGACCAGACCGGCGAATTCGAACTGGAAGACGAATACGACGACGAACTGGACAGATTCTCCGCCGCCACGACGGTGAACATCCCCGCCTTGACACCGATCCGGTGCCAATTGAGCCATTGTGGGAGTTGACGAGAGTGCCAAGGTAGAAGAATTCAGAGCTGGCCTGAGAGGGCCTTCGTGGTGGCTTTGGTGCTACGTTGGCAATAGCTGCTCCATTGCTGAAGATTCTACTGCTGGTGTCGGATCTGTGGGTTTTCTGGTCGCTCAAAATCTGTTCCTTTCTTCGTTTGCGGATGTGGAGGAAGATGATGATGGAGACGACGCTGATGGCTGCGAGTACGGCCGCGACGGCAGTTGCGATGGGTTTGGAGGATATGGGTTTGGGTTTGGGTTTGGGTTTGGGGGACTGGGGGAGTGAGAGTGAATAAATGTTTGCCGGGAAGGATGCGGAGGAAGGGGAGGCCAGTGGTGGTGGTGGGGAGGGGAAGGAAGGGAAGAAGGGGGTCTCGTTGGTGGGGGTGGAGGGGGAGGTTGAGAATGGGAGCTTGGGAAGCGGAGGTGAAGGGGATGGGGGTTGGGTCGGTGGGGAGGTGTCTTGTGGGACGAAGGGCTGGTGGAGGATACGACGGTGGTGGGTGGCGGCAGTGGTGGTGGTGGAGGCAAAGATGAAATTTTGATGAAGAAGAAGAAGAAGAGAAAAACACCCAAATATGCAAACCCAAAAATGCCTCTGACGGAAAAGCCTCAATCGTTAAGAAAGTGGACGAAAGTCCTTATTTATTGCAAATTTGGAGTTACAGGCCCTTATGTGTAAAAATTAAACTTTGGGACTCTCAATTGAGACTTTGTGGTAGTTCCAGGGTACCTACGTGTATTTGACCCTTAATATTTTCTGAGATTTCAGATTTGTAAAATTCTTTTGGAGCCTTTAAAGCCTGAAAATGTTCTTAGAAAAATTAGAGTAATGTATTTATGGTATAAATAAGACTGAGTTTGAATTTGATGATTTTTGGAGTTGATTTTCTATGACTTTCGTATCGCATTGGTTTTAGCAAAACGAATAATTTAAAAATAGTTTTAATGCCTTTTAATTTCTAATTCAAATTTTTATAATTTTTATACATATTTTAAAGTTGTTACAAAAAATTTGGGACTTTATCTTCAGCTAGAAGCAATTTTGGCAATTTATGGGTTTTTATTGCATTTAAAGAAATTACTTTAATTAAAAAATGTTCAGAAAATTCATATTTTGACTTTTTATTTTAAGCTATAAAAGTATTTTATTGTAATTTATAAATAATTTATAATATTGTTGCACATTAAGGAGTGTACGGGTTTTTCGAGTAGGTTGGTCGCGTGCAAGACGAGCTTTGAGTTGAGCGATCTCGGAGTTAGAAGTGAGCACGTGGTGGGTAGTTGATATTAGGTTTATAGTATTATAGCATAGATTGTGTTCTAACAAATGGATTGCCAATCTAGGTGTATTCAGAGATTATTGATCGAGGTTTAGTAGCATCGCTTAGTTTGGATCGAGGAAATGTGTCAACGACAGGTAAGTGACCCTTTAATTCAACTAGTGTTTTTATATATAACGTATATGTTTATCTACTGTTAAAAATGAGGTGTTTATTAGCATTGACCGTTTTAAGTACGTTTAGCTGCTCTGACTTAAATTGTCGAAAAACTTCTAGTGATTTATTTCTCGTAACAACAGGACCAGCATGTAATTGATATTTTGCTTAGAAAATGCAATGAAACTCAGATTTGAAATGTTTTGGCATTTGACGTATTTGTGAATATTGAACATTTTGAAAGTTATCGAAAGGGGTGTGTGGATAGTTTGATGAGTGGTTGTGTTTACGATGAACAATCCAACTTTCCCCCGTGGATATGGGGCACATCAATGGTCAATGGAGCTTGTACGTTGATGCACAGTACTATTGCTTGTGGTTCGCCTTTGCGTCCACATACTATTTATCCCGGATGTAGGAGGGATTTCAGGCCCTAGTCAGTGGGGCATGTACGCTGACCGCAGCATATCGTTGAGTTAATGTTGGGATTGAACTGGTTGTCGTGAATTTTGTGCTAATGATTTTATACTTTTGTTTTTAGTTTCATGTACTCTATTTCGTTTTGCCATATGATTACCAACTTTATGATTTTAGACTTCTTAATGTGGCTATAATATAAAATGAGTTATTTTCTGCATGCTATGGTCCACCTAGTTGAATCATTGGTTACTTACTGAGCACGTTGAAGCTCATCTCTTACTTATCATTTCAAGTTGAAAGTAAGGTGATGGTGAGGAGCATATGAAGAGACAATTTGGTGCGGAGCTTCAGAGACTGCATGGAATGAGTCGCTAAATTTTTAGATTATCGATTTAGCTTTAGTTGTTGACAATCAGAGTTATGAAAAGTTTTAGTATAAGTGATGTATTCAAATGAAAATATGAAAGTGTAATTAAAGTTTTGGAGAAGATTTAATTTCTGCTGCATCATATGTTGGTTTTAGCGAGTAAGGCCTGGCAGAACCCTCGGTTGGAGTCTATTGGGTCTGCGATCGGTCACGAATCTAGCTCGCGGGCCTACCCGTGGGTTCGGGTTGTGACAATTACTTTCCCCTAGTTTCTTCTATTAGGTCCCAACATTTTATTGACTCTGGTGTAATTGGGGCAGCGGACGAAATGTGGTCATTCGAGTTATATAATTTCTTCAATGGTTTTCAGTAGATGTCGGTTTATGCGACACTTAGAAAACATGTCGTAAAACTAATGTCGTTGCAACCCATATTAACGCTTAATATGGACACATATAAAAGCATTCAAAGCTCGCAAGACATTGACACTTGCATCCACAAATTTATGGCAGTATCTTCAAAGTGTCGCAAAGTAGTACCAATCCATGATATTTTTCTGAAGTGTTCAGAAAATAAGTGTCACCTTAGCCCCTTTTTTTGTTGTGGGTTATGGTTCTCGATCAATTTTTTAGCAGCAATTACTTGACGCCACTCGTAGGACCACGATAGGAATCATGCCCAATGATCTCATATCAGACGAATTACTAACCTAAATCCTCTAGGTTATCAGGACAGTTAGGCTATTAGAAAGTTCACCATTGAAGAAAAAAACAATAGGCAAGGATGGAAGAAGCTCAGTCGCCTTACCTCAAATATTAGAAGCTCTGCTTTTAGAATAGAAGTGTGGCAAGGCATGCTGGAAAAGGTCTTTGGATGTTTTTCTTCAATAGTGGTAAAGATACCAAAGTAGTTTTGGTTCATGTGCAAGCCCTTAAATAAGGCAAGGCTCTCTGGGGACGAATTTCGAGCTTCGGATGACCGAAGGCACTCCTAGAAACCTGTGCAGATATCTCTTTCAGCTTGGCTCATTCCCTTTAGGGCTATGGAGGTTTCTCATTGCACAATCTCGGGATTAGGAATAAGGTTAGAGTGTGTGGCACGTGTCTCAGGGTCTTTTGCTTGGAATTTCTCAAGAAAGCCACTATTTTAGAGCTATGCCGACGCATATGCCAAACATCATATATGAGGAGGGAAAGGCAGTGGGGACCTTTGAAAATAAGAGAATGTGAAAAGAAGCCTTTGCCTTTATTGCAGTACCAGAGGGTAGAATAAAAGCCTCCGAAGAAGTAGATGGATTAATGACAACAATTTTTAGAGGACCTTCCTCGGTAATTATTCCATTCATAGGTTGAGACAACAAACACAATGAAAAAGATTAATAATGACAAACTAAGAAAGAAATAAAGCAAATCACACTAAGAGTATATCTAGGGAAGGGCAGTGGACTAAATTCTTGCACAATGGGTGCCCAGAGAGCTTGACATAAGGGCCACCATAGCTGAAGACTGTAACGGGAATAATTCTGGCCTGGCTCAAAGTATTCACAATTGCAAGGGAAGACAGGATACTCGAGGGTAAGGATGAGGCTTCACTAATAAAGCTAGCATGTGTGAGGGAGCACAGATCACTGGACCATAGAAGAGATAAGCGTGGTGTTGCCCCTTCGAGCAGTGAATCCAGAAGAGTAACCTCGACAGTGGAAAGATTTAAAAAGAGGAATTTCCATGCCAACTCACTTAATGTCGTAACCTCGGTTCTAGGCACCAGCACAGATGAAATATAATGGATTCTGAAATAGACAGGTAGAAGGTTAATAGTAAAAGAAGGGGGAAGGAAGTTATGTTTCTCCATATGACAAAGAAATTTAAAGGATGAAGAAGATTCCTTCTGGAAGTGGCACTATCAAGCCTCAACTAAGGGCGACTCCCTCAATTTGTAGCTGATATAAAAAGTGGAGCGCACAGATAGGGGGAGCAGGCGCGGATGTGACTGGACTCGATGGAGCTTGGTTAGGCAATTGAGTTAGCACTCGACAGCCTTGGCTAATATGGTTAAAGGGGTAATTTATCATGGGATGCGATTATGAAGATTTAGTCCTCTCCGAGTTGCCAGTATCAGCAATGTCTGGCTCCTCTGGCACAGGGGTAGGTCTAGTCCTCTTCGAGCGACGAAAGTGAAGGGCATCCTCACTCTCCTTACAGAGGGCTTGGGCTTTGAAAAGGCTCTTTCGAGGCTTATGGAAGATAGAGTAATGAGATAACAAGATAAAGACTAGATGTGAATAAGATAATAAGGAATGATAATAAGGAATGATAAAAAGCATAACGAAATAAAAAGTGTACAGCTACTGTGTTTTTCCTTTAGCAAGAGGTTCGTGCTCTGAGGGGTCCTTCGTCTTTCACCTAGCTAAAGGAATAGCAGTAAAACTACATGTGCCGCTCCTCTTTTCTTGAGCAAACTTTTCAACACTAACTGGAATTGAGGAGGATCAATACTAGGTGGAGCTACAACGGTTCATGAAAAAACTTGCGAAGGAGAGGCAGTGGTCGAATGAACAATCACAGGGGGCATTGGGGTAGACCAACATTTCTGATCTCTTTCTCATCTTCCTTTCATTCAATTGGGAAGGGGCGCATTCATTGTCACCAAATGCTTGTACAACATTACCAAAGACCTTCGATTGAAATCATCTTTCTTTTTGGGTAGTGAGGTAACGTTAATAGTCGGGTAAAGGCATCATGGTCTTTCTATCTGGATCAAAGAGACCACAATCCTTATAGGATTCCAAAAAATCTTGCAAGTGGAGGCGGTTAGTATCTATAAAAGATCCATTATGGTATCTGTTTGCGCTGCTGGGCAAACTCACTATCGATCAGTGCGCCGACGGCACGATCGATTAAAAGTGCGGGATCTTTTTTTCCCCTCGGGCCTGGGGACTTCCCTGAAAGCGAGAAACTTCGACGAAGAGATGAAAATCAGATGTAAAAGACTGCGCCTAGAGATGTCAAAAGGGCCAGGTTGCCTGCGAGCCGGCCCGGGCTGGCCCGGCCCTAAACGTGAATAGTGCTGGCCCTAACCTGTAGGGCCTTGGGCCTGGGCTAGGGCCAGGCCAATTATTTTCTAAAATTGGGCTGGCCCGGGCTGGCCCTTGGCCCGTTTCTGGCCCTCTTTTCGGCCCAGCCTTTAGGCCCTAAACCATTTTGAGTCATTTTTTTTTCATTTCCCCTTCTTTCTCGCACATCAGTCTCTATACACCTCATATTTTACTTTTTTATTTTAACTTTTTGGACATGCACATTTCTTTATATTTATTCATGTGAAAATATTATCTTTTTGCGAACAAAATTACTCTTTGTTGCTAATCACTATTCTCAAATAGAGTAAACGTAAAGCTCTAAGACACTTCATTAGTCACGAGAGAGATATTGAATGGTTTAGGACCTATCAATTGTATTTATTTTGTGAATTAGTATTTTTGTAACACAAAAAAGAAAAAGAAAAAAGGGCTTGGGCCGGCCCTAGGCCCGGCCCTAAAGTTAGGGCCTAGGGCTTGGGCTTGGGCCTGGACAGGGCCTCCATTTCTAAGATTTGGGCCCGGCCCAGGCCCAGGCCCGGTTTACAAGGCCCAAAGCCCTAAATGGCCTGGCCCTTTTTCTAGCCCGCTGGGCCCGGGCTGGGACGGCCCAAGCCTGGCCCATTGACACCTCTGTGCGCGCCCATAAATGACAAAGAGAGCTTTCGATTGATAGCAAATGTTTACACAGCAACGTTTCCAAGTCTGGAAACTGAACTTCCTATCGATGGCAGCAAAAGCCTCTAAACTAAAGAAAGAAAAAGACCTATTTGTCTAGTTGATGATTGATTGTGTGTGATTTGCTTCTTCTTTGACCCACTATATATACTAGAAGTTTTGTAGAAAATAACTACCATTACAAGAAACTACCCATTTTACCCACTTAGAAAATAACTACCCACTAATAAGTAACTAACCACACTTATCCCTTATCAATAGGGACACATTTTCAGAAGTTGGTTTCTTTCACTTCTTGAATCTTCCATTATCTCTTCAAAAATAAAAAATGACATTTAGTGGCATTTAATCAAAGTGAACTTATTAGTGAAAAATATATTTTGTGGTGCAAACATTGCCCCCTTGGCTCAAGCAATTGAATGCTTGGAAATTGCGAAGAGTCGTGTCTTTAAATTGGTAGTATTTTAACAATATCAATAGACTTTCACGATCGATATATATTTTTGATCATCTTTTGCAGATTAAATTCAATCAGTTGCAAGGACCTCTTCGAATACCAAAGGATAAGAAGTCAAAATTCTGTAAGTGGCACAATACTATTAGTCATAATACTAATAATTGTGTTATTTTTCGAAGTACGGTGCAAGATCAAATCGAAGCCGGACTTCTCAAATTTATGGACAAAGACAAAGAGGTGATGGAAGTAGACAGTGACCCTTTTCCAGAGATGGTACTCGATGTAAATATAGTATCGATAGACTACAACCCAATCGATTGTTCAAGCGGGGATGAAAGTTCTGATAATGACAATTTCAAGATGAGAAAGCCTTTGGAAAGAGACTGTAACAGAAAGGAAACTAAAGGTATGTTGAGTTCAGAATATGACAAGATATTCGGCCATAGAAACAGAAAAAGGGAAATTTTCTATGGGCTGATGAAGGAAGCAGTTCCAACAAAAGAAGTGTGATTTTAAAGATGGGCACTTCTGTGTCAAAAATCGGACCGATAGGAGAGCCAATATGTCAGAGTTGTGGTTCCTATAGAGAATGGTCAGAAAAAATGCGGCGAAAAGATCACTTGGCAAAAGATAAAATACGTCGAGAAACAGCAACAGAAGACAAACCAAGAAATTCGGAGTTGTTCAGGCCATACATGAGTTTTAGACATCCAAATATGGCTAATCAAGTTATCTATCAAAATAACATAGGAGCCGGACATTTTGGATCAAATATGGTGAAACCAAGATCTGGACCATTTGATCCAAAATATGTGTCCAAAAATTACAAAGGAAAAAATCCTATACCAGCCGGACAAGGAAATGAATATCGGGTGATGCGAAGATACCGAGGATAATCTAGGATGTTGAAACAAAAAATCCCTTCTGATGAATATTGGCATACAGTTGGACAAGAGAAAGTTCATTTCCCAGAGACGTATCAAGGTTTAAGTCGAACACAGAAGCGTCGGGTTCAAAGGAAGTTCGCAGCCATAATGCAGATAGAATTAGAGATCAAACAAGCCCACCTCGAAAGGAGGAAGTGAACTTGGACAAAAGAAAAGGAGGGTGTGAATTTAGCTGAAGTTCAACGTAAGAAACAAAGAAGAAGAGTTTCTTCAGGCAATGATTGCAAAAGGAAAATTTCAACCACTTGAGCAGATGTCGGTTGATAAAGAAGAAAGGATGGATACTCACTAAGGAAAAGAAGTGAAGAAAGAAAACAAAGCAACCGTCAGAGATAAAAAGGTAGAAACCAAAAGAAGGTTATTCTTTGGAGAACACGAAATAAGTATCGACTGCAATATGGTGTTTGTTCTTCCTCTCACATTTGAAGCAAAAGAAGAGCAAATGGTTCAAGACGAAGAAGATGTGGAGGACGAAAAGGCACCGGTACCAAACAGCTTTCCAGTTAAAGAAGGGGATGTAATATCAAGTGAAATGAGCCAAAATCATTCAGACAAAGGAATAATGATCGATTGTGAAAACAGAGTCATATTGACCAAACCAGATCCTCAAAAGACAAGGCATTTGAAGCCTTTATTTATCTCCACACTGATGGATGGTGAACCAGTGGCCAGAGTATTGGTCGATAATGGAGCAGCGGTAAACATTTTGCCCATCAGAATGCTGAGGAAACTATGTAAAGACGAAAAAAG
This sequence comes from Escallonia rubra, assembly GCA_033065855.1. Classification (NCBI taxonomy): domain Eukaryota; kingdom Viridiplantae; phylum Streptophyta; class Magnoliopsida; order Escalloniales; family Escalloniaceae; genus Escallonia; species Escallonia rubra. The sequence goes on along the minus strand of JAVXUO010000735.1, from coordinate 251,103 downwards.
ATCTGATTCCCTCTGAGATCATGGTGTGTAACTTTGCAGGAGGAATTTCCAAACCAAAAGGTGTGGTCCCAATAGAATTGACCATTGGAAAGAAAACAAAGATGACACCATTCTTTGTTATCGATTCTTCTTCGAGTTTCAACGCTTTGCTTGGAAGAGATTGGATACATTTAAATGGCTTCCAAGCAATTCCTTGGAATTTCAGGCCCGATTTGAAGAATTAAGGGCCGATTTCTGGGTAAATTTGATGAAATGTCGTACTTCGGCTTCATTATTGCCTAGAAATTTTAAACCATTGTCTCTTTCATTTGACATCATCTCATTTGCAATAGTCAAAGAATGACTATTGAATTGTAACTTTTCAACCCCAACAAATGTGGAAAGGAACAATTCAACTTCTTTCCTCATCCACTCAATTCTGTGAATCAAAGCCCAACATTCTTTCAATTTATCCTCTAAATCCTCTAAAACGGAAGGATGCTCTACTCTCATCCAGGTTTTAATATATTTTTCAAACCTGTTAATGTTTGCATAAACGGCTTGAATCCTTGCTTGATAGGTAGTCTGTGTTCCACGAGCTTCCTATCTAAACCCGGCATTTCTTCATAACTCCATGCAAAACAGTCTTTGTATTCTTTAACTAAGTCAATGATTTTTCTCCTACTTTCAAAACGGTAACTGAGCGTTGATGTAAATTGGCCGTGGATCAACTTCTGTCCCCAGATTTACCTCGATCAATGGATCTTGTGTTTCTATTCTCAGATCATCTAACTTGGCTGGTGCCAATCTAAGATCTTGTAACTGAATTCTGTCTAATCGGTTTTTCTCTTCATCTTCAACGCATTCTGCCCAATCGATAGGTGATAATCTTGCCAATCTTTTCTCCATGGCATAGACCATCAACTTTCTTAAGATTTGCATGATTTCTTCATGTCATCTTCTAAACTCGCTCATTTCTTCAACCACTATCGGCTGATCTTCAGAATGTTCATTGTCTCCTTCTATTTCTAAATTTTGGGCAATGGGAGCACGTTCTGATTCCCATTGCATTATGTTCTCTCTCGGTGATCGTCTATTCATTAAAAACCTTCTTCTTGCATGTTTGGTAAGGACCTTCTGTTTCCAAGTCCAACCATCGAATTGATTCCTCGACATTCCACTAAAACCCCATCTTTATCTAAACTAGTGGTTCTATTTTCTGCTGATAAAATTTTACTTCAAGACAATTTGACTCTGCCAGAAATGGCTTGTCATCAGCCCAAACTAATTCAGCCACCTTCTTGCCATTTTTTTCTTCCCTCCAAAATATTAAAACCTGGTGAAGTGATGATGGTATACAGCCATTTACATGTATCCAATCTCTTCCAAGCAAAGCGTTGAAACTCGAAGAAGAATCGATAACAAAGAATGGTGACATCTTTGTTTTGTTTCCAACGGTCAATTCTATTGGGACCACACCTTTTGGTTTGGAAATTCCTCCTGCAAAGTTATACACCATGATCTCAGAGGGAATCAGATCTTTTTCGTCTTTACATAGTTTCCTCAGCATTCTGATGGGCAAAATGTTTACAGCTGCTCCATTATCGACCAATACTCTGGCCACTGGTTGACCATCCATCAGTGTGGAGATAAATAAAGGCTTCAAATGCCTTGTCTTTTGAGGATCTGGTTTGGTCAATATGACTCTGTTTTCACGATCGATCATTATTCCTTTGTCTGAATGATTTTGGCTCATTTCACTTGATATTACATCCCCTTCTTTAACTGGAAAGCTGTTTGGTACCGGTGCCTTTTCGTCCTCCACATCTTCTTCGTCTTGAACCATTTGCTCTTCTTTTGCTTCAAATGTGAGAGGAAGAACAAACACCATATTGCAGTCGATACTTATTTCGTGTTCTCCAAAGAATAACCTTCTTTTGGTTTCTACCTTTTTATCTCTGACGGTTGCTTTGTTTTCTTTCTTCACTTCTTTTCCTTAGTGAGTATCCATCCTTTCTTCTTTATCAACCGACATCTGCTCAAGTGGTTGAAATTTTCCTTTTGCAATCATTGCCTGAAGAAACTCTTCTTCTTTGTTTCTTACGTTGAACTTCAGCTAAATTCACATCGTCTTTTTCTTTTGTCCAAGTTCACTTCCTCCTTTCGAGCTGGGCTTGTTTGATCTCTAATTCTATCTGCATTATGGCTGCGAACTTCCTTTGAACCCGACGCTTCTGTGTTCGACTTAAACCTTGATACGTCTCTGGGAAAGGAACTTTCTCTTGTCCAACTGTATGCCAATATTCATCAGAATGGATTTTTGGTTTCAACATCCTAGATTATCCTCGGTATCTTCGCATCACCCGATATTCATTTCCTTGTCCGACTGGTATAGGATTTTTTCCTTTGTAATTTTTGGACACATATGTTGGATCAAATGGTCCAGATCTTGGTTTCACCATATTTGATCCAAAATGTCCGGCTCCTATGTTATTTTGATAGATAACTTGATTAGCCATATTTAGCTGTCTAAAACTCATGTTTGGCCTGAACAACTCCGATTTTCTTGGTCTGTCTTCTGGTGCTGTTTCTCGACGTATTTTATCTTTTTCCAAGTGGTCATTTCGCCTCATTTTTTCTGACCATTCTCTAAAGGAACCACAACTCTGACATATTGGCTCTCCTATCGGTCTGATTTTTGACACAGAAGTGTCCATCTTTAAAATCACACTTCTTTTGTTGTAACTGCTTTCTTCATCAGCCCATAGAAAATTTCCCTTTTTATGTTTCTATGGCCGAATATCTCGTCATATTCTGAACTCAACATACCTTTAATTTCCTTCCTGTTACAGTCTCTTTCCAAAGGCTTTCTCATCTTGAAATTGTTATTATCAGAACTTTCATCCCCGCTTGAACAATTGATTGGGTTGTAGTCCATCGATACCATATTTACATCGAGTACCATCTCTGGAAAAGGGTCACTGTCTACTTCCATCACCTCTTTGTCTTTGTCTTTGTCCATAAATTTGAGAAGTCCGACTTCGATTTGATCCTGCACCGCATTTCGAAAAATAACACAATTATTAGTATTATGACTAATAGTATTGTGCCACTTACAAAATTTTGACTTCTTATCCTTTGGTATTCGAAAAGGTCCTTGCAACTGAATGAATTTAATCTACAAAAGATGATAAAAAAAATATGATCCGCTTTATTTATATCGAACGAGTATTTCCTCAATGGAGGCGATGGATTCAACTTGTTTGGTTGTCTCGAAGGCAAGCTGAAGGGATTTTTTACTTTAACCAAAGTATCACAGATGACTGGCTTCCTCCCAACCATTTCTGCAGCGTCTATCTCTAGATTGATGGGATCCTGGTAATAAGTTCCCATAGAAGAATTTTTCTTAATCTGTTCTTCTCTCAACAAAGTTTCATATCGAGTCACTCTAGATGATAATTCGAAAACATTTCTAAACTTCATTCCTTCGAATTTTTTCCTAATTTCGAGATCTAGGCCATTGAGAGCTAAATTTGCCAATTCTGATTCTGGCATTTGAAAATGGCATTTATTTTTTGAAGCTTTGAACATTTCCAAAAAATGTTTAGCATTTTCTCCTGAATGTTGTTTCAACCTAGCCAAATTAGCCAACGAAATTTCAGGTTCCATTTTAAAAAATTGAGCATGGAATAAAACTTCCATGTCTCTAAAAGAGAACACTGAATTAGGTGGCAAATTTGCAAACCATGAGAATGCTACGCCAGTTAATGAATATTGAAACCATTTCAACTTGACCCAATCAACTTGGCCCAAATCCCCACATTGAAAGATAAACCTAGCAATGTGTTCGATGGTCGACTAGTTTCCTTCACCATGGAAAAGACTGAATTCTGGGATCTTTGCCCCCCTAGGCATTTCCCACTGATCGATATCATCAGGGTATGGCTTTCGATATAAAGGCCTATCAATAGGCCTGTATCCCTGACCCATTCCAACGCATGAAAATTCATGAAGAAATTGTGGCATCTGATTCATTTCAACTCGATGGAATTCATGTGGGAAATAAGGCACTTGGCCCATTCCAACTCGATGGAATTCGTGTGGTAGGTGTGGTATAGGTTTGTAACCCACATTCTCCCTATTGTTTATTTGACCATTATCGGTCGTCTCTTCAAACATTGGGTTTTCAAACCTATTCACCTTTTCTAGGTTCCTTTTATGAGGAGGAGCATAAGTACCCTCTACTCCCTGATTAGCATGCTGGCTATTCCCATTTCTAGGGATGTTGATACTTTTGGGCCATGTAGCAGGATTCTTTGTTCCACTTCCTCCTACTTCTTTCCTATTTGGCCCATCCCCCCCCCGTCGATAGGTGCGGGAATGTACCAACCAGAATCATGCGGTTGATTTGAGCTTAAACCATTTGCCTGCTTTACATCATTTTCGATCCTTATAGGAGACCCGTCGATCTCCAAAGAATCAACATGATCGATAATAGGGGCTTTCCACTTTTGCAATTTCAAATTTACTACTTTAGCGATAGAAGCAGTCTGTTTTTGGATTTCTCCTGACAAACCTTTTACCATTTCTTTTTCAAAGGTATTTCTTTCATCTGAAACTCGCATCACTTCTTCTACTATTTTAGAACCAAACTGACTCTGCTCAGTAACCAATTTATTCAAAGACATAGTTTGATTTTCCATAACAATCATAAACCTAGATACCATATCTTTAACTTCTTGGTTTGATGAACTAACCTGGTCCATTATCTGTGCCAACGTTTGGCTACTGTGACCGATATTCGGCATCCCCAGGTTAAGACTTCCACTGTCACTGGAACTTCCTCCGTTGAATTTTCCTGAATCTTGAACGTTAGCGTTCATATTTTTCAGTTCTATTCATGCCGTTAACGGCTTGATTATTTCTTGTTTCTTCTGAGCCATTACCATTGTTATTGGTGTTTGAATTCTCGATATCATTAGTGGTACCATTTTGCCTCACAACATTGCTCCGTGTGCTGGGCATAGTTTTCTTTTTAGCTACCTGTGTCCCACTGGGCGTGCCAATAATTGCGCTGCTGGGCAAACTCACTATCGATCGGTGCGCCGACGGCACGATCGATTAAAAGTGCGGGATCTTTTTTACCCCTCGGGCCTGGGGACTTCCCTGAAAGCGAGAAACTTCGACAAAGAGATGAAAATCAGATGTAAAAGACTGCGCGCTCATAAATGACAAAGAGAGCTTTCGATTGATAGCAAATGTTTACACAGCAACGTTTTCAAGTCTGAAAACTAAACTTCTTATCGATGGCAGCAAAAGCCTCTAAACTAAAGAAAGAAAAAGACTTATTTGTCTAGTTGATGATTGATTGTGTGTGATTTGCTTCTTCTTTGACCCACTATATATACTAGAAGCTTTGTAGAAAATAACTATCATTACAAGAAACTACCCACTTTATCCACTTAGAAATAACTATCCACTAATAAGTAACCAACCACACTTATCCCTTATCAATAGGGACACATTTTCAGAAGTTGGTTTCTTTCACTTCTTGAATCTTCCATTATCTCTTCAGAAATAATAAAAAGTAAATGTCATTTAGTGGCATTTAATCAAAGTGAACTTATTAGTGAAAAATATATTTTGTGGTGCAAACAGTATCTTGAAGGGACCTCTCTCATCTTGTGACCACTCGACAAACGGCCAAAAATCTTGTTTAGAAAAGGAAACTAACATTTAGTAAGACTCTTTAGGGGTGGGGGTGGTGTGGGGAGAATAGACAAAGGAACGAAGCTATTGTACCCAAACTAAAGATGTACCTTATGAGATTTACTAGAAGTTGAAGTAACGCCACTCTCTATGAGAATGGGAAAGTGACATGGCGTGAAAATGAGGATAGAGGGCACAAGATTTGCAGTGCCAAAAGCGGCGCGGTTGATCAGGCGAATCAACGTTGGCGGCGGCAACGGTGGTATTGGAAGTCATGCTTCGAAGATGTCGCCAGCGGGGTAGGAGAGAGCAGTAGAGCTCAGCTAATAGCACCAGGACCAAGCCTAACACTATCTCGTCCACCTAGAACAGCGACCGCGGGATGGACACCATCTTGTCCACCTAGAACAGCTTCGCTTCCGGCGACGACAGAGGAAGGCAGCTCCGCTTCTGGCGACGACAGAGGAAAGAAGCAATCCACCTGCTGTGGCAACCCCATTTTGGGTGGTAAAATTGAGACCCAATTGAAAATTTGAGAATTTTGAGACCCAATTGAAATTTTGAGAATTTTGAGAATATTGAGACTTAATTCTTCATCTGCTCTCTACCTCTATCTGTTTAGATTAGTTATTTATCTTGCATAGAGATTTGGGATGGTGGAGGTTTGAATGGTGGTGGTTCGAGGAGGCAGAGGTTCAGTGGCGGTGGCCAAATGGTGGTGGTTGTGGGTTCATATGAGTTTTGTGGGTTCATATGAGTTTCTAGTTTTCTTATAAGGAATTTTTGGTGATGCAGCTTCCTTCTTCAGTGCTTATCATCACTTGACCAAAAAAGAGCCCAATAAAGAGCCCCAATCCAACTCACGAAAAATCAACAACGCATTGCCCAAAACAAAAACAAAAATACAGGAAGAAATACAAGATCGACAACAAATATAGTACGGCTTGTTGCTGATGGACTTGAACGGGTTCGGTCCGACGGAGCTGCAGGTGGCCGGACACACTCTTTCTCTCTACTCTGTGTGTGAAGTGAAGCAGGATAAACATGAAAGAGAGAGAGAGAGAGAGAGAAGGGGAGAATGAGAGAGAAAATAAAAAGTGGTGAGAGAAAGAGAAATGAGAGAGAATATTCATGAGAAAGAGAAAGAGACATGAGCATTGATGAGGGAAGAGAGAGAGAAATAGAAACATGTCAGACAAATAATGTGAGAAATGAGAGAGAAAGGGGAAAAGGCACTGCCTACTCTTCCGCTACATAATGTAGCGGACGAGAGCTGAAGGGTATATTTGTCAAAAAAATAGTCCGCTACATAATGTAGCGGACGTACTTTAAAAAAACGTAAAAAAAAGATCTAGGGGACAGGACCTGACAGGTGTTAGCTTAGGGGACGTCCGCTACACTGTATAGCGAATGCCTTTTTGTTGTCGCGTGTCAGGACTTGAATGCTGTCCGGAAAACAGTGTAGCGGAATGGGCGGAGGGGCAAAAAGGTAAAAAAGTCCGTCCGCGACATAATGTCGCGGACGACTGACAGTATTCGAAAAAGGCGCGATCTGAGCCGTCCATCTTTCAGGATGGACGGCGAGATCGCGTTTGCAAGATCTCCTATTTTGCTAGCGCTCTCAACGGATCAGCTCCATCTATATATATATATATATATATATATATGCAATAGCTCTCAAGCTTCTCTTCCTACATCTCTCTCATCATTCAAAGTCACTGGTCTCTATAAATCTCTCAGTTCAAGCTCAAGATATTCAGCAAGCTTTCTTTCCAGTAAGTTTTAATTCTTTTAAACTTAAACAGAGTTCTCAGACTTTTTAGAACACCTTATGTACCTATAATTTCTTTAGAACAGATTATAGACATAGATAGACAAATTGAACAATTCAGGCAAAACAGACTAGATTTAATTTCCCCTCAAATACTTTATCAACATCATTCTCAGCTTAGCCAAACCAGACTTTTTATGCATTATAGAGAAACACAAAACAGATGTGTAGGAGAAGATGTAGCTAGCGTTAATTTAATACACCCGGACTCAGAAAATGAGTTAATTAGAGGTAATTTTAATTTAACACATATAGGCTTAATAGTCATAGGAGTTAAAGGTTTAACTAGAAGAGACACAGGAGCTAAAGTATTTCTAGCAATAATAGATGATAGATTTTCTAGTGAACAAGCCATAATAGGAGCCATAGAAGTTGACATGAACAACAATGGTGGCATATTTTATTGTGCACCAGATTTTTGTATAAACACTAGAGATTTTGCAAAAAATATTAAAATTAAGATTATGACAAAAGGCTATGAAGACTTTCAGCAAGGCAAAAACCTTTTAAGTAGGATTAGCAGGTCTTAATTCATCCATTATACTTGATTGAATGGGGTTACTTGCTCTTTGGTTACTTAACATCCTCCTTTAGATTAGTTAAAACCATAATATATATACTACTATTCCTGACATACCAATTAAAGGTTCTTCGAAAGTCTTGATGTGAGATAGATCAGCTAAGCTTGGGTCTATTACAGTAATGGTGCAACATGTGTCTATTATAGCATTTGTTTCTATTAGTTTGTTATAATGTCTTATTTGTACTCTAGTAGTTATAAGGTTATTAAATCTTGCCTTGGTGCAGAATTTTTCTCAATAGCTCTCAAGCTTCTCTTCCTACATCTCTCTCATCATTCAAAGTCACTGGTCTCTATAAATCTCTCAGTTCAAGCTCAAGATATTCAGCAAGCTTTCTTTCCAGTAAGTTTTAATTCTTTTAAACTTGTTTATCATTTCGGGGTGAAAACCAGGACATTATTTTAATATACAAGGTTTAGAATATAAATGAAAACTAATTACGAAAACAACTTAGATTATAAAATGGCCTTAGCAGATCAGGTAGATTACCTATATCCAACCGATGGCCTAACTAAAAACGTCTTAGGAACTCCTAGCGAACTCACTAACAGAAAACAAAATAATACTATTATAATGCTATTAATAAAATGTTTAGAAAAAATAGATATTTTAAATCTTAAAATAGATACACTTTCAGATAAACCAAAAATAGAATCTCAAATAGAGATAGACAGTTTATGTAAAAAATTAGAAAATATAACAATAGATAAACCTAAACGTAAGAATAAAACACAAGACAATCTAAAATTTTTAGTCTATGACAAGTCACAATAGTCATATTTTAGGAAGAGGGAACATAGAAGATAGAACTAGAACAGAAGTTTTAGCCACTGAAACTAGAAGACGTAATGAAAACACATTACAAAACAGAGTTCTCAGACTTTTTAGAACACCTTCTGTACCTATAATTTCTTTAGAACAGATTATAGACATAGATAGACAAATTGAACAATTCAGGCAAAACAGACTAGATTTAATTTCCCCTCAAATACTTTATCAACATCATTCTCAGCTTAGTCAAACCAGACTTTTTATGCATTATAGAGAAACACAAAATAGATGTGTAGGAGAAGATGTAGCTAGTGTTAATTTAATACACCCAGACTCCGAAAATGAGTTAATAAGAGGTAATTTTAATTTAACACATATAGGCTTAATAGTCATAGGAGTTAAAGGTTTAACTAGAAGAGACACAGGAGCTAAAGTATTTCTAGCAATAATAGATGATAGATTTTCTAGTGAACAAGCCATAATAGGAGCCATAGAAGTTGACATGAACAACAATGGTGGCATATTTTATTGTGCACCAGATTTTTGTATAAACACTAGAGATTTTGCAAAAAATATTAAAATTAAGATTATGACAAAAGGCTATGAAGACTTTCAACAAGGCAAAAATCTTTTAATATGCACTACTTTTATAGGAAAATTAACACATAATGGTCAAGTAGGATATAAATTAACTATAGATGACACAGCTAAATTTATCATAAATAGAGGAATCAGACTAGACACTACTCTTCTATCTGCTAAACAGACAAAACCCAGTACTTCGGGTAGAAGAGAAGTACCTAGTCTGGATTCACAGGTTTCCAGTAAAGACAAATCAAATCCTACTGACAATATGTGGTATAAAGATGCATCAGGAAGAATGTCGGTTAGATTTACCAATTATATAGATGCTAATACTCACTTAGAAGATCAAGACATTCCAGAAGAAGAAAATGTATAGTTACAAAGACTTTGACATTCTAAACAATCTAGACATAAAAATCTTAAATCAATCTATAGGAACTACATTTGTAGGATTACCTGGCGCTTTAGGTAGAGAAATATACGAGATTTTTATGTCTAGATTGTTTAGAATATTAAAGTCTTTGTAACTATACATTTTCTTCTTAAATTGGGGGGGTTTTGGCCGGAAAAACAACAATCTCAAGATTATCTGATTTGATCTACTTCGTTAAACCAGTCGTCAATCCTTGCGGACCTGCCAAAGGCATATCGACGTCTGGTATCCGTAGATTAATCATTCAAAAGAGAAAAGAGTCCCCGGTTGGACCGTGATCCATGAAGGACGAAGCATAATATAGATAAAAACACAGCGGAATACTGAAAAGATTCAAAAAAGATAGGGCAAAGACTTAGAGAGAGAGAAAGAGTCTTTAAAAAGAAATCCATTTTTTCAAAACTTCAGGATACTTGGTAGGTCTAGTCTAGAGTAAATCTCAGAATGCTGGGTTGAACTTTCAAAGTTTTCTTTTAGGGTAAGAAACTCAGGGCATGCGTTAGTCTGCGGGCTTTCAACGCCATCACTTGGCAATAACCCTGAACGACTCGCTCCCACTATTGTTTTAAAACCATAAAGAAGACTTCTGGGAATCCGATTTTTAAGCATAATCGATCTAGATCAGGTTAAACCTGGGGTAAGCATAATCTTTTTTTAAAACGAATTTTTTTTAAAAGAATCTCGATTTCCCAAGTAGATGCCATATGATTTTTAATCAAAACATTATTAAGATGCTTTTAGTCATACTAGACTTAGAAGAAGTTCCTTTTCAATTCATAGAATGTGTTTCACCATTGAGAGTTTTCACCCCGAAATAATAAACAAGTTTAAGAGATAAGACTTACTGGAAAGAAAGCTTGCTGAATATCTTGAGCTTGAACTGAGAGATTTATAGAGACCAGTGACTTTGAATGGAGAGAGTTGGAAGAAGAGTAGCTTGAGAGCTTTGGTATTAATTTTCGCATATCTCTTCAAAATGAATCTGTCTTCTACTTATAGACAGGGAGAAAGCTTAAAACTATTCTAAGACATTGCATCTGTACAAGAGGACGAAATAACTTTTAAGTAACTACATTACAAATTACATTCTTTAAAGTCTTAAAGTAATGTCTTAAAGTCTAAAGATTAACAGTTGCCTAAGATTCTTTAACAGATATCCTTGATAGCCTTGCTGTTCTTCGTCTTCATATGCCGAAAGTCTAAAGTTAAACAGTAGGCTAGGATTCCTTGTCTGATAGCCTTGGATTCTTTGTTTGATAGCTTTGCTTTGCTGTCCTTTGTCTGCTTCTTATTGCCGACGTGCTTGCTGTCAGTTGTGAGTGCGCCTTTGCCAAAAGAGGAGATGCTTGCTGTCTGTTGTCAGTGCCTTTAATAAAAGAGATTCTTATCATTTCAGTCAGTTTCTCTTTATTTTTTGAGTGGTCTGTCACTCGAGTCTTCGTCTTGGTCTTCAGTCTTGTCCGAAGAATCACTTGATGTAGCGATGAAACTGGGGCTCTGTCTTTGAGCGTCTTGAAATAGTGAATCTTCAGAATTACTTGCTTCAGTCTTACTTGCCAATGTCTTGTTGACTAATTCTGATAGAACTTTGGCTACTTGATTCTGTATAGCCAGAGCTTGTCTTTTGGCCTTCTTGCTTTTAAGTCTTCTTAATTCCATTTTTCCCAACTGGACAGGGATCTCAGGATTTGATATGTCTTTACCAGCTACCTGCTGAACTGGACTAGGAATATATTCTCCCATATTCAAAGGATTTTCAGTGTTTTTGAGTAAAACACCAACTATATCAGGACTTGATAAGTCTTTACCAGCTACCTACTGAACTGGACTAGAGATTCTTTCTCCTGAATCTAAAGGAATTTCAGTAATTTTAAGTAAATTACCAACTTTAACAGGACTTAATTTGTCTTTACTGGAAGCCTGTGAATCCAGACTAGGTACTTCTTTTTTACCCGAAGTACTGGGTTTTGTCTGTTTAGCAGATAGAAGGGTGATATATTTCTGCTTCCAGTCATTTGCCTCTAACTCAGCTACTTGTAACTGAGCTTTAAGTTGGTCTATTTGAAAATTAAAGTGTGATTTTTCTAAGAATAAATAGTCATGTCTTGACCTTAAATTATTGTGATTTCTAATTAAGGTATTACAGTTCTCACAGTCTGCTATGGTGTCTGAAATAGATTTGTCTTGACAATCTGGGCTAATATAATAATTTGGGCCGTAATGGGTCTGCATTAAGGTGGTGGCTTCTTGAAACGTGATAGTACCTTTGTACCATGGCAATTTTTCATTTCCGACACCTCCTACCATTGCCTCTGGGTAATTTTTATAAATTCCCGGAATATTGCCTTTAAAAACACAGTAAAAATTATATTTTTTAGTGTCTCTTAATTTATGAAAATAATTTGCCACAGCGTTAACTGTATTGACAAACCATCCGTTGTCTTTTTTTACATAAGACTGCCATAAATTATCTAATAAAGTCCTTTGGTCAACTGGGAAAGGGCCAATTTTATGATCTTTGACCTGAAACCTGGAACCAGCATGTATGACTTCTAAGTTATTGCCATTGTAATTAATTCTATTTCTACCTAAGTTGTCAATATAACTTACGAATTGTGTGGGAAATACAGGATTTGCCTGGTTTGTCTGATTCTGCCTTGTTTGAGAAGAGGATGCTGAAGCGGATGCCATCTGTAAATCTGTAAATGATATAAAAGATTGTCTGATTCTAATTTGTATTAGATAGAAGTCTGTCTATTTGTCTGAAGTTATCTTAAGATAAAATTTTTCTAGAAAGTAAATCTGCAATGGAGTTCTCAACTCCTTTAATGTGTTGCCATTCTATTTTATCTATTCTACAATTGCTTAATGAGGTCATAAATTTTAACCATCTATTCGTGTATCTAGAATTTTTATTTTTATTGTATCTAACTATAGCTTCGCAATCTGTTCTAATACAAAATTCATGTTTAGATTTAATAGCGCCTTGAAATGTTCTAAAGCATAAACTATTGCTAATAATTCATAATCTAGGCTAGTCAAATACTGATTGCTTTCTTTATATTTACCACTAGCATATCTACATATTCTTTCTTCTTTCTTATTACTATATTTATTTGGTTTGCAGTATAAAACCGCTCCCCATTCTTTGCATTCATCTGTCTGAACTATTAGGTAATCTGTATCTAATGGTAAATATAGGTCTGGTAAGTGTTTAACTTTATCTTTTATGGTTCTAACTAATCTAATGTCTTCTATATTAAAGTGTCTTTGTCCATTTTTACGAGTCTTATTATACAAAGGACCTATTAACTTGCTAAGATCTTTAAAGTAAATTCTAGCTTGATTAACTAAGCCTAAAAATGCCTGGATTTGTTTTAAACCTTCTAATTTATCTGGAAAATCTAATATCTTCTTAGCTATGTGTTCTTGTAATTTTATCTTGCCATTTCCTATTTCCATTCCTAAAAATTTTATATTTGTCTTAAATAATTCTACTTTCTTCTTACTAAGAATTAAACCATGTTTGTTAAAGAGTTTAAAAACTAAGTCTAAATGAGACAGATGTTCTGTTTCATTTTTGCTACATACTAAAATGTCATCTATATATACTAAGATAAAATTATTATAGGGTCTAAAAATATCATCCATTTTACGTTGGAAGATACTAGGTGCTGTCTTGAGGCCAAAAGGCATAACTAGCCATTCATATAAGCCTTCGGGAGTAGTAAAGGCTGTCCACTTAATGTCTTCAGGCCACATCTTAATCTGATAAAAGCCTGATTTACAATCAAATTTACTAAATATTTTCTTGCCTTGTATTTTACTTAAAAGGAAAGTCTTATTTGGAATATTATAACTGTCGTCTTTTATATTATCATTAAGTCTTTTATAATTTATTACCATTCTACTTTTGCCTCTAAGTATTTCAGCATGATTTCTAACTATAAAAGCTGCAGATCTATGAGGACTATTGCTTGGTCTAATTACTTTTAAACCTGATAGATCTTTTATGTGCATTTTAAAGTCTTCAGTGTCTAAGCTACTTGCTTCTATGTTGGCTGTCTTGACAATATAGTCAGGATTTATAATGTCAAGCTTACAGTATATTTGATTTAAATCCCATCTCTTGATAGGGTCTTCTCCTATAAAGGGAAGTCTGTCTATGGCTTTAAGAATATCATACTTATTAGTAAAATGATTTATTAAGTTATAACTAATTTTGTCTAGGTTGTAAATATCTAGATCTATATTATCATTTATGTTATCTTCTATTATTTCTTCTATTCTAATACATTCATTTCCTATGTCTGTTTTTAAACAACAATTTGTTTTTCCCGTACTACAGTCTTCACATATCTTATTTTTGCCTTTTATTTTAACATATTCCCCACCACGCTTCCGAGCGTACTCTGATGGTGTATCAATGTTAATAGGTGTATGTGTGACGTTTTGTGCTATTTGAATAAAGTCTTTAGTAATAGTTAAAGTATTATTGTCATTTATTAAAAAATTAATTCCAAGAATTATTTTTCCTTCTGAGTGTGCAACAGGTGCACAAAAGGCTTGTTTGAGATAATAAGGTTTACTTTGTGTATTACAAGGTGTAAGAAAAGTAATAGCTGCATTTGTAATATATTCAGAATATTTAATTGGGTTGCCTGTAAATCCTATACCAATTAAAGGTTCTTCAAATGTCTTGACGTGAGATAGATCAGCTAAGCTTGGGTCTATAACCGTAATGGTGCAACATGTGTCTATTATAGCATTTGTTTCTATTAGTTTGTTATAATGTCTTATTTGTACTCTAGTAGTTATAAGGTTATTAAATCTTGCCTTAGTGCAGAATTTTTCTATTTTAAAGTCTTGTTGAATTTGCTGAATTAATTGTTTGTTATTTCCTATGATTAATTCATCTTCATGTCTTTGTTTTAATGTTTCTTCTATTTGAATAACTTTCTGTTCTAAATATTCTAATCTTCTATTGACATTTTGAGCATAATAAGTGTCTTTATTTGTTTTTAGTTCTAAGGGTTTTATAATATCTATGTTATATTTTGGTTTTATGCATTTTACACATGCCTCTATATAACATATTTCACATTTACATCTAACTTTAATTGCCGGGTACCAATTGCATATATAACAAGGTGTTGTGTCTATACCCTTTTCTATTTGCCATTGATGTATACAATCTTCTTCTAGAGCTAGTTTGTCAGCTAAGGGTTTAAACATGAAATTGTATATTTCTGTGTTTCTTAGTGAGTTTATGAAAGTATCTAATCTATCTGTAGTTTCTACTGGAAGATTTTCATCTTCTTCTCCACTACTTATAGAGAGATTGTCTTCTTGGTATTCATCTATTGACTTAATACTATATATACTTTCAGTATCACTAAGTGTTTCGTCTACTTCTAAAAGATCTTCATTAGTGTTATTAACTATCATAGCTTTAAAGTTATTATTATTGTGTTTCCTAGGACAATTAGAACTTAAATGGTCTGGTTCTCCACATGCATAGCAGGTGATTTTGTTTTTGTAGATTCTTTTAGTATCATATTTCCTAACATGTCTAAGGTTTAGGAAATGTCTGCTGGCTTTGCTTTTTCTTAAGTAGTAAGTCTTTCTAGGTTGTTTATATCTTTTGTAAGGTTTCTTATTGTACTTAGGTCTAGATTCTTCTTGACCATAGTGTTGTGGTGTGTAAATTTCTTTGCAAAAACTAGTTTCATTTTTTAAGATATATATATATATATATATATATATATATATATATATATATATATATATATATATAACCAATAAAGCAACAAAAACGTTTCAAATCTAGTCCTCTTAGTTTAGTCCTCAGAAGGAGTCGCTATTGTAGCGAACTGCCTCAAAAAATCTCTTCGAACCCTTAAAAGGTCCCATGAGAACTCGGAGGCGCCATCTTATTTTATGTAAATAAAAGAAAAATCCTAAAAAGACTTAAAGTGCCAAATATGCTTCTAATCTACTGAAAACAAAAATGATGGGTTCGGAGACTAAGTTATACGGCAGGAAGATGTTAGGTACCCATTATACCCTTTAGGTCTCTACTTTATTTTTTATTTTTAGCATTTTAACATAAGACATAAACATGTTATAATTACACCTACTCATAATTATATATATTTGTTTTGAATTTGACAACTGGAGTCAAATGGCTTACGTACCTAGTAGGACAAACTGTGATCAAAACCCCCGTAGTTCAACATGGACCCTAATAGAGGCGACCTAAACTTCGGTCTTAACACAAATATGGGGAAATGAATTTGAAAGACTCTTTTTATAAAACTTATTTTGTTGACTAAAATTCGGTCGCAGGAAAGGGGATATACTAGACTTCTCTAGGCTAAACTAAAACCCAAGATAAATTTAGGTAGCGTTTGGTAACACTTCCAGTTTTGATTTTCTGTTTTAAAAAAAAACAAACATCAAAACCTGTTTTAATTTTTTTTTACAAAAACAAATGAGTGTTTGATTACCCAGTTTTTATTTTGAGTTTTTTTTCTTTTGGGTGTTTGATTACCCAATTTTTATTTTGAGTTTTTTCTTTGTTGTGGTTTTGCGATGGCGGTGGCTGACGGGGGTGGTGGCCGGCCGTCGGCAGTGGCTGCCGGTCGCCGGAGGAGGCTGCCGGTCGCCGGCGGTGGTCTTCGGGGGCCGGCGGTGGGAGGGTGGTTGGTGGTCTCAAAATAAAAACCAAAACTGAAAACCGAAAACTCCTTTTTGGAGTTTTAAAAAACAGCCCTGTTTTAAAAACTGGTTTTCAAAACTGAAGAAAAAAGAAAAATGTGTGCCAAACGCGTTTATTTTCTCCAGTTTACAAAATTGGAGAAAAAACTGAAAAAATAAGTGTTATCAAATGGAGCCTTACTTTTAGTGACGATGGCTTAGAAGACTTAGGATCACTTTGAGATTAATCCATGATGCAATGTAGATCACCAATATAAACTGTGTTGCATGAAAATGCTGAAGTTCTTCTTAGAAATGATGTATCACTTCTATAAAGAAATGATACAAAAGTTCTAAAGAGACTAGCATCCTCTGAAATGTAACGAAAAGATCTTATTTATAGAGGTCTGAGGCTAACCTAAGTGATGAAGATAATGTTTGAGTCTGAGATATTTGATATAGTCAAGTTTTGTGATTAAAATCGCACATTAGACAAAAGTCAACTAACCGGCTGACTCATCCCTTAACATTTTAAGATTTGTTTGCTGAATATTGTGACACTATCTATCCCTATCCCTAATTCGGTAATTATCTCTGATAAACAGATGAGATGTACCAGATTTCAAAAATTATCTCCAATTTTTATACGAGACACAATGATTTACATGCATCAGGGATGAATCACGAGATATTTATGAATTATCTAAGCAATCATAATCTTCTAACATGGACTACACTCACTGAACTCTAACTTGACTGGAATGGACAAAATTGGACTGGACTAGTCATTTATTGAATTTAATTAAATAGATTAGGCTCACCATATTATTAAGCCTAAACCCATAATACTAATAAACTTTAATTACCATTAAAGCGCAATAATAGTAAATAAATAAAAAGACCAAAATAACAAGGGTGTCTACACCCGCCATCCTTCCTTACTTCCAACCACATTCATTTCAGAAATCATAGCAACAAGTTGTTCCTCGATAATATTTGCTTGTGGAGTTAGAACTGCATTTTCTATGAAGACAATTTCTAGCATGGTACCCAAGTTTTTCACATACAAAGCATGTACCATTTTCAAAACTTTCATTTCCAGACGATTGTTACTAGTGTTGTTAATTGATTTGTATATTTCTTGTTGCTATTAGCACGGTTAGAAGGATAGCCTTGGTTCTATTTATTTGAGGCGTAAGAGGAATGATGATTTTTAAAACCTTTAATTTTCATATGCTTGCCTCTATCATTCAAAAGATTATTTTGCTTTTGAAAATTGTTCTAACGTTTAGGAGCGTTATAACTAGAACGTTAGGAAGTTTACCTTTGCATCATTACCATTATTTTTACCTCAGTTGTTGTTGGCATGGTTGGCATTTGTGTTATTGGCAAGAGCTTCATATTTCTTATCTTGCTTTGCCGTTTTCTCTTCAATTTGAAGTCGGCGCCATGAGGTTCACAATGGAGAATTGCGATTGCTGGTGATAGAGGCCTTTGTGGAACTCCTTCCATGAAATATGCAATTTGTCAATGATGAGATCGACATGCATTTGTTCGTCTGAGTAACAACTGATATATTTTTCGACATCTTGTAGTTGAAAAAATGCTTATATGCATGCTTCTTTTTTCGACTTCCTCGGTATCGTACTTTTGTTGCAATGCTTTCCACATTCTTTTGTCAGATTTGTAAGTATGAGAATGATGATCACAAAGCTCATTGTTGAAAGACAATTTAGCAAATAATTACGACAATCTTCTTCTATATTTTCTCATTTTGCAACAGATTTCTCATGCTCCGCCATTTCTTCCTCATTCATATTTTTTGTGTCCACCTTCTTTGAATTTTTGGCTGTTAAAATCTGAACAACCTTCATGAACTTAAGATTAAACATTATCTTGCTAGGCAACCGTTAGAAGTTTTGTCCACAAAAATGGAATGACTTATTCACATCATTTGAGTTGGTAGTAGGAGTGGCAGAAAAACTGGTGGAATCAACCATGAAATCTTCTGAAATTGTTAGAATTGTTACAAGAAAATGCAAGAACAACTTTTTACAATGAAGTAAAGATTAGCGGGCTGAGGCGCCAATTAGGTCGATCTCTTAAGACTATTCGCACCCATTCAAATTACCACAAGTGCAATAAGTTTTTTGAGACACCGCATTCGGGATACAAACATCACATCTCTAATTGTCGTTGACTCATATATTTTGCAAAAAGGAATGAAACAGAAGTTTTACTAGATACTTTAATAAACGGCCTACAAGTTTAAGTGTACAGAAAACCAGAAAGTGAAAGAGAGAAAAACTTGAGTTGGTGTGAATAAAATGTGTGAGAAAAGATTCTTTTTATAAGTGAGACAAAGGGGTAAGGTTTAATTAAAAAAAAAAATAGTTGTTAAAAATTTGTTACAAAAGATTAATTCTGAAATTCATTCTAGAATAAAATAATGTAATTAAAAATTATAACCATTAGTAATAAAAAATGGAGTTAGGTATCCCCACTTATCCTTCCCCAAGCACGTGTTATGAAGAAATCAATATAATTGATGTCTTGTATACTCCTTAATATTTTTATAAATCTAAACAAGTAAGAAAAACTTAAGGTGTATTTGAAACCATTTCAGTTTTCAGGTTTTATTAAAAACAAATCAAAATAAAAACCTCTTTGAGTTTTTTTTTATAACAAAACTGATGGGTTGTTTGATACCGTTTTGCATAATGAGTTTTTACTTCTTTCTTTCTTTTTTTAATTTTTCCTCACTTCTCTTTTCTTTCATTTTTCAATACTTAAAAGCTTTTTTGAGCTCATATGTTCAATAACCAGAAGCACCCTCACACGACCAACACATCTCCTCTACTACCGTCCAACTATTGCTATGGCAGTAACGCACTAGCCCGCAAATAAGGGCTTCATTGCTTTGATTAAGGTTTGATTGGGGTTTGATCGGGTGAATGGTTTGAAATTTACCTACGCAAATGAAAGATAGTAGGCTAATCGATGGATAAAATCTTTTGGTGGTGTTTTGTTGCAGGGACAATGGTGGTTGTATGATGGTGATTTGAATTTAGAGAAGTGGTGGTACCATTGGGGTGATTGATGTTCGGCGGTATCGTTCAGTGGTTGTGGTTATCAGTAACTATGGTGGTTGGTGGTGTTCGTGGGTGTTGGTAACTGGTGGTGGCGACAATGGTCAGTGGCTATGGTGGTTGGTGATGTTGGCAAGTTTGTGTTCGGGTGTGTTGATCATGTTGGTGGCAAATCGAAGGTCAATTTTTGTTGTTATTGACAGTACTTGTAGTTTGGTGTTCGGAGTATTGGCCATTGGTGGTGGCAGTCAATGGTTATGGTGGTTGGCAATGGTGGTGGTTTAGTATTCTTAGGTAATAGGTGTTGGTGATGAAGATAGAAGGGAAGAAGAGACATAAAATACTTATATCAAAAGTTGAAAGATGGATTAAAAAAAAAACAAAACAAAACTGAAAACGAGGTTCTGTTTGAAATCACTTTCAAATTTGATTTTCCGTTTCAAAAAAAACAAAAAGAGTTAATTACGCGGTTGACCACTGTACTATTAGGCAAATTTCACTTTGACCACTGGATATCGATTTGTGTCATAGTAACCACTAAACTTTGAAATTCGTTTCAATCAGGTCACTCCGTCAAATTAATCTTGACGGAGTTAGGTTACTCAGGGGTATATTGGTCTTTTTACGCTAGTCTTTATGAATTTTCCTTTTCTTTCTCTCTTTTCCCTCCTTCCTCTCTCTCTCTCTCTCTCTCTCTCTTCTGTCCCTCTCCGTCTCACACAGACACTCCCCCAACCCACACACACATACGCATACCCATGCACACACATTGCCCCCCAACCCTTCTCTCTCTCTCTCTCACACACACACACACATAAACACACACGCTGCCTCACACAGTGACACACGCACAACACACAGACACACACAAAGACCCACAAAATATATACAGACACACACACACACACACACACAGTGTCTCACCCACATCCACACACAGTGTCTCTCATGCACACATAAATGAAGAAGGATGATAACCTTGATCTCTGGTGTCTCTTCAGCGGCTTCTTCGTCGCCGGACTTCTCTTCTTCGGTATTTTCACTGCTTCCTTCATTAGCTGCAGGGGCAGCTCCACTAACACCTTCATCAGCATCAGTAGGTGCTTCGCTGCTTTTTACAGCAGTAGCATCAGAAACTTCACTGCTTTCTTCAGCAGCAGCAGCAGGGGCACCTTCACTGTTTTAGTAATGGAAGAATATTGTTTATGTGTGTGCGTGTGTGAAGAAGAAGAAGAAGAATAAGAAAGGATTCAATTGCTTTTTGCACCTCCTCTCGCACCTATCAGACAAAGAAACAGGCTTTAAGGAATTAGACGCATCCACTATAGCTATTTGAAGAGGTTCACCATCCTCAGATTCTATCCTACCGCCAGTGAACAGGGTAGAGGGCAACTTATTGAGAAACTGCAGCTGCCAGGCCCTAGCCCCAGATGACTCTATTTGGTTGAGTGAGGATCTGCGGCAAACATGATCAGTTTTAGACTTGGAGGCTTACAGGAAAAAGCTCTAAAGGTGCTCAATTACAGCTAATAAACAGGACAGCAAACAAGCAAAAACTAAGGTACTAATAATAAATCACCACTCAGAATCTTTAAAAGAGCAAGGATTTACTCAATAGTAAAAGGGCCAAGAGCAAGCTTGACAAGTAACCAGACAATGGAACAAACCGCAAAGGCATATGCTGACCAACCAAAGTTTTACGTTCTGTATGCATGATAGCTCAACCAAGCTGAGATAATCAAATGCTAAGGAACGACTGTCTAGTGAGATAAAAACTAAATAGCACCTACACTTTCACGGGAAACCTGAACTACCAGCCATCCAACAAAAATCACAAGAAGCACAAAACTGCTAATTAAACTAAATAGATCCAGCCCCTGTTTTCATGCTTGAAGCATCAAAGCAGAAAGGACTACACAAGAAATAAATGACAAAAAAACTATACCTTGAAAATGAGTGATGAAAGGATTCAATTGCTTTTTGCACCTCCTCTCGCACCTATCAGACAAAGAAACAGGCTTTGGTAGCATCGTAGTGCCAGTGGGAGGGTTACAAACCGAGGGGAAGGTGGTTGAGAGTTGTTTTAGAGGTGGGGGTAGTTAAACTTAATTGCTGGTGGTGGTGGGTGGCTCGGAAGGGTGACCATGATGGTTGTGGCTCAAGGTCTTGAGTGATTCAGTGTTTTAGTAATGGAAGAATATTGTTTATGTGTGTGCGTGTGTGAAGAAGAAGAAGAAGAATAAGAAAGAAGAAGGTGAACAGTGAATGGACGGTTGTACCCCTAAATAAACGGACTTAAATTGACGGAGTGACCTGATTGAAACGAATTTCAAAGTTTAATGGTTACTATGACACAAATCGATATCCAGTGGTCAAAGTGAAATTAGCCTAATAGTACAGTGGTCAACCGCGTAATTAACTCAAACAAAAATAAAAATCAGTTTGTTTTTATTTTTTTACAAAAACAAATGGGTGTTTGATTACCCAGTTTATATTTTGAGTTTTTTCTTTGGTGGTGGTTGCGGTGGCAGTGGCTGGTGGCTGGTGGCGTTGGACTACGGCAGTGTCGGAGGGGTGGCAGTGGCGGTGGCGGGCGGGGGGGGGGCGGGGGGTGCCGGTCTCAAAACAAAAACAAAAACTGAAAAACTCAAAACTCCAAAATGAGAGTTTTCAAAAGTAACCTTATTTTAAAAACTGAAAGGAAAAAAAATAAAAACTATATACTAAACGCATTTTTTTCTCTAGTTTACAAAACCAAAATAGATTTTGCGCTACAAAAAACTCCAAAATGGAGCTTTTAAAAACAAATCAATTTTGAAAATTGAAGAAAAAAAAATTTAAAATTATCTGTCAAATCTCAATAATTTTTTCAGTTTTCAAAACTGAATAAAAAATTAAAAACAAAAAACTCTTTTAAACGCTTAATATTTTTGCAAGGTGGACCAAAGAATCTCAAGTTTTTCACAAAACAATAATTTTTTTCACCATGAAAAGAGTTTGTTTTTAAAAAAAAATAAAAAATTAGTCAAACACATTCTTCTCTACAAAAAAGGCAATTTAGAGAAGGCAATTTGCTGAATTTAGGGCATGTTTATTGGGTTCTTTTCTTATCTCAGTTATCAGTTATAACCTCAGTTCATCACAAAGCCTTCAATCTGTAGCTGTTTTAGCCAAATTCCCCTGTTTCGATCTATTCAGTTCGATTTCGACCATTGGATTGGTACCCAAGGCAGGCGGCGGAGGCGACAGTATTTTGCTCCTTCGCTGATGAATTTTTTTCGGCTGGACTTCCTCTGAAACAATTTTAGGGCTTATTTATACTCGGAGGCTTTGTTGCTCATACCACCTTTCAGCTGCCGCAGCTACCCTTTTTGCTTGGTTGAACTGAAGCAGAAAAAGAAGAAGAGATGCCTTCAATGGGTGATAGAGGAAGCAGAAACTTTGCACGAAATAATCATCCATTCAGCGGCAAGACATCTTTTGATGATCGCACAGTCCACTTGTTTGCCAGGTTCACATTCCTCCTATCTCCAACAACAACACACACACACACACACAGAAATTACAAATAGAAAAGCAAGAAAGCTGCTTGCTTTTGCCCTACCTGCCCCTTCCCAGCCAGAGGCAGACTGTACACTCTTGTTATATTCCTACTGCTTATCATCCTTTTATTGATGTACCAGGAAGCAAAAGATTGAACAACAACGAAAATCTCTACCAATAGCTTCAGGTATCGGTTGGTGTACCCCATTGTTTTGCTCTGCCATACGCACGTATCATAATCTTTCCCCTCCAACTACTAGTAGTTATGATATCACAAAATAGTGCCAGAGTATCTTAAATTTGGTTTCTCTGTCACGTCATTTGATCCTTGTACCTTTTCATTATCAATGTAGTTGAAAAACAACTTGTGGAGGAGGTCCGCACAAATAATACAGTCATAATTGTTGGTGAAACTGGAAGCGGGAAAACAACACGTAAGTTTAGTATGCAACTATACATCTAGTTATTTTTCTGTTGTTTGTATATAGGTCGTTTTATGCATATCTGATGACTACAGGGGTGTGCCTCGTTTCGATGTTTTCACAAGTATGATTCTTGGTTCATAAGAAAATAAAGAAGAAGAAAGAGTACTGTTTTGGCTTTTATGAATCAGATAGGTTTATGACCTGATCCACGGCCCTAAACAAGGCAATGGCTCCCTCAAAAGGCCAATGAAGTAGGTACTCTTGAGATCCTTGGCAGGGCCTTTTAAGGCCAATTTCATATTATCCACAATCTTTCTTCCTTATGCCTTAAAGACCCGGAAGGCCCAAACTTAACCTACATAGCCCATAATCTGCCTCTCTAGCTGTAGTTGGATAAAATTAGTAGCCATGTTGGGTCTAGGGTTAAGGAATGGCCCAATTTGAGTATGCCTTTGTATCCCAACCTTCGGCAATCCGATTGTACAGCCCATCTCAAGCTTTTGAGATTCGGCTCTGCCACCACCATTTGTAAACAACGGTCCATGGCCCTACCACATGGCAATGCCTCCCTCAGAAGGGCCAGCCAAGAGGTACTCATGAGATCCTTGGCAGGATTCCATGTGAGATATCACAGTTTGTGTTTTTACATGATAGATATTGTTTGGTTCAATTCTTATGTATTCGTACAAGTGATTTCACATCCTGATCAGGCCTAATCTTGGAGTAACCATATTTTACTGTGTTAAGCATCCGCCTTGAATACCTTTTAAGCATGTGCTCGTGGAATTTTGC
The DNA here is from genome assembly GCA_033065855.1 of Escallonia rubra. Taxonomy (NCBI): domain Eukaryota; kingdom Viridiplantae; phylum Streptophyta; class Magnoliopsida; order Escalloniales; family Escalloniaceae; genus Escallonia; species Escallonia rubra. The sequence continues at coordinate 226,666 of JAVXUO010000735.1, read as the reverse complement.
TTAAAAATTGGTTTATACCTTGCTTGCAACTGTAGAATAACTCTCGCTCTCTCTCTCTCTCTCTTTCTCTCTCTGTCACACGCCCGCGCGCGTACACGCACAAACAACACACACACACACACACACTCTCTCTCTCTCTCTCTCTTTGTTTGTGGACTTTGTTGATGAGGTTTACCTAGGAATGGCAGTGGAAGTACCTTTCTCTTCTTCTTCTTGTATCCGCAGCACCTCCCGGTGTTTCAGTTTTGGCCCATATAAGCTTTACGGTCTCTTAGTAGAGACATTGATCTCTTTTGTTATGATGGCCAAATGCACGTGTTCATGACTTTCAACACAAAGAAAGCAAGCAAAAAACTTTGCATTCATCAACATACTGTTGCATGCCATGTTTTTACACGAGGAAGGATTATGGTTGTTGAATGTGCTGCTTCTGACTGCATTTTACTCTAGTGGAAAAATGGAATACAGCCACTAAACCGCATGGGTAGTGACTTTGCAGTCATATTTTACTCACTTGATAAGTCGGATGCTTGGGCCGCAGCTAAGCCACTATGATTCTCCCCTTTCATTACATAGATTGTATTTGACGCTTATATGACCCTCCTTCCTTTTGGCATTAGTGTTATTTAGTTGCAGGATTTGGCTTATCAGCATGTTACTTTTAGTCTATGGATTTCACATAAAGTACTTGAAACTTTCTTGAATAGTTTTTCCACCTTCCTCTCCTAATACTTATATTGAGGTTATAGTGTTTGTTTCGCTTTAACGTTTTGTTGGTACTTGAACAATTATGACAGAGTTACCCCAGTATCTGTTTAATGGGGGATTCTGCCGTGATGGGGGAATCATTGGGATCACTCAACCTAGACGTGTTGCGGCTGTGACCGTTGCGAAAAGGGTAGCTGAGGAATGTGGCGTTGAGCTGGGGCAGAAGGTTGGGTATTCAATTAGATTTGAAGATGTGACTTCCAGCTCAACAAGGATCAAGTACATGACGGATGGTTTACTATTGAGGTAATAAGTATGCAAGAGATCGAGTTATATCCACTTGTAGTGCTTATATTCTTGTGACGCTAAGTTATTTTAGATTAAAGGGTAGCCCGACGCTTATGAATCTGATAGCTTAGGGGCTGTACCCCCATTGACAAGACTGTTTAATGAGTAAAATTGTGTTGCATTGGATGGTAATGATGGAGAATATTGCGAGCTAAACATTTTGCTATCAACATTTTTATTTGGATTTAGATCCTCTATTTAGTAGGTAGATTGAGGTTCTTTCATTCACTAGGTGAATGGGTTAGGATTTTGAACAGGTAAGATTGCAATGCTGTGATCACCACCATGTCATATGCATTCATCTTGTGTGTTCTGCAGCCTAACCATTCAGAAGTTAAATGGTGGATTCTCCATATACCACTAAATGGAGAGGATCCATTTCCTTTTCTTGGACATGCAGCAGTTATGAACCATCTCTTCATATTCCTTTAACTAGAGGAAGAATTTTTATGGGTTCTGCTTCTGGTTTGCTAAGGCAATAATGGATTTCATGTGCTGAAGAACATACACGAGGCGTAGATTTTTCAAAAATTAGTTGGTTGTCTCGCTGTATTTTGAAGTCTTACTATAGGCTTTTTTTTTAATTAATTAAAGCTGATAAAGGCTGAATTCTCTTTCAGGGAAGCATTATTGGATCCGTATCTCTCGAGGTATTCTGTTATAATTATTGACGAGGCTCATGAGAGAACCGTACATACTGATGTGCTGCTGGGCTTGCTGAAGGATGTACAAAAAACGAGGTCACGTTTCAACGAATCATTTAATGCTGATCGTACAAAGGTCAAAAATGGTACTCAGTTGGATGAAAAAAGTGTAAACGTCAATATTCTCAAACAATGTCGGGGAAGAAATTTCACTCCACTGAAGTTAATCATCATGTCTGCTAGTTTGGATGCACGTGGTTTTTCTGAGTACTTTGGTGGTGCTCGAGCTGTTCATGTTCAGGGCCGGCAATTTCCCGTGGATATACTCTATACTCATCAACCTGAGACAGATTATGTAGATGCAGCCTTAATTACCATTTTTCAGGTTGTTAATTGACCTCCTTTTGGAAGGTCCCACTGATGTCTATGTTTCAACCCACAAAATTCCCGTTTCATATTATCTAATCAAAGTTTTTCTAAGTCGTCTGCCACTTTAATTTCGGGTTTCAGATGCCTGAAGTACTTGTCATAGATTTCTGTTCTCTACTTATGGTAAAAGTTCACTTTGAAAAGCCAGTTTCCTCCTTAGCTTGACCTGAACCCAATTGGCTCTGCAATTACTTATTATTTATCATTGAATTGTCGGCTGTCCTTGTTGAAATTTTTTATAACTCCTGTTTTCTCAAATCTTGTCTTGTTAGATACATGTGGAAGAGGCTCCTGGTGATATACTTGTATTTCTCACTGGCCAAGAAGAGATTGAATCTGTTGAAAGGCTTGTCCTTGAGCGTCTTCAACAATTGCCTGAAGGCAACCGGAAGCTCTTAGTTTTTCCTATATTCTCATCTCTTCCTTCGGAAAAGCAATTGAAGGTTTTTATGCCCGCTCCACTTGGATTTCGCAAGGTAGATATTCTAGTGGAACAGTTATTTTGTGCAGAAGTTTGAGTGATCACTTAAATATATTGATTGCACGTCAGATCTGTAGCTTTTTGCACATGTTCTTCGTTCAATTTTCCTCACGGTACTGTTATTCAATAAAGGAGTCTTCAGCAAATTTTTTTAGTCCTAGTAGAGTTTAAATGACACTTTTCTAGGTTTTAATCTCCTTGGTTTTACCAGAGCTTTTAATAGGGTAGAGAACCTTCTGCCCGTTAGGCATGAGATAGAAGCAAGTCTGATTTTTAATTACTGAACTTGTAACGAAAACTTTTACTTGTTAAAAGTAGTGGAGAAGTAACATACAAAACGTATGGGTGTGCAGGTCTTGCATCGAAGTGTACCGAACCATATAATATGAAGATCCACCATGCCCCATCCTTGATTTGGATATGTATCTCAAGTCCTATTGAAATTATAAAGACAGTCTGCTACTGATTTCTTGAGTTGGCTATGGTTTTACGACGTTCTGACTACTTAATGCTGCCATTGGTAAAAGTTGTTTGCTTAAGGATTGCGGAAGCAAGAATTTCACATCGTAATTGATAAGAGCAACAAGTTTTTTCCTTAACATTCTAATAGCATCAGCCAAGAATCTTAATCATTGCTTCTCTTTGTTCTTGCATGACAATCAAGTGTATTAGAATGTTGATGGACAGCCTGTACGAATCCGATGACATTAAAGTGCATCACTATGTTGATGGGGGACATTGTCCTTAGTGGATTTAAAGACATTGTAGACATTTCTGGACCCATTCTCCAAAAAACTTAAGCTTGTAAAGCAGATGAGATGAGAGTTCTCATTTGGCAAGGTGTTGGGTTTGTATCCCCCAGTTTGCACTTGGTCTCCCATTATTTTTGTGCCTGCTGAGCACTATTGTGTTGTCTATTTCCTGTTGAGCACCTTTGGTGTTACTCTCCGTGTGCAATCAGGGGCTTACAAGTGAGGGGAGTGTTAAAGCTTGAGATACATGGTAATCTCATCCCTAACTGCTTAAGCTCTTACAGCAATTGGTGATTAACTGTATCACATGCTTTATCATTTTCCAGTCATTAATATTCTGTAACACAGGCATAATTGCTGTTGGAGTTGAAAATGGTGGAATAATTGTCCAGTGTTTTTTTTGTTCGTTTCTTCTATTTCATGCATGTTTAGTCCTTTGTCATGAAATAGCAATTGTGCTGGGTATGATACACAAAATAATATTGAAACACGGGTTTTAGCCTCTCTGCTTAGCGGGGTATAGCTGCGTGCATCTGATTTTCCTCTTACGGTAGGAGCCTGGTGCACTCCGTGAGCCTTTTTCTTTTCAGTATGCACATAAAGCACAAGCTATATCCATGTAGGACGACTATTTTCTTATTCTTACTGCGCTGATCCTAAGTTTCTTTTGTTGATACATTTGTATATTTCGTTTTAGGTGATACTGGCAACTAATATTGCTGAAACATCTGTAACAATACCTGGAATCAAGTATGTTATAGATCCTGGATTGGTGAAAGCACGCCACTACTGTTCTCGTACAGGGATAGAATCATTGGTTGTTGTTAAGACCTCAAAAGCACAGGCTCTTCAAAGGAGGTGAAGCTCACTACCTTTTTACTAATTTGGGGGTAAGGGTGGGGGTAAGCGGGGACCAAAGTTACCTAATACCCCTTCTAGTGTCTTGCTTATCGGCATCCACAACCCAAAACATGGTGCCCTGGCATACTGATTCACTAACGTTGCAAATTAAAAGTTCTGTGTACCAAATAATAAAATGGCGTTTCACTCAATATTCTATGAAGTCAAATAACACCGGTCTACAATTGTACATTCTCTCATCGACGAAAATAAACTAATTACACTTATATAACCTCCGTAGTTACATCAAGTAAATATATATGCTGTCAAAGGGAACCAAGATTAAAATCCTCAAAGAACTGCAACCTGAAACCTACTCCTCGTGTACCGTGTACCTGCACATCAGTGCATCATGTACCTCAAGATTTTTTTTTTGGGGGGGTTGTGCGTGTTTTTTTTTTTGGGGGGGTTGTGCGTGTTTTTTTTTTTGGGGGGGGGGGGGGGCAAAGGGGTGCAATTGATCTGCTGATATGGTGATATTTCTTTTTCTATGTCATTGTTAATAGGTAGAGCATATTTACATGTATACCATCCTCATAGGGAATTGGCGATTTGAGTGCATGTTCATACGAACTGAAGTAAATAAGGAGCTGCTGGTTGCCAACGAGCTGGGACGTTTCTTCGTTTGTGTCTTCTAAGTGTTTTGTTACCTACGCTATAAAGTACAGACTTGGGTGCGGGTGCGGACACGATATGGGTGCAGTTATGCGGATATGGCATTTTTGAAATTATAGGATACAAGTGTGGCTAGGATACGTCTACTGTTATACTATTCAGTGCTCTCATAAATAAGCAGACAAGTGTTTTTAATTTAAAGTTATCTTGTTTTAAACGAAAAATCAAATGTCATAAAATAAGATTCAGCTTCCATATAAATTATATCATTTCGTTGTGAAGTAGTGGTACTAGTAGTCCTTTTTTATTACTGTTGTTTATATGTGCGAAGTGGTGATGAAAAGAAATCAGTTTTGAAGGTTTAACAAGCGTGCATAGCAGCTATTACACGTGTCAAAGTAGCCTTCATAGAATATAAGAGGACAAAGTATTAGTCCATATCTCGGTCAAAAAGCCTTGGACCCAACTGCCAGAAGAAAGAGATTGCCTCTTTCCCCTGCCTTCTCCAGGACAACGTACCTGGAACATATCCAAGACATATCCTGGACCTATACAACAGGCTATGTTACATGGACTCTTCAAAATGCGTGAAGTACCCGTGTCGGACACCCACACTTGGACATGGGTATGTGATATGTGTCCGACACATCCCGTAGGATATGCCACTAGGAACACTGTGTTATATTGTTTCTTTTAGTTTATCATTGCTTGAGATGATCTCAGTTCTAAATTAAAATGATATGCATATCATAAAACAATATGTAAACTAAGGAATAACTAAGAAACAAGGATAGGTTGGATTTTGAAAAATAGACGAATCCGACACTTGGACATGTGTCTGACTAGGACACTCATACCGAGTCCATGTAACATAGCCAACATGTAAGTCTTTTGAAACTACTGCAGGTGGTGGCGGCCGGTCGTCGCTGCTCGTCGCCGGACGTGAGGGCCGGTGGTCACGCTCACCTCTCTCTCTCTCTCTCTCTCCCTCTCTCTCCCTCCCTCTCTCTCTCTCCCTCTCTCTCTCTCCCTCCCTCTCCCTCCCCCTCCCCTCCTCTCTTCAAAGGTTTAACTCCTTGAAGTCCCATTAATTTAGGGTTGAGGTATATGCATTTAAATTATGCTTTGACCCCGAAAATTCTGTTTTCACCCCTGAAGTATGATGTTTATGTTTTGACCCCTGAAAATCCTTTTAAAAATACTGTTGTCACCCCTTAAGTATGCGATACACACCCACGCCATGTCCTAGGTGTATCCTAAACGAACCCGGTATTTTTGAAAGTAGAAAAATAATTCAAAACTCCAAGACACCCACCCAATGCGCACCCAAGCCGCACCCCTACTCGACGCGCACCCGATGCTGGTGCTTCATCCATTTTGGCACGCCCATGCTTCATAGCCTATTGTCACGGACCGTTCATGATGGAAGCTGATTTTTGAGGAAACGCCATGCGGACGCTCACTAGGCGCTTACGGGACGCTTATTGGACGCTTACTTGGCAAGTGGAGGGCAAGGCTTCCGGAAGGTTCCGCACTTCTCTAGACACCTAAAGTCTTGTAAATATGTGTATATTCTAGAGTTATGGTAGAAAGCTCTAGAATAGGAGAGTATTCTAGAGATAGTCTAGAATACTAAAGAGGATTGTGAATAGTGTGGAGAGTTCTAGAAAAAGGCTTGTACACTAGTATAAATAGCCAAAGCCATGTGTTGGCCAAGGCAACTAGGAACTAGACATCCAAGACATCTTCCTTTGTAAGCTTTCTCCAAAGTAGTGATATAGTGGGAATTATTCCCCAACCTCTTGTGTTCCGCTGCACAAACGCTTCCAACCTCGCCCAGCTCTACGGTTAGGCTGACTTAGCGCACAAGCGGGGGCTTGATCTTGCTAAGTGCCGCACGGTTTCGACTTGGGGAAGTTCGTTCCGTGACAGGTGGTATCAGAGCTTGGTTACGACGGGTCGTGCCAGGCAAGGAGCAACTATGGCAGGCAAGGATACTAGCGTTGGAGCATCCGGAGTGGCCGAAGAGAATGTGGTCGTGGTCGAGCGTGGGCGAGATCCATTACCACCCGCCGGTGGGAAGAAGGGTGGTCGAGGCCAAAGCAAGTCGAGGGACGAGCTTGCTTCGTTGGATGGCCGAACGGGTCACTTGGAGATTGCTATGGGTGATGTCAAGGATCGCGTGGGGATGGTCGAGCAAAATCTACAGACGTTGGAGGAGCACGTCTTAGAAGAGCTCGAGTCGCTCAAGAGGGCCGTGGGTGTCCAAGATGAGCTACGTGAAAGGTTCACGGAGTTGTTCACTAGTTTGCAAGAACAACTCGATGGGGTAAAGGCTAGCGTGGAGGAGACGAGGCAAGACGCGGCGATGTGCAAGAGAGCTATCGCGGGTGGAGCGATTGCCACTCCTAGTCCAAGGGTGGACACGCCTAAGCCGAAGGAGTTCGGAGGCAAGAGGGACGCCAAAGAGCTCGACAACTACTTATGGCACATGGAGCGTTACTTCGAGGGTGCTAGCATAGTCGACGAGGCGACTAAGGTAAGAACTGCGACTCTCTATCTTACGGATACCGCAACTCTATGGTGGCGAAGAAAGCATTGTGATATAGAAAAGGGGCTATACACCATAGACACATGGGAGGTGTTCAAAAGGGAGATCAAGAAGCAGTTCTACCGGGAAAATGTGGCCTACGAGGCAAGAAGGAAAATGAAGGAATTGAGACATAAGGGCTCGATAAGCGACTACGTGAAGGAGTTTACGACCCTTATGCTACACATTCCGAATATGGCGGAGGAAGATCTACTCTTCAACTTTGTCGACGGCCTCCAAAGTTGGGCCAAGAAGGAACTTCAACGCAGGGGCGTGAAGGATGTCAACGAAGCCATAGCGATGGCGGATTCATTGACGGAGTATGATAGAGGTGAGGGATCTTCAAGGTCGAAAGAGGAGGGAGAAGCTTCGGAAGGCAACCACGCCAATGGTGGGGGAGAAAGTCCAAAGGCGTGGCACAACCGGGGAAACCAAGCTAGCACGAGCAAGTCCGAGGGCCGTGGCAAGCTAGAGGAAAAGCGAGTCAAGAACAAGCCCAAGGACGGATGCTTCTTTTGCGGAGGGCCGCATTGGGCAAAGGATTGCCGGCGACAAGGCAAGTTGGCTGCCTTAGTCAAGGAGAAGGACGAGGAGAAGGCCGAACGTGAGACAGTACGCATAGGCTCAATCCAAGTCCTTAACGCGCTCCAAGGAAAGAATGTGCCGCAAGTCCCGACGGGTGAGGGACAAGCTTCCATGAGCAAGGGGTTGCTCTATGTGGAGGCGAAGTTGAATGGGAAGCCCGCGCATGTGATGGTGGATACGGGGGCGACTCACAACTTCATGACAATGGATGAGGCCAAGAGGTTAGGTCTCAACGTGGATGACGGGGGAGGATGGCTAAAACCCGTCAATGCCGAAGCGAAGCCCCTACAAGGCATGGTTCGAAGGGTCGAAATATGCCTTGGCAAGTGGAAGGGGTTCGTGGACTTCTCTGTCGCTCGGATGGACGATTTCAAGGTAGTGTTGGGCCTTGATTTCTTGCGACAGGTGAACGCTTTAGTATCACCGTACAACAACGCGGTGTGCATAATGGAGCGAGGGACAGCTTGTGTGGTGCCAATGTTCGGGGGAACATCTAGCACCATGACTCCTACATCTATGCGGCTATCGGGGATGCGGCTAGTGGAAGGAGTCAAAGACGTGGAAGCCAAGGGTGAGGGCACCTACTTGGCGAGTCTTAAGGTTGAAGACCGTCTTGCGGGAATAGACGATCAGCAACCAAAGGAGATGGTGGGCGTCTTCGAGGGGAAGAAGGACGCTATGCCGCGGGGGCAACCATTAAGGAAAGCAAGGAATGTCCACAAGGCAAGGATGGGCGCGGCAAGAGAAGCCAAAGACGTTCTCAAGGGAAAAGGGAACGTGCCACTATCCGAGCCACCAAGGGAAACGAAGGACGTTCTCAAGCCAAAGCAAGGCCTTCTGCCGCGCGAGTCCGAGAAGTGGCAACCACCTAGGAGGAAGGTGGATTGTGAAGGTGAGCTTGACCGGAGGGCCAAGCCACAAAACGTGGCACCATGTGGGATGGCGCTACCTAAGGTGGAAAAGTTGGCGACTACCTCAAAGGCGAAAGGGGAGACCTTCAAGCTGATCAAGGAGGGCCTGCAGCGCGATCCCTTAGCCAAGGAGTTGCTACAGCTTGTGAAGAGTGGGAAGACCCGAAGGTATGGGTTAAAGGGAGGCCTACTCTACACAAAAGATGGACGAGTGTACGTGCCGAAGTGGAAGGACCTAAGGAGGAAGGTCATTCGGGAATGCCACGACACTCAGTCAACAGTACACCCGGGGCATCGACGGACATATGCCTTGGTGACTAAGGCATACTTTTGGCCTCAAGTGAAGAAAGAGGTGCAAAGGTGTGTCAAGACTTGTCATGCATGCCGACAAGTCAAGGGAAGAATTGCCGAGGATGCAAGCAACGTGAGACCTAGCGGAAGACCTTCGGCAGTTCAACATCATTGCAGTTCAACATCGCAATGAGGCGCGACGAGGGCGTCGCGAGATTAGGTGGGGGAGAATGTCACGGACCGTTCATGATGGAAGCTGATTTTTGAGGAAACGCCATGCGGACGCTCACTAGGCGCTTACGGGACGCTTATTGGACGCTTACTTGGCAAGTGGAGGGCAAGGCTTCCGGAAGGTTCCGCACTTCTCTAGACACCTAAAGTCTTGTAAATATATGTATATTCTAGAGTTATGGTAGAAAGCTCTAGAATGGTAGAGTATTCTAGAGATAGTCTAGAATACTAAAGAGGATTGTGAATAGTGTGGAGAGTTCTAGAAAAAGGCTTGTACACTAGTATAAATAGCCAAAGCCATGTGTTGGCCAAGGCAACTAGGAACTAGACATCCAAGACATCTTCCTTTGTAAGCTTTCTCCAAAGTAGTGTATTGGGAATCCTTTCCCCAACCTCTTGTGTTCCGCTGCACAAACGCTTCCAACCTCGCCCAGCTCTACGGTTAGGCTGACTTAGCGCACAAGCGGGGGCTTGATCTTGCTAAGTGCCGCACGGTTTCGACTTGGGGAAGTTCGTTCCGTGACACTAGGCTTATATTATGTCTTTAAAAAAAAAAAACCTCATATGTTGTGTTGCCTGGGCAGCCGGCGGACTCATTGTGCTATGAACTAATGGTCATTCGTTGGTCTTCCGGAGGCATATATTTAATTTACTAGTGTAACTTTCTTAGTAGAAGGAGATTTTAAAGCAGAACCAATGCAGTCTTAGTTGTTTTCATCTTGTAAACTGTAAATGTGTTTGTTGGATATAGTGTATTATTAAAATTGCTATCAAATTGGAAAGCTTTTTTTTTAAGGGAAGAATTATAGGCAAATTTGATCATGGTCGTTATCGTTATCAATTCGCGAAGCATGATATATTTATCTTAGAGTTCCATTCCCCCAGCTTGCTTTTGGGTCCCCTGTATGTTAGTAATTTGCACTCGGTATATTTCTGCAATTGGTGCCAGCTTAGCAACCCCTAATCCTTCCCTCGAGGAGTTCTATGATTGGTGTTTGGATTATAACTCATATTATTATGCGCCCCATGTTTGTTGTAGTGGACGTGCTGGACGTGAAGGACCTGGGAAATGCTTTCGTCTCTATCCAGAAAGTGAATTTGCGAGACTTCAAGATTCCACAGTGCCAGAGATCAAACGATGCAACCTCTCAAATGTTATCTTGCAACTCAAGGCTCTAGGTGTCGAAGATATCATTGGGTTTGACTTCATGGAAAAACCAAAGAGGTGAATAGCAACTTTGCATTGTATTAAATTCCCACTTCTGCACGAGAGTCTGCATGTATGGACGCGATGATACTAACTTTCTGAATTCGCCACATGAATCATATTCACGCTTTTTTTCATTAGGTGCAATATAGCCTTATAGGTACCTGGTCAGCTGAAAGCCATTGTTGGTATAGTGCAATTATCTACATTCTATTAGCTTTCTAATAATATCAATTCTGGCTATTATAAGAGCCCCTAATATTGGTGATTTTGGGTATGTGGTTTCTGCTCCCGTTCTTCCTGTAGGAGATAAGAATTCATCTTTTGAGCTTCTCGTCCTGATAGTACTACCCTGTGGCACACTGACTTGGCATTTACCCACACCACACATACCCATGTCGACACGATCTGACGCCGAACGGGTATGGAGTACGATTCTTCACTTTTCAATCTGACTAGGCAGAATAAGTACAGAATATGGTGGCAAGAATGGAAGATGTTGGTTGAGCTTCGATCTAAGATGTTTGCAGAGCTTCGATATTAAATGGCTGAGGTTAGGTCAAGAACACCCTGCTTGGAGGGAGGAGGAATAGGATAAATTTTGGCAATTCGATTAGGATTTTCGTCACCATCAGATGGTTTTTAAATCCCACGTAACTTAAATCAAATGAAAATGTATTACTCATTTCCTGATTACAACTTACCACTGAGGACTTGTATAGGAAGAAATGGTAGCAGATAAGTAATGCAAGATAGTGTAAAATCTTGATCTAACTTATTATTATCTCTAGCTTTTGTGGTCTTGACTGATATGCCTTATCAAGCAGTATCCCATATGTTCCGGTACTCCCCCTCAAACTTATGGAGGTTTGAGTCAAAGCTTCATGAGTTTGACAGTTATGAAGTTGTTGTTGTTGTTGTGAGCCACTACCGAAGAAGACTTGAACTTTAATAGGCTAATGAAATAAAAGGTGATTCAAGACCACTGAAAAGTCCCTCACGGGCTAACATTGTGCTTTCTGTGGGATGAAATCCATGCTACTATTTGTTAGTCATGGAACTCCAAATCGAAAAAGGAGAAGGGGGAAAAAGAATATCTTTGATGGTGAAATGACACACTTAATGAAGGCAACAACTCTACAAAGTTTAGATGCAAAATTTTAGAGAGGTATTTTGATGGTGAAATGACACACTTAATGAAGGCAACAACTCTCTGAAGTTTAGTTGCAAGATTTTAGAGAAAGGTATATCATGTCAATTGAGACCAGTGTTGCAATAAAAAATTGTTATGCTAATGAACGAGATTTCAAACAAGGAAAACTTAGGAAAATGAATTTTTTTTGAGTAATGGAAGCCTTCTAGCCGGCCGCCGTCATACCGGATGAATGGAGGAAACTACCACAGGAGGATCTTTGGCTCTGATACCAACTTAAATCAAATGAAAATGCATTATTCATTTCTTGATTACAACTTACCACTAAGAACTTATACAGGAAGAAATGATTAGAGATAATTAATACAAGAGAACGCAAAATCATAATCCAACTTATCATTTCCGTAATCTTGATTCACATGCCTTCTCAAGCATTATTCCACATGTTCCAATAACGTACAAGACGGCGCATCAAAGACTCGTGTCTAGCGCCTGTGTGTGTTGGTGTGTAGTTTACAGGCACTTCTGGCTGTGGTTTTAGATAGCTTTTGGTCCATAAACTTGGCACGTGGTTATTGGGTCCTTTTCAGTCAAAGCAGATGGTGAAATTATGGTGAAGGCTATGTACATTTATCTCAGAAACTATTATGGGGTTTTTTTGGACAGGTATACACAATCACCACTCCTCCTCATGTATATCCCTGAGATCCATAACTGGCTGCACCCTTGCACGAATTTGAAGACGTGTTTTCTGAACCTTTTGTTTTCCACAACCTAGACCACGGGATCACCATATGCCTCTTCTTTCAAATGCACAGACAGTTAACATGAAGTAATATAGGGTTTTTCTTTTCTCAGAAGACTGAAATTAAAAGATATCCCATGACATGTTTGCAAGACATACCTGATTTTGAAACCATTCTTCGAGTAATTCAAACTAATCTGAGGAAACATGACGTAATACCTTGGCTGCACCATGGTACTACTTTGGATATTATTAGTTGCCCTAACATACCACCTAGGTCGTGCCGTTTTGGATCCCGTCTTTTTGGTGAAAAAGAAGGGATGTTCATGGAGGTTGTGTGTAGATTATAGTGGGCTTAACAAACTAACCATCAAAGACGAATTCCCTGTACCTGTTGCTATGATTTACAGGATGAGCTGCATTGGGACTGTGTCTTTACTTATCTAGACTGAGAACTGGGGTAAGCCCAGAAGACGTATGTAAGACTGCCTTTTCAACTCATTGTGGTAATTATGACTTCAAAGCGATGCCCTTTGGGCTCACGGTCGCTCCTGCATGCTTCCAATCCATCATGAATTCTGTCCTCCAACCTTCTTCCAGAAAATTTGTCCTAGGTTTCTATTCTTTGATGACATGTTGATCTTGGCAAAACCAACAATGACCACCTTCACCATCTAACACGGTCTTACAAACTCTAAGACAGAATGAACTCTATGTTAAAAGGTCAAAGCATTCATTTGCCTACCTGAAGTTACACTCTCTAGTGATTTTAAATATGGATGAGCTATATCTTCATGTCTGGCGAAGATGTCATCCCAGCCTTGCTATCTTTAGCTTTAATACCATTAAGTTTGAGTATGCGACTTCCCACCCTGATATATAAGGGACGCAACGTGTCGTCTCTTGATACATACCCCGAAGGTAAGCAGCATAGTCATTCCAAAATCCAAGCACACATGCATTACCACAAGGCCAGCATTGTAAAAAGGTTAAACATGTATAATAGGCCTACTGCCCATCTAGCTTAGAGTTCTCACCAGAAAACCACACTTTAGCTTCCCAATGCCTACAACTTCTTACAATATCTCACACAAGGTATTTGCAATTCTCGTGCCTTACTCGTGCCTGCCCCGCGATCATCGCTTCTTGATCACCATGGACTGCTTGAAGACCTCCTAATTATGATATATTGTTGTGCCTGATTGGGTACTACATACCTGCATTTTTGTAGATTTGAGTGCTACACGGAATGACCTGATTTACTTCATTAACCTGATTTTATATGATCCTAATTTTCATCAGATTTCCTCTTCTACTATTCTCCGTCACAACCCTTCTTTCTATGTTGAGGTCCGCCCTTTATTGCTCTAGGGTTTTGACCTCTCTCTCTCTCTTGCACACACACCCACACACACTACACACACGAACAGATGCATAATTATCAATATTTTTGCATTTTTCCCCGTAATGGCGAGAGTTTTCCTAGTGATATATGACATATAAAAATTAGAAGTACTTGTTTCTTGTTGGAGAGAAACTATGTAGTGTTTTTGCTGTTGGTTTTGCTTTTTAGCACAGGAGATGAAACATTACTTCATGCATGGAGATATAAATAGCTATTAAATGGTTTTAGAAGACAAGGGGACTAGGAATTACTTCATGCAAGAAGATGAACATAGCTATCAAATGATTCAAAAGACATGGAGATGAAACTTTTTTTTTTCATGCATTTAATTGCCAGTGTTCCATCTGTCCCCTTATTCTGGTTTGCTATTTCTTATTTTATCAGGATTGTCGCAAAGATGGTATTTGCCCACTTCTTTTGCCAGATTATCCAATGAACTTGATAACTGCCTTAAAGCTATTGTCTTTGGCAAAGTTTTTTCCAATGGGATTCTCTAATTTGACAGCTATCTACGCTATACGATTGGTTACAGAAACTTTTCAATAACTCACTATGAATATGACTATTGAACAGGTTGGCTATCATAAAATCTTTGGAGTCATTGTGGTTGCTCGGCGCATTAACGGAAGAGAATAAACTGTCAGATCCAGTTGGGCGTCAAATGGCATGTCTGCCGCTAGAACCTATTTACTCCAAGGCCCTCATCCTTGCTAGTCAATTCAATTGTTTGGAAGAAGTGTTAATAGCTGTTGCGATGCTTTCAGTGGAGTCTATCTTTTATGCACCTCGCGATAAGTTAGAAGAGGTATGTACTACCATCTAACATATCTACGTGGTCCACAATTTTCCATGTTGAGATGACCGAGTGTTAGTACTTTGTCCTTGATAAATACTGTTGAAGAATAAAACCTTGTAAGATTATGTATTTTGTTGAGCAGGCTGAAGCTGCAACAGAGAGGGGTGTTGATGGGGCTATTTTTCTAAAAGAGCTTTGCCATTGATGAGAGATTTTTTCTTGACATGTTACAATTGTCGGTCTTCAGAGAGATGTGTGGAAAGACGGAAAACAATATTCGCTTAATTTCTGAACTCATTCGTGAGATGTATGTTATGTTGATTGAAATGAGGTGTTTAGCAAAGGTCCTGGTGGTTTTAGTTAGGGAAATGTATGGGCAAGGAAATCCCTATTTTAGCATAGTTTGGTATGATAGCAGCAGCCTAGCGGGTACCCTAATCTTTAAAGTACGACGGTTAGAACATGGAAGTTTAGATATAAGGTTGTTAATAATCTCACTCACTTGGATCAGTGATCATCAGTTTGTGTTCGTAATACTATATGGGTTACATGAGTTTGTTATACAAACCTTTATTTGAAAACGTGGAAAATACGAGACAGAATCCTAAAAGATAAGGTCTTATCTCTCCAGTTAGGAACTGAGGTTGACTGATCATTCGGTGCAGCTTGCTGATGACACTTTGCATGAGAGTTGCATATATTTTGTTCTGTGTCTAGATATGCCCCTGCATGCTGAGATTCAAGGAATTTGCTCTTCAACTTGTTCTTAGAAGTTGGAAAAGATCTGTTTTGCAAGGATTTTGTCATGTTGTCGGCGAGTTGGTCGTGAGTGGAGATTAACTGAACTTAGAGAGACTTCTGGGCAACTTCTTCAGGTACATGCGATCTATTTCTACGTGCTTGGTCCTCACATGGAATACAGGATTCAAGGTGAGGTACGTGGCTCCCATGTTGTGACACCAAAGTATGTTACACACTGAAGTATGGGATGAGACTCGAGACAACTACCAAGTTCTAGAAGTAGATATTGAAGCCAAGAAACTTCAGCAACAGAACTGGCGGTTGCCTTATATTTTTCTCAGTGGAGGACCTAGCCACTGTACATTGTTTGTGGGAAGACCAAGAGATTATGTTTCCACCAAGATAGATGGCGTACACCCGAGTTAGCGTAAATTGACATACCGTATTGACAACAAATGTATGGTCTGAATGAGTAATGGTTAAATATTGCAATACTCTAATCAGTCCGGATGTTTTGAAGGATCAGAAACGGAGGTGGTACCATGTTGAGACAGCTTGACAGAGGTGGACATGAGGGTACACACAGGCTTGCCGTTACTCATCTTAAGGCGGTGAGAAAGCTCAAACGCTCAGAAAATAATGAAGCTGCCCTAGGCCCTTGACAGCTTACTCAGGGGCAAGATAATTAATGAGAGAGCTAACAGCTCGCATCTTCCAGCTAGTAACCAGAATATCAACAACCCACACATGCACTTCGGAGAGCACTTTTGAGTAAAGAAATAGTGAGTATAATTGCATGAAGCTTGAAAACCAAACCGAAAAAAATGTGTAATATTCTGGATTTCAAGGCTTGTGGAGCCTGTTTTAGCCCATCAAGAGATTTATGAAGGCGGAAAACATGATTTAGCAATGAGAAATCTTGAAAAACAGGGAGTTTGGTCACAATAATCTTAGTTGCAGGATTCTCCAATTATGTTGACACCCTGCCTCCGAACTTCGCTCCCACTCCCTCCACAAAATCCACTATACTAGTGACGCTCTCTACTTGGAGGCTCCTAGCCGCTTTCGCTTCCACCATGCATCTTGCAACTTAGGGTAATATAGACTTCTTTGCTTTCTAGAATCCATGGAGAAATGCATTTTGAACTTCCAATTGCGGATAACCAACCTTGAGAGACGGCTAGAGCAATGACTATGTGACGATTGTGGTAGCTTCAACAACTAACTGAGGTTTCATGGTAACCAAGACTTGTTGATTGAAGCTTTTAGCGACCAAGCTAGCTTTGCAATGCCTCAATTGAACTATGGGTTGTTTTTGATGCGGTAAACCCACTTGCAACCAATTGTACCTGGTTTTAGCTTTGGTATGTGGTACGGTTAGTCGGTTACTGTAACGTGGTTCGTCCATTTGTGACTAGGTGGTATGTGGGGGTTAGTTGGTCCGTCGCTATAGTTGTGGTTTGCTGAGGATCGAGTCTTTGGTTCCTTTGGCAGGATATATAGCTGTATGCAATTATGGAGTGATATGCGTAAACATCACTTTGGTTGCCAGGAAAGGCGAGAAGAGAAGCGAGAATTAAGATCTATCAACTAACTATGATCTGACTAGTTCAGTCTAGAATAAACAGAACACCTTTTGATTAAATTTTGGTATACACGTCTTCGGCAATTTTGGTATGCACATTTTTGGTTCACCAGATTTAGAACACTAGTGCGCCAGATTACCGTGTTCCGGATCACGGGTACCAATAAACTGGGCGCTGGGGGTGGTGGAGTATTAGGTAACTCAGAAGGCAACCAACCAAGTTCATGTTGGGGAAATGAGGCACGCGAGTCCTGGTTTTATTTTGAAGCAAGGCATTAATCTCAGCAACCATGGCTTTCCAATCGAGATACTTGTTGACATGTGCGTTTGATTGGCGTGGCAGAAGAAGTTACTAGTTTATGTAGGTTGTCTTTGTGTTTTCTTTGGGGCAAGTCCATACTTTGAGTGGGTTTAGATGGTTTTGGCCGTATTGTAGGATGTGATTTCATAGTTTGTCTTGTATGCAGGTCAACCACGAGGCAATGCCAGGGATAGCCCGGTTAGGAGATAGGTCTGGAGAAAGTGATTGAATAGAGCTGGGTGTTTGAGGGTTTTTTGGTGTCAAAATATCATGGTAGTGTTGCTTTCGGATTGAAGATGTTGAAAAGAAGTTTGGATGGCGGTGGGACGACTAGAGGGATGGGGACTACGAAGGGAGGTACTGCGATAAGACAGGATTGCTCATGAAATTGAACATGCTGGGAAATCTAAAGGCCTTCGGAGTGCACATCTAGATAACGATAACGAAGATGAGATGGCTATAGCCAAGTAACATGCCTGGAGATACGTATGTGGATATAGAAAACACAGGCAACCAAATGTTACTACAAATGTATAATCTTGATTTGAACAATAATTCTTTACACAGAGACGGCATAGGTTTATGAGAAAAACAGCTGTTTAAAATGCATATAGCCAAAATCGCTGAGGGACATTAGCTGGAGCACTCCAGTGTCAACAATGTGTCGATGACGACGTTCTACCTCACCTTCCTATTCGTGCATATGAGGACATGGAACTCGATTGTTAATGCCAAGATTTCAAAAATAATGGGGTCAGTTTGCAATATTTGCCTCTCCAGTCTGTTTGCAGCGATTATAATTTCTTGTCAAAGTGGCTTTTGACAAAAGTAAGAAGGTGCTGAAAAATGGTAAACACTGGCATTTACATTACAATTGGTAAAAGCCAAATGTATTTCTAATAATCATCCACACAGCTCACATAATATTTATGGTCGGGAGGGTCCTTAAATATCACTAAAAACAAGATTATGAGGAACAATACTTGTAGTGTTGATTAGAGTAATATGGTTTATCGAGCTAGTGTCTGGGAACCATGTCTCGTGAGGAGTGTGAAATGGAGAGGTCTGATACTTCGTTGTGGGGATGGTACCAAGAGAAATTAGGTCTTGCTGGTTGCGGCTAAAGGGGATAGCTAGTATTGGTGAAGTGGGCTTGAGCCAGGGTATCAGATGGTGGACTGTAATGACAGTTCTAAGAGTTGTGATCGGTTCCACCGCAAGACTGACAAAACCTTAGGGAAAGTTGTTGCCACCGTTGCAATAATTGTTGAAGCAGTTGTGGTTTCCACCATTGCTGCGAGATCCACCTCAATTAAAACGAGAAAAGTTGCGGTTGTTGGAGGATCCTCCGCAGTTGATGAAGTGAGCAGCATGCTGAAAGTTAAAACAGAGACTCCACGGCTAACACAGCTTCTTCTTCATCCTCTCCCTCTCTGATACCAGGTTAAAACACAGAAGTTAAGGAGATTATGTTCTAAATAATCTGACTGATCTGGATCAGTTGTCATCAGTTTGTTTATGGATTATATTTAGTTTGCTATACACGCTTGAATTATAAAAGTTGAAAAATACAACATAGTCCTAACTGATAAAGTTTTGTCTCTCCAGTTGGGATTTGAGGTTGAGGGATGATTCGGTGTATCTCGCTGATTAGTGTGTACGTTAGAGTTGCACGTATTTTGCTCAATCTCTTGATTACAGCTTTATTAAGTTTCTCAATTCGAACCAATGACTTGCCTCCAGAAAACGGTAATATCCATGGAAAAGAGAATCAGATAGAAATTAAATCATGTGGATGCCTTAGGATGGGCATAATAGTTGAGTGCAATCAACATCTTTGACACATATTTCATGGTTCTCTTGGCATTTATAACCCGGCCATCGATCTTCACCAGTCTTCTTTTTGTACTTTCATGTACATACAAGTTGCATCAACAAAGTCGGTAACTCATTAAAGTGCTAGAACCTCATTGAGATGACACAAAATAAGACGTATATATTCTGAGATACTTTCTTTGTTGGCAGTCACGAGCTGCTATGAGATGCTTCTCAAGTCCAGAAGGAGACCATCTGACTTTGCTCAATGTATATCGCTCTTGTGCCGAGTTCTTGGAGAAGAGCAAAATGCTGAACAAAGAAAAAGCTGAAAAGAATCTGAGAAAATGGTGCAAGGAAAATTTCATCAATAGCCGCTCCCTAAGGCATGCTCGTGATATTCACAGGTGGCTACGTTGATTGCTCTTTGGAATTTAAAAGCACAGTTTTGTTGTCTCCCTTCTGTTTTTCAACTTTGAAATTTTCTTTTGGTTCTATGTTGTTTGATGTACATGGGAAAAAGCATTGTATCTGTGCATTGATATCTTCACGCCTAAAATTGTTTCTTACCCTACTGTTGTGCACAAGCTTGTTTAATTAGCTCTCTAATATTGGTCTCTCTGCTCTTCGTTAGATACTCTCTGGTTTGTCTGCTAGTGGCACTATGTACATGCATTTTAAAGTCAATTTCAATTCTTTGCTGCAGTCAAATCCGAGCAAATGTTGAACAAATGGGTCTTTGTGTTACTTCATGTGGGGAGGACATGCTCCAACTTCGCAGATGCCTTGCTGCTTCATTTTTTCTTAATGCAGCTTTAAAGCAACCTGATGGTGCATACAGGTACGTGCATATGCTTCATTTGGCTGCTGCACCTTGGTTCCACGGCTATTTATGCCCTTTGACAGAGGCAACTTCTTTTCTTTGCAATATCAGCATATGTGGTCACCTTTTTCACCTAAATCTGCATTTTTTCATGGATTTGTATCTTTACTTGGTATTTCCATTGAATATGCATCATTTCAGACCTCTCATAGTTATTTTACCAACTGACAGGGTTTTGGCAAATGGTCAGACGGTGCAAATTCACCCTTCTTCTGTGTTATTTCGAGCAAAACCAGAGTGCATTATTTTTGATGAGCTAATCCGGACAAATAATAGTTATGTCCGCAACGTAACCAGAATTGACTTTTTGTGGTTGCCTGAGCTGGCTCCTCAATACTATACTTTGCAGGAATAAGAATGCTGTTCGTATACAAGAAGGTATAAACTCAACGTTCATTGTATGATTAAAGGCATAAAGAACCTCAACATCTATTGCCAAAAGCGTGTTAGATCCCGACCTATTTTTTGTAGCATTTCAAACCCTGACCTATTTTTGAGTTGGATTCTTAACTTTCCATCCATTTGATGGAAAATCCACGTGCCTCCCACATTGAAGGACAAAATGGAAACACAACTGACAAGTGTCACTTTCTTCTTCCGATTGACCATTTCATGCTTCAGCAAACATCAAGCCTCCACCATTTTCGGGCTCCACTACGTAAAAACTTGGAATATAAAGTTTTTACGCCAGCTGTCCTTTACTTTTTTCTCCAACGCTAGTACCACCACCACCGTCACTCATTCTCTCTCTCTCTCTCACACAGACGAACTAATTTCTGGATGCCTTATTAGACTTCCAATTACAACGTGACAACCTGCGGCAATCTGAACGTTGGAAAGAAGATTTGATCCCAGCACAAGTTCATAGTCGCCGTCGATGCTTGCTGCCAGCTCCAACTCTCGAGAACCCCAATCTTTCTTCGTTCGCACCTTCTTCCACCACCACATTGGTAATTTCGCAATTGACTCAATTGAACTAAGGGATTTTCAATTTTGTGCTTTATACGAGGGTTTTATGAGTTGGGCTCTTCATATTATGTGTTTTAAATTGTATCCAGATCAGAACTGTGATTATATGTGGAATTGGGATGATAGTTTTGAACCAAGAATGTGGTTAGGATTTTTTGAGTTGATATTTGTAGAGGATAAAATGCTATTTCTTTGGAATAATTTGGCCAGTGGTGGGGGCCAAGGTGGGTGTTGCCGTTGAGTCATTGGAGGCTGCCTTGAGGATTCTATCTTGATATGGATGAAGGAGCTTGGAGGATACTTGTGGCGCTGCTAGTGGTTATGGTGGGTCGACGCCTTGCTAGTTTTATCAACTGTGTGGTGAGAGATTTAGTGGCGGTGGCAACGGTGGAGTGTGAAGAAGACGAAGAAGAAAGTTGTGATTCCAACTTTTGGCCTTACATATGTGAGGAACGTGACTTTTTCCCTCCATCAAATGGATAACATGTAATAAATGCAACTGAAAAATAGGTTGAGGTGAAAATGCTACGGATAAAAGTACAGGGTTTAATTACGCTTTTGGCAGTAAAGGTTGATGTTTCTTATGCATCTAATCCTGCTGTTGTAATATCGATCTTGGATTTGTATCTGAATGGATTGCTGGTCAAGCTTCTAAATACACCACAGGGTTTAATTACGTTTTTGTGCCATATATCTGAATGGATTGCTGGTCAACTGGAACATTTAGAAGCTTGAATGAAGCAACTTCTACACATTTCAGGCTTAGCCCAGTGCACGAAGCTCCATCTGCTATTGGGTCTGTGGATGGTTTGTTATACGCAACCATACGTTCCACAGATTAAGCCGTTACATTTTTTATGGTGGGTTGAAAGTTTGGACTTGGTCAACCGAGGAAGAGAATGCACTACCTGCTAAAATTTTGTAGTTCTCTCTTCTGCTTGCTATTCCCTTTTGTGGTTTGCTACGAGGTCGGTGTCTGATTATTTTGTTGGGGGGTGGGTGGGGAGCATTGTGACGTTTGCTTCTTCCTCTCGAAGATCTGATGTTCTAATTTGCTATGAAAAGAGAAGGTTTTAAAAATGCATGTTTCAAGCAAGCATGCTTCTTACAAGGAGGGTCCTTGACATAATGCATAGAAGTTGTGCTTTGGTTACTGCTGCTTATTGCCACAGGAGTGAGTTCATAGAGCCTTATTTTGCTTCGTGACCTGTCTCCGAGTTTGGTATGGACTTTATTTGAGGAAGGCGTCTTTAGGAAGGGGCATTGGTGCTTAAGCCATGCTTTGCATGACCTAGTTGGTTGATGAGTCTCTTCTCACCACCTCTCAACTGCATCTACCTTTAAGAGTCGGGGAATATGGCAGGCTCGGATGAGCCACTGGTTCCTCGCTAAGCAGTAGAGAGTACAAGAATAAGGAGTGGTTGTTTCATAGGATAATTATAACTTAAAATGCATTTGAAAGGTGAAATCACCTCAGCTGATGCCTGCCTTGTCTATCCAGGTGTTGCTCTTGTTAAGTTCAGGAGGAGTTGGACTTTTCTATTGCGACGTTCATGTCTTGAACTACATTCTACAAATGATTCGCCTAGGGCCGACTTTCTCTCTAAGTGTTATGTGTTGGCATCTTCGCTCTGTAAGAAGAATGGAAGAACTTTTTCCCGAGTTTCGGCCATTAACTGGCTTTTGTAATGCTCTCTCTCACTTTGATCCGTTGCCATCTCCGAGTAATTACCGGAGTTATGTGGAGAGACTGCCAATCCAGTAAGTGATGAGAAAAGAATTTACCATCACTTAAAAGAGCCGAAGAATTTGTTATATTTTTGTCGTTTCAATTAGAGAGTTTATAAATTTTATGTACTTAAAATTATTGTAACTTGAACGATTAATGACCGAATTATTTTCGATTTATAATACAAATTTTGTTATTTCACCGAATTATTTTCGATCCATTGACGAAATTGTCCGAATAATTTTGGAATTTCGTATTATTGCCATGCTAAATATTTTTTGAATACTGAATTTGCCACTATGCCTAGGACAGCCTGTTGTTTATGAATGGAAAATATGTAATCGATAAATATGTTTACTTGTACACTAAGTAGCATATGGAAATATGTTTAGTCATATATTATTATTAAGAATGTTGGCTTTAAATGAGTTGACATATATTTTCCTCATTCTTTCATTTTACGTACAATAAACTTAGAATTAACATTTAATCCATGTATATAGGTGATGATTATGAGCCAAACAAAATTTTTGATCTTATATTCTTGGGTTGTTTATTTGGGTGAAATTAGTGCGCAAAATACGGATAATGTGTGTGCGCTATTATTTATTTGTTCATTTTAAATATAGTGAACTGGCCTCTACAAACATTGTTGAGGACTTCGCGCAAGTTGAGAAAATGGATGGTAATAAATACGATATCTGGCATCGTAAGATTCAATATCCCCTAAACGAGCTAGATGTGCGAGATGTCTTGGAATTAATAACTCACATCATGACCAAGTACGATAAAGGTGACACTGCTCAACATAAGCGTGACATGGAAATCTATCACACTTGGGTGAAGAAGGATCGAAGTGCGTGTTTCAATATGTTTTTTTTTTTTTATAGAAGAGAGAACTGCATTAAAATATACCAAGTTTTACAAAAGATAGCCATTTCGGCTAGCCATACTAGTTCATGACTATGCTTGTCATGTAGAACTATATGTAAAGAAAAACTTACATACAGAAAGAAAAGAAAAGAGTTCAGGGATTGCAATAATACAAAAGCAAAAGGGAAGGAGGAAAAAAACCAGTTACAACAATAACCATTAATCCAGTCCTGATATACGGGTATACGGGCATAACATGCAAAAGCGGCTAGTGATATGACCTCCTTAAGTTGCAAGCCGCTGGCTCTGGCGGTACTAAGGTGATGCATACAGTGGAGAAGCTGGCAGAAATCATACAAGATTGGTGCCACCGTATCTGGGACGTCATCAGAGTTTCTGAGCTGAGAAAGTAGAAATTTGAGCAAGTCATAAGAATAATGTGATTAAGATGATTTGTTTGCACCCAAGTCATTACAACCAGGAGGGCCTTTGCTTGTGCAGATAACCAATCAGACGCCTTAGAAGAGAAAGCTGTCGATCCACATCTAACGTTTTGATAATTAAAGCAAGAGAAACCTATCCCAAACTTCAACCTTTCTATGTTGTAAACTATAGCTAAATAAATAGAAATAGGTCTAAAGCTGGGGCAAGAGCAAGTAAGAGTTAGGGTATGTCTAGTCTGAGGAGAGGGTTGGCGGTTTGGTTTAGGAGTCAAAAGAATGTTTAAGGTATTGGCTGGTTTGAATTGTGAGATTTTTGCCATTAGTTCTATTATGTCACTTATTACGGCAGTCGGTTTGAAAACTGTGCCTCTGAAGAAGCAATGATTACGGTGGAGCCAGATGCACCAAATAATAGATAGGATGGATAAAGTTTTGTTCCTATACTTGCTTTTATTTTTTGATGTTGATATCCAAGCTATTAACCATTCCCGAAAATGAGAAGAAAGGTAATTGGTTTTTATCCCTGCGGGTCCTCCAAACTAAATTGGTTTCACTTGGGGGCATTTGATAAAGAGGTGGTCAATAGTCTCAGATTCTGATAGGCAAAGCGGACAAAGGGGCGTCAAGGTGATTTGGAAGCGGTGAAGTTTGGATTGTAAAGGAAGTCAGTCCCAAATAGCTTGCCAAAGCAGGAAAATTATCTTGTGAGGTACGGGTATAGACCACAGAGACTTCCACAATCGATTGAGTCTCCCAACGTCCCGAAGATCGGATGATTTCTTTTGATAAAGCATGTCATATGCAGAGGCAACAGAGAAAATACCACATGAAGTATGTTTCCAAACTTGTTGATCTGCCAAAGGGTAGGAGGAAAGGTGAATGGCTTTGATTTTTTTGACGATCTGATGATGAAACCACCGATTTAGAGATTTGTTATCCCAACTACCATTAAGAATGAGATCATTAACTCGTTGAGGAGGAGGTTGTGATTGTTGATCCGGGAGAATTGGCTTGAATTGTAAGTGAGGGATCCAATCATCCTGCCAGATATCAATTTGATACCCAGTGCCTACCTGCCATCTTAAGCCTTCCTTGATAATTTTCCGGCCCGCCACCAAACTCCTCCAGCCTCAGGAAAAATTGTCTTTGTCGGGGCTAAAGAGGAAGTTAGATGTAGAGCAGTATTTGCCCACCAGAATTGTGGCGAGTAAAGATTGGGGGTCTGACCATATCCTCCAGCAAGCTTTTGCCAGCAAAGCTTTGTTAAATAATTATGTATCTCGGAATCCTAGGCCTCCTTGAATTTTGGGTGCAAAGAGGGCGTGCCAATTTATCCAGTGAATACCACCGTTTAAACCGGGGCCTGACCAAAGGAAACAACCAAGTATCGAGTTAATTTGTTTGGTGACGTACTTTGGAAAGAGACATACTTGCATGTGATGCAAGAGAAGCGATGATAGCACTAAGTTAATAAGAGTTGATCGGCCTGCTTTGTTCAATAGGCAGCCCTTCCAACCCGCACATCGGGCTCTAAATCTTTCAATAAGCTCGCTGAAGAAGAGTTTCTTGTTGGTGATAATATCCAACGTAGTACCTAGATATGAGCAGAAATTGTCGGTCCTTTTGAGTCCCAATTATTCTGTTATTTCCTCAACGTGGACCTGTGATGCATTGAGGCTCAAAGTGATGGAGGATTTGTCGTGGTTAATCTGTTGTCCTGATTCCTCACAATATCTTTGAAGAAGGGCCTTTATCTCAGCACATGAAGATTGGGTTAATTTGGTAAAAATCATTATATTATCAGCAAAAAATAAGTGATTTAGAGTTAGAGGTGTGCATCTTCTTCCAGCTGCAATGCCCGGTAGATGTCCTGAGAGTTGGCCGCGGTTGAGTAGTGAAGAGAGCATTTCAGCACAAAGAAGGAATAAATATGGTGAGAGGGGGTCTCATTGCAAAGTCCACATTTAGGAGAGAACCGTTCTATTGGGGATCCATTAAGGAGGATTTCGTATGAAACACTGGTGACACATGTCATAATCAATCGGAGGAAAGAGTTAGGAAATTTGAAACAGGAAAGAGTATGTTCCAGATAGTCCCATCTGACTCGGTCATAGGCCTTGCTCAAGTCCATTTTGATTGCTCCATATACCGCAGGTCCTCTCTTGGTGTTCCGGATTTTTTTGGGGATTTCTTGGGCAATGAGGATGTTATTGGTTAATTGGCGGTCCTGGACTAAAGCATTTTGATTCTGGGATATAAGGAAAGACATGAGCAGCTTAATACGGTTGGCAACGGTTTTGACGATAATTTTGTAGATTGTGTTGCATAGGGATATCGGTCTGAAGTTAGAGGGCATTTTTGGTTTGGATTTTTTGGGGGTTAGAACAAGAAAAGTCTTATTTGATTCTGATAGCATGTGACCAGAGCGAAGGAAGGAGAGAACATTTGAAATAATAGGGGTTTCCAGGAAGTCCAACATTTTTGGTAGACGACATCAGGAATACCATCCGGTCCGGGGGATTTTATGGGTTTAATTTCGAAAAGTGCTTGCGTCACCTCCTTTGCGGTAAAAGGTAACGAAAGCCACAAGATTTGCTCAAGTAAAAGGCTATTTGGCATGGGGTAGTGGTCTCCTGGTGACGATCCATCAGTTTCGGGGCAAAAAATGTCTTTGAAGTAAGTCTGTAAGCAGGGCGAGATTTCTTCAGGTGAGATGAAAGAGTTACCATGTTCATCTTCCAGATAGGATATTTGTTGTGATGTCTTCGGAAAATAGTAGAGGTATGGAAAAACTGGGTATTTCTATCTCCCAGTTGTAACTAGCGGATGGATGACTTTTGGGCCCAAAAAGTTTCCTCACACTCAAGTAACCAATCTAGTCTTTTTCTTGACTGTTGGTCCATGTGTTGGGCATCAGGGTTTGGGAGTTGACTTTGGAAATGATTAATTTGTAATTTTTCTTCCTCAATTTGGGCCCCCAAGTTTCCAAATAACTCTTGTTCCAATCCTTCAAGAATTTTAGCATGAGTTTTCCCCTAAACGCTGTTTTGAACATTGGTGAGCCGTTGCATTCAGTCTCCCAAGATTTTCTAATGATAGAAGCACATTGAGGGTGCTTGAGCCACATAGCTTCGAAACGTAGAGGTCTAGGGAGATAACGATGAGTAGGGCAAGCTTGAAGAAGTAGCAGAGCATGATCTGAGTGATGAATGCCCAGATTTTTAAATTGAGCTCTTGGGAATAAAGATAACCAGCTGGCATTTGCTACACATCTGTCTAGCCTCTCATAGGTGCATTCATTGCCTATTCGATTATTGGTCCAAGTGAAAGGGGGGCCTACCCAGTGAATATCTACCAAGAGATTTAGATGCAGAAAATCTCCAAGATGATTATGTCCCGGAATACAGCGATGGTGCACCCCGGATTTATCGGAACTCGCTAGAACCTGATTAAAGTCCCCTATAAGGAGTAAATGTTTGGAAAATGATGAAAGGATATTAGAGATACGGTTCCAGGTATACTTCCGCTTTGCTAGATTTGGGTTGCCATAAATAAAACCAGCTATCCACAAAGATTCTTAAGAGCTCTGGAATTCAATAAGGATAAGGTTTTTGTCCTTATAGAGTAATGCTCCATCGGCTTCATCGGTCTAACCGACCCACAACCCTCCTTTTGAGTTCAAAATCCCAGATGGATTGACCCCAGTAGCGTTGTCGAATCCCAAATTTCATAGGCTCTGAGTGCATATATCAAAATCTTGTTTTGTTTCTTGCAGGAAGACACACCCAGGTGAGTGGGTGCGGGCCAGATTGATCACAACTTTAATTGTGCGGGCCTGGCCTAACCCGCGACAATTCTAGCTAAGGAAGTTCATTGGAGGTGAAGGGTTTGCTTTGGAGCAACACCCGAAACCCATTCAGAAGATGAAAAAATAGGATTGAAAGTACCAGGAAGGAAAGGGTTTTCCCGTGACCCCAGACATCTCTTCCCCGAGGATGTAACCTAAAAAAACCCAGGTATGAGAAAACATTCCAGACTGCCTCTATCTAAAAATCTTTCACTAAGCTGATTACAATACTCTTTATACTCGAAACACCTTTTAATATAAGAAAAGTGATGCCGAAATTTAGGGAGACTAGGAGGTCAATCTGATGGCTCCAAATAATGATTCAGCCAGATTTGATTTCTTAGCTGAATCACAAAACTGACAGGAGTCTGCAGGACCTTCTGCCCTAAGAAGTCTACTCATAAAGTGTTCTTAATCCTTTTCTTTTTTTTCCTTAGGCTCCTTCGATTATTATATAAATTGAAACGATGACCAGGCAAGCAACACATAGCATTTACATTCATAAATCAAGATGATACAGGAGAATGTCTAGTATGCTGCAAGGAAGAACTTAAACCAAAGGGTGAGGAGTAATGAGCACCTGGTGGAGTTCCCCGAGAATTCGCGGATATGAATACCGCTATCAATTCAATAGAGGCGGTTGTAGTACATGTAACGTTTACCTCAATCCACGCAATTAGATTTATAAAGTTGCGTAATCTTCCGAAGTTCCAAATGCTAAATATTTTAATCAACCCACTTACGTGAAAATCTTCACAAACACAATCCTAATGTGATCTAATTATCTTTATAAACAAAGAGAGTTCCACATCACTTACCAATAGTGAGTAGAAATTACAATCCTCAAAAACCTTAGTTTTCTCTTTCTTCTATCTCTCTGAAGAGCAAACTCAATTTATCGACCAAAAAAAAAATATGACTAGTCTTTATATCTCTAGACTTGGTAAATTATCCGAAAGACCCCTAAAGATATGTTACTTATTCAAAAGTATTCCAAAATATTATTAAAACTATAAAAATAGCCCAAAATTAAAATAATTAGCTACATAATATTTGGGGTATTACACTACCTATTTTGTTTTCAAGGATTTCTTTTATGGTTATGACTGAACTTAGGAGTATGCCCTAAGCTACCTATGTACCCATAAATGATCAAGTCATCACGTAGTTCAAGAACTTTTCTTTTTTGAAAAGAATTTTTTTATGGGAAAGATATTTTCTTTTGATTACTATGAATGAACCTGAGGAATATGCTCCGGCCTGTATACATACCCGAAGGACAAAGTCATCACGTAATTCAATAATTTTTGTTAGAAGAAATATTCTCCTCTTTTTTTGAGAAGGCTTTTTTTTCATAGAAAATAAAATTTTTTGATTGATGTGACCGAAATTGAAGAATATTCCCTAGGTTGCCTACGTACCCAAGGAATCAAGTCATCACGTACTTCAATAACTTTTCTGTGTGCCGTAATTTTTTTTTAGACTGCCCCTTTTCGGGTTTTTCAGCCTTGCAGGCAATTTTTTTTATTTTTTCTACACCCTAGCTTTTGCCTAGATCGCCTCTTTTGGGGTTTTCAGCCTGGCGGGCCTATCTTTTTCTTTAGCCCTAACTTTTGCTTAAAATGTCCCTTTTGGGGTTTTAACCCTAGCGAGCTATTTTTTTCTCTCTCTAACTTTTGCTTATACCGTGCCTTTTGGAGTTTTTGGCCTACTGGACCTTTTCCTTCACAAATAGTATTTGTTCAAAAAGCTTGCATGGGTGGGAGTTATTATTCAATCGCCATCCATAATGATGAACATGTTGTTCGATTAGAATAGACATTCTCGATGACGTAAGGCCGTTCCCATTTAGGCTCCAGTTTCCCTTTGGTTCTTTGAGTGACTAGGATCGGCGTCCGTACCATGAGAACAAGGCCCCCCCTTCTTAAATGACCGCAACTTTACTATTTTTTTAAAGGCATCTTTCATTCATTGTTGGTGTATCTCGAGACTCTCATTGAGGCTTTCTACTTCAACCAACCGGATTAGAACACTTTTCTCATCCGTGAGCAATCCTTGGATGGCTATCCGTAAAGAGGGTATCTGAACTTTGAGTGGGAAGACCCCCTCGCTTCCTAACACGAGCACGTATGGGTTGGCTCGGGTTGAGGTTTTGAATGTGGTCCGATATGCCCACAAGGATTTAAGAAGCCTTTTATGCCAACTTCTTTTGTTTTTATCAACCCTAGAGAATCTTACACATGGATTTATTGAAAGCCTCTGCCAATCCATTCGTAGGAGTATGATATCTGGCATAGAGCTTATACAATACCCCTTCCTTAAAGTACTCTATGTTATTCATAATGATAGACTCCGAACCCCAAATGTGATAAAATTTACAGCAGTTTCACGCTTAATATCTTTTAAGGTCACTAGCTTAGCTCATTTTGAGAAATAATCAGTCGTTGCTAAGATATATCGGTGACTTTTTTATGTTGGTGGGGTGAATAGTCTCATGACATCCATCCCCAAACGGAAAATGGCCATGAACATGCTATGAAATGCAGAGGTTCTGGATGGTTGTGAATGAAATCACCATGAAATTGGAATGCTTGAAACCTTTTTGCAAAACCAGTACAATCAACTACCAAAGTTGGCTAATAGTATCCCAAGTGTTATATCTGCATTTGTAGCTTAGGACCAAATTGATGGGCTCCACAAGTTCCAGAATGGACTTCATTCATGACTCCCTCAACCTTATCTTTTATGAACACCTTGAAAGTACTCCGTCCAAAGATCTTCTATAGAGAGTATCTTTTCACATTATAAACTGTAGCAATCGCCTTCGAATCTCAGCTTGTTTAGCACGATCATCGGGTAACCTACCATGTTGCAAATACTCCATGAACTGTTGACACAGTCTAACTGGTTATCTTTTTCTTCTAGCCTTTCTGACGTTGTAAGGACCTCATCTGCTTGTGCGTCCATAACGACCTTTTATAAAGCTATAGAATTCTTTGTGCCCGCGCTGTAATGGCCATTCTCTCATTTTTTTAAAGAGCCTAATAAAGACGCGGTGAGGCTAGCTAAAGCATCAGCCCTTCTGTATATTCCCCTACGAACATGTCAGACTTTGAAGCCTTGCGAATTTCTATAACGGGTAGTCTGCCTTCTCATAATAAGGCAAGAGGTTGGGTTTCTTGATTTAATATCCACCTCTCAGTTGCTTCATAATCAATTCTGAATCTCCATATATCGTCAGCTCATCTATCAAAGTTTCTAAAGATAGCTCGAGCCCTGCAGTTACGGCCTCATATCCGGCTTTATTGTTTGAACAACCCTCTCTTAAAGAGAAAGAATGGAAGACTATGCCCCTTTCGGTATGACGAAGGCTATCCCAATACCAGATTGGTTATTCTTTGGATCATTTTTTTTCACCATCACGCGTACGACTTCTTGAAGCATCATAGAAATACATTTTCCACCCTTTTTTAATATTTGTCTGCATAGCCTCTTTATCAGGGTGATCCAATACGAGCAGAGAATCATCTGCAACAAGGTGGGCTGCTAAAAAATCCGTAAGGCTTGTCGTTCGACTTCCCCCCCCTCGATTTGTTGTCCTGATTCCTCACAATATCTTTGAAGAAGGGCCTTTATCTCAGCACATGAAGATTGGGTTAATTTGGTAAAAATCATTATATTATCAGCAAAAAATAAGTGATTTAGAGTTAGAGGTGTGCATCTTCTTCCAGCTGCAATGCCCGGTAGATGTCCTGAGAGTTGGCCGCGGTTGAGTAGTGAAGAGAGCATTTCAGCACAAAGAAGGAATAAATATGGTGAGAGGGGGTCTCATTGCAAAGTCCACATTTAGGAGAGAACCGTTCTATTGGGGATCCATTAAGGAGGATTTCGTATGAAACACTGGTGACACATGTCATAATCAATCGGAGGAAAGAGTTAGGAAATTTGAAACAGGAAAGAGTATGTTCCAGATAGTCCCATCTGACTCGGTCATAGGCCTTGCTCAAGTCCATTTTGATTGCTCCATATACCGCAGGTCCTCTCTTGGTGTTCCGGATTTTTTTGGGGATTTCTTGGGCAATGAGGATGTTATTGGTTAATTGGCGGTCCTGGACTAAAGCATTTTGATTCTGGGATATAAGGAAAGACATGAGCAGCTTAATACGGTTGGCAACGGTTTTGACGATAATTTTGTAGATTGTGTTGCATAGGGATATCGGTCTGAAGTTAGAGGGCATTTTTGGTTTGGATTTTTTGGGGGTTAGAACAAGAAAAGTCTTATTTGATTCTGATAGCATGTGACCAGAGCGAAGGAAGGAGAGAACATTTGAAATAATAGGGGTTTCCAGGAAGTCCAACATTTTTGGTAGACGACATCAGGAATACCATCCGGTCCGGGGGATTTTATGGGTTTAATTTCGAAAAGTGCTTGCGTCACCTCCTTTGCGGTAAAAGGTAACGAAAGCCACAAGATTTGCTCAAGTAAAAGGCTATTTGGCATGGGGTAGTGGTCTCCTGGTGACGATCCATCAGTTTCGGGGCAAAAAATGTCTTTGAAGTAAGTCTGTAAGCAGGGCGAGATTTCTTCAGGTGAGATGAAAGAGTTACCATGTTCATCTTCCAGATAGGATATTTGTTGTGATGTCTTCGGAAAATAGTAGAGGTATGGAAAAACTGGGTATTTCTATCTCCCAGTTGTAACTAGCGGATGGATGACTTTTGGGCCCAAAAAGTTTCCTCACACTCAAGTAACCAATCTAGTCTTTTTCTTGACTGTTGGTCCATGTGTTGGGCATCAGGGTTTGGGAGTTGACTTTGGAAATGATTAATTTGTAATTTTTCTTCCTCAATTTGGGCCCCCAAGTTTCCAAATAACTCTTGTTCCAATCCTTCAAGAATTTTAGCATGAGTTTTCCCCTAAACGCTGTTTTGAACATTGGTGAGCCGTTGCATTCAGTCTCCCAAGATTTTCTAATGATAGAAGCACATTGAGGGTGCTTGAGCCACATAGCTTCGAAACGTAGAGGTCTAGGGAGATAACGATGAGTAGGGCAAGCTTGAAGAAGTAGCAGAGCATGATCTGAGTGATGAATGCCCAGATTTTTAACTTGAGCTCTTTTGTGTGGTTGTTTAGGGCGTGGATGGAAGCAATGCACTTCAAAGCACCCAAAGTTATCTTCACCGATCAAGATTTGGCAATTATCGGCCACCCCGTCACTGGTAACCCTAAGATGAACCCTACATCTTTTAAGGTTATTATCATCTCTCCAAGAGAGAAGTGAAATGTATTCGTTTCACTTCTCCACCTTTCAACAAGGGCACCTATTAAGTTCCGGTCAATTTGTTGAAAGATATTCCCATGTGTAAAAACCCCAAACCCAATTCCACACAGCAATTGTTTTTGGAATTTGTTCAATTTCCAGGTTCTGAAATGTTCGGATACTTCTACTGTGTTGAGGGGTGCTCTTTCCTACGAATTAATAAATACAATTTAAGCAAAGCAAACGGTATACAATGTTTGTGAGAATAAGAAAATAAGCAAAAAATAAATATCGTACTTGTCCATTCCAGATAGATGTACTAATATGATTTTCTTGGTTGTATAATACAGAGGGATCTTCTGGTCCAGGGTTAAAATCCATTTTTCGCGACTGAAATTAAGGAAAAACGTCAAGTTTGGAAGCTTTTATCAAACGATAGCACATGCATAATACATACAACGCTACCACATGCTCAATATATATATATATATATATATATATATATATATATATATATATATATATATATATATATGGGTCGTGATCCATTGCTAGCGCTGACAACTTAACCCAAGTTGCCAGCACGATCTGGCCGTCCACGCGCGAGAATGGACGGCAGATCACCCGCCACGACCGCCATTTTTTTCACCGTCCGCTACATAATGTAGCGGACGATAAATTATAGTTCGCTACATAATGTAGCGGACGGCCATATCGCGCTGGCAACTTGCCAGCGCTAGCAAATTATCACGACCCATATATATACACACACACAAATTACCAACGCTAGCACATGCTTGATACATAATCAAAACCATACATAATACGCAATACTCATCACAAACTCTAGATTATAAACAAATAAATGATTGGTTTGTGAACTTATGTAATTAATTAGACAATTAGAGGACTTTTTGAGAAGTAATTGCGCAGATTCTTTTGCCAACGCTGCTGGGAAGATTGAGAAGAAGAAAGAAGGGAGAAGAGTTTCGAAATTAGGATTTTTGTGTATATATATAGACCGTCCGCTACATTATGTAGCAGACGGTGTGGATAAGGACAAAGTAACAGTCGTGGGGGACATGATGTCAGCCAAAAGTTGTCCGCTCGGATGACTTTTTGACTGACAATTGTTAGGGCCATAAAGTCGTCTGCTACACAGTGTAGCGGACGACTTGGGCAGGGCATTTTGGTAAAAGAAATCGTATGTGTAGCGGACGGTCTATTTTTTTGTTTTTTTTAAAAAAAGATCTAGCCGCGCAAGCAACTTATCCCATTTTGCCCGCGCGGTCAACGGATCAGCTCTATATATGTATGTATGTATGTATATATATATATATATATATATATATATATATATATATATATATATATATATTCTTCATACTAATGCTATAAACTTATTATCACTGATGGCGGGAGTTGAGAGGCTCTGAACTCAAGTGAAGCCAATCATGTATGACATTTGTAGTATATGTTCCCTTTTTACTGAGTGCAGTATTTCGATAGGAGATCTAGACGTACTTCACACGGCCAATGCTCAACAAGCAGTTGACGCAAACATGTCTATCAACTAAGAATGGTCGTTGTTTTTCAAGAAGCTTCTGGGAGGATACTCTTGTAGATGCCACCTGCACCTTTATCTATTAGATATGAGTTCTCTATCCTTAGTCTTACTTCAGTGCTTCATCTCAGTTACTACTTTTGTGTATTTACATTAATTGTTGTTTCCTTTTTGACACTAGAAACACTTTTGATGTAATATTTTCCCTTTGATAAATGCAATTCTACTTCAAAATAAAATAAAAACATTTGTGGTCAGGAACCACGCATGCATGATCTATTTCATATTTATAAAGATAAATACTAATGGGTAATTGTGAGATGACCGGACTAAAAATTTAAGGCACCTTACATTGTTGACACGCCACAGTGAAGGAAAGAGGAACTCTTTGGAGTGGTGATGAACATAGCTTAACTCGAGTCACAATGGCGATTTTAATGCTCGATCTCTTCCATACCTAAGATGTCAGTAATATCATTGCCTAAGAATTCTTGAATTGTAAGGAAACAACACGGAGACAAATGAGACAAAGACACGCTTGTGGCTAATGGGGATACTAAAAAAGTAGAACCTGTTACTCATCTTGTTAAATTGTTTTTACTAAAGCTCACTTGACTATTTCTCAATATTTAATCGTCTCATTCTTTCTTTTTTATAGTAATTTATGACTAAAAGAGAAAATGATATAAATTATAATGCAAAGGAAGTAGGTTCGTAGTACACGTGGAAGCGTCACAAAGAATGCAGTCCAGATCAAAAGCCAAATGTGTTGGTGTGGAACAAAGCTAGGATGAAATAAGGACAAAGACCAAGGCTTACCAGACAACACCTAAGAAGTGGTGGTGATTTGAGGGCAAAGGCACAGGGTCGATACATGACTATAGTCACAGTTTAATGCTTAGGTCCAGAGTCAAGGTCTGAAGTCAAAATTCTGTGTGTTTCTCTCTCTGGAATTCTGTAGTTATGGGGTTCCAGAGTGAGAAAGTGAGTTTCAAAAATGAGTTCAAGTCCTCTAAAATGAAATCCAAAGTCCAATATATTTCTAGGCATAGATATGCCTTTGCCATCTAGACAAAAACGTGGCACCCCATGCAAGTGACACCTCATTTCGATGCTCCACGGACTATCGGATTGCATATTCACCCGGCAGCTTTACACAGGTTTGCTCTTCTTTCTGGGAAGACTGGCTCACATAGTGCCAGTATGGCCAGAGAACCCCTTGATCTAGCCACCAGTCAAAAACCCTGTCGAGTCACACAGGGGCTTGGTGGGACATAGAAAACCTGACTGCGGTGAGGAAGGCCCGATGCCCTCTGGAGATCTGCTCCACTGCGAAAACAACAAAGTCTTTTTTGGTTTGAAAATGCTTCGACTAAAGTAGAATGATCGAGGGTAATAGTCCCTAGGGGTGCTGATAAAGAGCTCTCAATGCGAGAGCACGTAGACTAGTCACACAGATACCTTGGCGGACATAGTTTCTTGAAGGAGTCGCCTATACCGCAAGTGATTGTACCAGAGCACTCAAAGGGTGCCGAGGTAGTATTCTAGATAAATGGCCTACCCGACAGGCTGAGGCAGTGTCCAAAAGAAGTCGCCTAGC
Organism: Escallonia rubra; assembly: GCA_033065855.1. Lineage (NCBI taxonomy): Eukaryota > Viridiplantae > Streptophyta > Magnoliopsida > Escalloniales > Escalloniaceae > Escallonia > Escallonia rubra. Next base: position 190,264 of record JAVXUO010000735.1, on the reverse strand, counting down.
CGACACGTCGAGGTAGTGTTACGGAGGAGTCGCCTACATGACAAGCCAAGTCAGTGTCCGAAGAGATCGTCTACTTGGCAGGAGGGGAGGGGAAGTCTTCATGCCAGAGCACTCAGAGCTCCCTGGCAAAGATAGTGTCTTGGAGGAGTTGCCTATCCCTGTGATGAGTCCTTATGCCGGAGCACTAATAGTGTGCCAAGGTAGTGTGCCGGAGGAGTCACCTACCAGGCGGGAGGGGAGTACTCATGTCGAAGCACTTGGAGCTCCTTGATGGAGATGAGTCATTTATTCACTTGACGAGTCCTTGTGCCGAGGCACTCAGGGCTTGCCAAAGTAGTTTATAGAGAAGTTGCCTACTTGAAGAGCCTAGGTCATGTCCCAAACGAGTCGCCTACCTGGCGGGAAGGGAGTCTTCATGCCTAAGCACTCGAAGATCTATAAGGTACTGTTCCAGAGGAGCCGCGCACCCTGAGGATGCTGGCACTTTGGAGAGTGGGTCGAAGCATGTCCCAAGACCAACACAAGGTGCACATGGTGTGGTAAAGGATGAAATAACGGTGAGGGCATGGCAATGTGAAAAAGTGCCTCGGGGCACGATTATATAAGTGGCATGGCAGTTCGTGTCGGGATGTGTAGAGTGTTAGGGGCACGCTTAATAATGGCGCAGAGGCGCTATCCTTAGGTGTTGTGTGGAAACACATGACACGGTAATATCACATGGGTGTGACAGAGTGGAGGAGTGTTGGGGGCACGTAAAGAAAGATGTAGTGTTCGGGCCTAGACGGGCATCTTGCCAGGGTACAAATGAGTTGAGACAGTGCTTGGACACAGTCGGGGTCTCAACAACCACCGTCGTGCCAGGGACACATGACGTAAAGACGACGCACGGGCGCGGTTGGGATCCGGTGTGACAACGGGGGTTGTACCGGAGGGTAGATGATGCAAAGATGATGGTCAGGCATGGCTGGGTGTTGTGCCGAGTGTTGTGTCGGGGGTGATGATGTGGAGATGACGCTTAGGCGCGATCCAACATCATGGTGATTGGACGAGGCCACAGGCATTGTGTCGGAGGGAACTTTATTAAGAGACAATGCTCGGGCGAGGTCGGTCATCACGATGACAGCTGTTGTGGAACTTGGACGCGGCTATAAAGGTCATGGAGCATGCAAATTCCAAGGGAAAGAGAGAACAAGGGGTGAGCAAAGATTTTCCAAAAGATAGGGAAAACCAAAAGGGGAGGCAAGGGATCCCCCAAGGGGTGAGGATACGAGTCCCCAAGGAAATGGTACCAAGGATGGGGAGCCTCCAAGGGGGGCAAGGAGAGAGAATGAGCAAAGGGAAAGGAGCCCCCGAGGAGTGAGAAAGGAAGACCCACAATGGAAGGGAGCGCCTCAAGGGCAAGGACAGCTTGGGCCGATCCCTTATGGGGAAGGCCTAAGGCTGACCCCTTCTGGAGAAGACATGCCGTTGATTCTAACAATTAGAATATTTTTGTGCCGAATGTGTGGCACATGACGTCAGCGTTTGCCTTGGGTTGACCGACTTAGTAGCATTGAACTTGGCCCGTTACTCATTATTGTGTCACGGAAGTGGGTATTAAGAGCGGTTAAAAATGCGTAGCTAAGATAAACTAAGAACAAATGAAAATTTGACCAAAGCTGCCCACATATCTTGGTAATATCTGGTATCTAGTCAACTACTCATTTAGTTGTTAATTCCCATGAAGAAAGCAATATTTGATGTCTCTCTGTTGTCTATATATATATATATATAGGGGGCTGATCCATTGCTAGCGCTAGCAAACTGGGTTAAGTTGCTAGTGCGATCTGGCCGTCCACGCGCGATCTGTGGACGGTTCAAATCTTTTTTTTTGCTTTTTTTTAAAGTCTGTCCGCTACATAATGTAGCGGACGATTTTTGGACAAAAATACCCTCCAGCTCCGTCCGTTACATTATGTAGCGGACAGAGACAATACTTTTTTTTCTCTCTCATTTATCTGATTAATTTTCTGACATGTTTCATGTCCGCTACATTATGTAGCGGACTATTTTTGGACAAAAATACACTTCAGCTCCGTCCGCTACATTATGTAGCGGAGGAGTAGGCAGCCACTATTTTTTTTTCTGTCCTTTCTCTCATTAAAGGACAGAAAAAATCTCCAAAAAAATCTCCGTCTTCTCCGACGAGGAAGCCGGCTTAGACTGGCTTTTGTCATCTCCTTCTCTGTCGCAGCTTCCTACACCACCACCTCATCCTCCTTCCCATTAAAACCCCTTTCATTTTCAACCACCAACCCTCCCCAGCCCAAACCCAAGCCCAGAGCCTCCGCTTCCGATTTGCTCGCTCTCCTCGGCCCACCATAGCAGGCTTCTACGATCAATTCCGAAGAAGCCCATCAACTCAGGTCCTGCTTCAAATTCCTGGTACCATTCTCTTCGTGTCCACCCGGTCCCCACTCGGAAACTCACCGCGCACTGAGCTCGAGGCCGAATCATGAGAAAGATGAGGTGGATGAACTCGTTTGGTGGCCTCCTGCGGCCGTGGCGGAACTTGCTCGACTTGCCGTTGATTCCGGCGGTGATCCCGGGGCTATTTAGCGTGCATTTGATCCCACGATGATCATTGTGAGTTTGCTTAGTTGCCCTGTGTTTATACTCTTAACAAAAAAAAGGGGAAAGAGAAGAGAATTAGGCAATGGCGACATCCTCATCGCGAGGGCGGAGCTGTACATGAAGCGGCGTGTGGCGGGGGCACGTCTTCGTGGGTTTGTTGGTTGTGGTGGTCGGAGCTCAGGGAAGAGGCGAACTCCTCTGCTGCGGCGACTCCGGAGTCGAGCTCGGCCGTGTTGTGGGCTGTTGTCATTGCTGCAATGAGTATGGATAGGAGAGAGAAAGAGAGAGAGAGAGAGAAGAAGAAGAAGAAGAAGAAGAAATTAGGGGACATGAGAGACATACATGTCAGGAGAGAAAAAGAGTCTCCTCTGTCCGCTACATAATGTAGCGGATAGATTTATGTCAAAAAATTATCCGCTACATAATGTAGCGGACATGAAACATGTCAGAAAATTAATCAGATAAAGGAGAGAGAAAAAAAAGTACTGTTTCTGTCCGCTACATAATGTAGCGGACGGAGCTGGAGGGTATTTTTGTCCAAAAATCGTCTGCTACATTATGTAACGGACATACTTTAAAAAAAAGCAAAAAAAAGATCTGGACCGTCCACAGATCGCGCGTGGACGGCCAGATCGCGCTAGCAACTTAACCCAGTTTGCTAGCGCTCTCAACGGATCAGCTCACACACACACACACACACACACACACACACACACACACGTGTGCGTGTGTCTTCTAACATAATTATAAGTTCTCTCAAGAGCTCCCAAACAAGAAGCAGGAGCAACATTCCCCCAAGTGTTTGTAGTCAAGCTGTCAAGAGCAGTCCTAATCAGTAACTCAGCCTTAAGTTGTTGAATTCTCATTTTTCAATGGCTATGTACCCCAATAAAAAATTGTCCTAGTTGCGAGTGCTAAAGTAATGATTTAAAACTTTGGGTCGAATTTTCAGCGGTTTAAAATTTTAAAAATAGTAGACTTACCGTAAGAGAATGTTAAAACAATGATATACGTATTGAATCTATTTTTTAACAGTACGTTGAGGCTCTTACGATTGACAATAACTTTAACAACAAACCTTTGACTCGGGATTGCAAAAAAATCGTCCATATAATAACTAATAGCAACTGTAAAATAGAGACAACGCACACCACATTGTGAAGAACCAACACGTTGTTAATTCCGCTCTCTCGTATTCCTCAGGCTAGAACTATGGACATGCTTGCATTGCTAACGTCGTCAAGCTGTAGCAGAAATACTAATTTAATGAGAAGTATACAAAAAGTTTGATCTTGGAGTTGCTGTTGCGTTGCATTGCATTTCATTCCATGTCTCACTTCCTTCTTTCTAAATCTGATCCTTGCCCGGAACTTTTCCGGCAGCCACCCGCAGCATGAAAGCTGCTTTGGCTCTGATAAGGATACTAGTCGTCGTTCACGCAGTTGTAGCGGACACATCCACCACACCATTCGACGACTTCTTCCCGGAGGAAAGAGATGCTCTGATGCAAATGAGGGATGTTGTCAATTCTACCGCCAACTTGCACCGTAACTGGACCGGTCCGCCCTGTTTCCAAGACCAGAGCCAATGGGTCGGGATCACGTGCTCGAACTGGCACGTAACACACCTTATTTTGGAAGGAATAAGCCTCACAGGTTCCCTCCCCCCTGCTTTCTTGCAAAACATAACCTTCTTGACTATACTTAGCTTCAAAAGAAACTCCCTCTATGGTACACTTCCCAATCTCACGAATCTTGCGTACCTGCAAGTGGTGCGCCTCTCACATAATAGCTTCTCGGGTTCAATTCCCTCCGAGTACGCTGAGCTCCCAAAGCTGACCAAATTTGAGCTGCAAGGAAACAACATTGATGGTCCAATCCCACCTTTTGATCAACAAACTTTGACGGATTTCAATGTCTCCTACAATCGTCTTGAAGGTCCAATCCCAAAAACCAGCATCCTGCAAAGCTTTCCAGACAGCTCCTATGAGCATAATTCGGGTTTGTGTGGAACCCCTCTGAGAATACCTTGTCCGGTTTCTCCTCCACTTCCAGTTCCTTCCCCAGGTGCTCCACCAGGAAAGAAGGAATCTCTCCAAGTATGGAGTATCGTATTGATTGCTGCTGCATCTGCGCTTATTCCTTTCTCGGTCATGCTTGTTTTCCTGTGCTACTATAGGAGAGTCCAGGGAAAAAATTCGCAAGCGGAGCAAGAGCCAGGTATGGCAGATGTATCACAATCTGAGCTTTAAGTGTATGTCTATGTTGCTTGAAAGATAATCCAAAACTTGCCAACTCTCCTCGAAGAGTAGACATAAGAATAACGGTTGCCCTCCAAAGCACTTACCCTCCCTTTTGTCAGACAGAACTTGGCTCCAAACTGGGTTGGTTCCTTTAGCATCAACTTTTTGGTCATTACACGTACGCCGTTTGCTTGCCCTGCGTGGTGCTAAAAGTTCCTGAGGTTCGAGTGACCTTTGGAGAATCCCTAGTTTGAGGGACTCTTGATTCATTGTTAGCTAGCTAGCTGGTGCCATAGTCACCAGAGTTCCAGCTCTTAATGCTGTTCCTTGTTTCGCATTCCTAATTAAATCTTCTTCAAGATCAGAATTACATTGCGCATTGCAATCTAATGTCGAGTTACATTCTTGTTCCCATAGGAGAGGGTTTTATGGATCACGTTGAGAAGAAAATGCACTGGTCTGAGGGCGGCGAGGATCCAGAGAAGACGGTAGAATTACAATTTTTTGACAAGGATAGACCCGTGTTCGACTTGGATGACTTGCTAAGGGCATCTGCTGAAGTGGTCGGGAAGGGTAAGCTAGGGACTACCTACAAAACAGTTCTGGAATCCGGTCTTGTTGTTGCCGTCAAGAGGCTAAAAGAGATGAATGCTTTGAGTAAGAAGGAATTTATCCAGCAGATGCAGTTACTCGGACGGACGAGACATGAAAACCTAGTGGAGATTGTTTCTTTCTACTATTCCAAGGAGGAGAAACTAGTTGTCTACGACTTTGTTCCCGACGGAAGCTTATTCGAGCTATTACACGGTTAGTTCTTTTTTATTCCGGCCCTTCTAATTTAAGAGCTAGTACATCACATCCTAATCAAACTTAGTGTAGTGGCCGTGTAAAGATGTTTGTTGCAAAATGAAGATATTCCAAAGAAGCAAGCTTTGAAAAAGGAACGGTATGGAAGAGAGGATCATATCCTTGATTTCAATTTTGACCCTTAGCCTCAAGTTATATATCCGAAAAAGAATATCCGACTTTCTTAGAAAAATTTCTGACGAGTGTTGGGTGACAGAAACCAGAGGAATTGGACGAGTACCGGTAAGCTGGAGCACAAGATTGTCAATCATCAAAGACATTGCAAAGGGTCTCAGTTTCCTGCACCAGTTCTTAGCTTCTCACAAAGTGCCTCATGCCAACCTCAAATCCTCCAACGTACTTATCCAACGCATCAGCCAAAACCAGTACCGCTCAAAGCTTACAGAATTTGGCTTCTTACCTCTCTTGCCATCACGAAAATCCTCGGAACTGTTAGCAATTCAAAAGTCTCCCGAGTTTGGTCAAGGGAAAAAGTTGACTCACAAAGCAGATGTTTATTGTTTTGGCATCATACTTTTAGAGGTCATAACTGGGAAGATCCCGGGTGGACACTCAGAAGAAGCTGATGAAGATGAACATCATGATCTTTCGAATTGGGTTCGAATGGTTGTGCAGAGTGATTGGTCAACCGATATACTGGACATGGAAATAGTTGCTGCAAAAGACGGATACGAGGAGATGCTGAGGCTCACAGAGTTAGCTCTCGAGTGTACAGACACAGCACCAGAGAAAAGGCCCAAGATGTGTCAAGTGTTGAGAAGAATAGAAGAGATTGAGAAAACCAGTCATGACCAACAAAGAGAATCGTGACATAGCTGCCTGACTGCGTGTTGATTTATACACACACAATTCTTTTGAACAGCTATTTTGTGTTGGACTGGAACCAACTAGTTTCATTGATTGTTTCTTCCTTTCCTTTCTTGCTTTCACGTACAGAGTATTCCTTATAAAATTGCTAGCGCTTTGTTTGTGTTGATGCCGAAAAAGGGTCCGATGCCACGTCGAGGTGCCACAAGGGATGCAGTCTGAGTTGGCTCCCAGGCAGGCAAAGTGGGAGACAGCAGGGATGACGTAAGGGCTGAGAGCAAGGCTCCTCAGGCAGGTCACGAGGGCTGGCAGTGTCGCGCAGGCAGGGTGACGACGAACAGGTTTAACAGTCGACAGTCCGTGTCAAGAGTGCAACGTCGAGAGCTCGAAGTCGTAAGCCCAAGTGTCTTTCTCTCACTAGAAATCCAGAGAGAATAGGTTTTAGAGAGAGAAAGTAGAAGTGTCAAATGAGGCAGAAGTCTTGAATAAGCTCCAGAATCCACTATATATAGACACAAATATGCGCGTGTCATCAGCTGACACGTGTCATCCTGTGGGAGTGACACGTCGCCGCATAGGGTCCCGCAGTCTTGATTGTCCGTCGAATTGCTGGTCCCCGTGTTCGTGTCGTCCTGCCCTTGCAGCGTCCCTCTGCCTGTCCGAGGAGACTGACCACACTGCGGTAGCATGGTCAGAGTGGCCCGTTGCCCCAGCCTCCAGTCCAAGCCCTTACTGAATCCCACGGGATGCGTCAAGAGACGCGCCGAGATCCTGACAGCGGTGAGGGTTGCCCCTGCAGCCAACTGCCAGGCGTGCTGGACACGATGCCCTCCGAAGACCTGCTCCCGTCCCGGAGTGGTTCGCGGTTCATTACCCTGACGGTGTCGATGATTGATGGAAACATCAGCGTACATGCTCATAACTCGATACCCAGAGTCCATGGCGGTGGGTCCTCGTGCTGGGGCACTATGATCGGAGCCCCCTGAAGCTCGTCGGGTGATTGCGCCGGTGATGGCCTTAGGGTTGTGAGCTCATTCCTGTTGCGAAGGCCGGAGCCTCCGGTTGATTGTGTCTGCGATAATGGTCGTCACGCATCTACTAGCGATGAGTGAGCGCTGTTGAATGAGTTGCGTGGGGTGATGGCGGTGGTGAGCAGGTCCCCTCCCCCCTTCAAGGACAAAGGTGGCCGACCTTCTCACCAGAGGGGTGGCCGACCCTCTCAGCAAAGGGGTGGCCGACCCTCTCAGCAAAGGGGTGGCCGACCCTCTCAGCAAAGGGATGGCCGACCCCCTCAGCAAAGGGGTGGCCGACCCCCTCAGCAAAGGAGTGGCCGACCCCCTCACCAAAGGGGTGGCCGACCCCCTCATCAGAGGGGTGGCCGACCCCCTCAGCAAAGGGGTGGCCGACCCCCTCACCAAAGGGGTGGCCGGCCCTCTTACAAGGTGGCTGGCCGACTCCCTAGCAAAAAGGGGTGTACCTTCGATCGTTGTCTGAGTGCTTGCGGCGCGGAGCGCTTTGACCGAGCGATGATGATGTTTAAGTATCGGAGCGTTTTCACCGAGGAGTGATGTTGAGCAAGTTCGACTACCGAGCGTGTGACGTGTCGTGCCACTGGGGCCTTTTAGCGGGCCCTGGGGTGCGGTCCAGAATAGGTTATAAACATAAGCCCCCTGCGTGTGGGGTACGCAGAGGGGCAACCCGAGCGGGCGCCGCACGCATAAACGGTGTGGGATGTACTGGGAATGGTCGTTGCTTAAGGCGAGAGCCTGTTGCGAGGGCCGGAGCCCCCGGTTGATTGAGACGGCGATGGTTATAAGCTTGAGAGCCCATCCATATGCGAGGGCCGGTGCCCCCGGTTGATTGAGACGGCGATGGCTATAAGCTTGAGAGTCCATCCCGGATGCGAGGGCCGGAGCCCCCGGTTGATTGAGACGGCGATGGCTATAAGCTTGAGAGCCCATCCCGGATGCGAGGGCCGGAGCCCCCGGGTGATTGAGACGGCGATGGCTATAAGCTTGAGAGCCCATCCCGGATGCGAGGGCCGGAGCCCCGTCGGTTGAGTGTGCCGGCGAGGGTTTGAAGGCTGTGAGTCCGTACTGCCGTGGGGGGTTGGAATGCCGGAGCACGCGAAGCGCGTCAAAGATGTGGTTTTTTTTTTTTTTTTTTTGGTGGCCCACCTCTATAAATAGCAAAAAAAGGGGGGGGAGAGTGTTTTGGAAAGAAACATTCTGCATTTGGGAAAGAAAAAAAATTGAGAGAGAAGAAGAGAGAAGAAAGGGTGAGAGAGGGGAAGCAGGTGGCCGAGGGGTCGGCCGCAGATGGGGGTCGTCGGGGCCAAGGGGTCGGCGGCGGTGGAGAGAAGGAAAGAAGAGGGGAAGGGGGAAGGAGGGAAGAAAGAGGGGAAAGGGGAGGGGGTCGGCCAATCGAGGGGGTCGGCCAATCGAGGGGGGTCGGGCACCCCGGGGGGTCGGCCAACGTGGGAGAGGAGAGAAGGGAGGGAAGAGAGGGAGGAGAGGGGAGGGGGGTCGGCCGCACGAGGGGGGTCGGTCGGGAGCAGGGGAGAGTCGGGGGATGCTTCTTGGGGGGAAAAGGAAGAGAAGGGAGGAGAGAAGAAAGGGGGTCGGGAGCAGGAGGTGGTTCGTCGGCGCCGAAGGCGTCGGGATCTGGAGGGAGATCGGCGGGGGAAGGTGGGTCGGGAGCTGGAGGGAAGTCATCGGGGGTCGGGAGCTTTGGGAAAGTCGGTGGGGGCAGGGGGGTCGGGAGCTGGTGGGAAGTCGGCGGGGGCAGGGGGCTCGGGAGCTGGTGGAAGGTCGGCGGGGGCAGGGGGGTCGGGAGCTGGGGGGAAGTCGGCGGCAGGGGGAAGGCGGCGGCAGGGGGGTCGGCGGTGCGAAAAGCCACGGGCAAGGTGACACCCGCTGAGTCGGTCCCCATCCTAAAAAGGTTGAAGCAGCAAATGTGGGTGAAACCACGAGGGGGGGCAGCGAGCGCGGGGCGGCCACCGCGAAATGTGACGACGGAACCGGTGCCGCCTCCGCCAACAGATGAAGCCGAAGCTACGGGAGGTGGTGAGACGGGAGTGCCATTTTCATTTGATGATGCGTCGGTGAGGACGTACGATCCCGATCCGGATAAGTCGGTCACGCCATTGAGGGTGAAAGGGGTAGTACCGACCGTGCCTGGCCGAGAGTTGTGGAGGGAGCTGGCCATCCGTGTAGCTGATGGTGCGTTCACGGTGCCATGGAGTGGGGCGTCGATGAGGGAGGAGCCACGGATGCCGTCACCATATGTGCGGGCCCCTAGCTGGGAGGATGCGCCCGTGCCGTCACCGAGGTATGTGGCGGGGTTGTTGGTGGAGCGTGCGGATATACCTTGGGCACCTGTGGTGTTCAAGGGGCATGGAGCGATGCCGATCGGGTGGGACTTCTGGTGCGATCACATGATGGAGGTGCCGAGGTGGGCGGCTTTATTGGATGTGTTGGGGTTGGTGCCGGCGATCGACATTACGGCGAGGGGGGTGGAGCTTTATAGAGACACGTCGGGGATGACTTTGCTGTTGTCGCGATGGAGTACTCAGACACACACCTTTGTGACTGAGTTCGGAGAGATTGGGCCGACGCTGCTCGATGTGATGATGCTGACGGGCTTGCCGATGCATGGAGAGTTGGACGCACGTGTGACGCGGCTGACTAATGATGAGCGGGTGTTGCAGACGCAGTTGCTTGATATTTTGGCGGAGACGAAGCAGCATCGGAAGGCGACATATAGCGGGTGGCTCCGATTGTTCTATGGCACGCCGCAGGTGAGGTCGGGGCAGAAGTTGGGCAATGCGGCTCATTTTGTGATGGGGCCGTATCACAAGGACGAGCGATATGAGATGGTGGCCTTTTTGACGATGTACTTGTCGAGGTAAGTATAATGCGTTCGTGTCTCTATGTTCGTAGATGCGATGCAGGTTGAGATTGTGTATAATGCGTTGGCGTGTTGTTTTGTTTTGCAGGTTCGTGTTTGAAGGGACGCCGGAGGATGGCATATCCGCGAAGGTGATTCCCCTGGCGATTCGGATGGCGCAGGGGAAGCGTGTTGGGCTAGCTCCCGTGTACCTGGGCACCATGTACTCGCGATTGGATCAGTTCGTGAACGATGTGAAGAGGTCGCACGGGCGGTACCAAGTGGCGACCTACGTGGATTGGATGTTCCTGCAGCGGTACTTGTACGAGTGCTTTCCAGACTATCGTCCGACAGGATATCCGCTCGAGCATCCAGCACCGAGGACGAGGACAGTGATGCACAGCGGTAGATCGCGGGAAGTGGCACTATGGTGCAGCGGGGCGCGGGCATGTGCATGGGCGGGCATCAAGAGGCCGGAGTGTCCATTGTCGCGTTTGATAGATGCAAGGGAGGCATGCGTAGTACGTCCGTATAGAAAGATGCATGCGTCATACGGAGTGCCCCCTTGGTTGCACGGGCAGGAGATGACGATAGACTTGAGCAGGAGGGGGGTTTTGCCACCGGCGGACGTTGTGCTCTTGGTGGCGTACTTTCCAGGTTGGCTGCCGGTGATGACGGATGATGGCGCGAAGCCTGCAGAGAACCTTTATTACGTGGCTCGGTATTGCCCGGACCGGTTGTCGCGGACATTTGGTTATGACTTAGAGCCGCCATGTGGGTATCGTAGCCCGTGGAGTGTGACGACTGCCTTCGGATACACGCGGGATGATAGAGTTCGCGAGTGGCCGGCACCGGTGGTAGCGTGGAGGAGGCCTGGGAGAGCATCAGTGGGGGTGGTGACGGCGGAGTATGCACAGTGGTGGGAGCGCCTGCGGGCGGTCTGGGCGGAGTGGTTGGCACAGCCATCGGGGACACGACGGCTGGTTGACGTGTACGCCTGTGACCGGGCATTGAGCTTGATATCGATGACAGCGACGAGGCAGGCCGGTATGCTGGTGCTAGTGACGGGGAGTGCGGTTGTGAGTTCGGAGATGGATCCCGATGAGGAGGGCGAGGAGTCCGAGGATGAGGCTCCAGAAGAGGACCATGGGGAGGAGCCAGTGGTGGCGGTACCGCGGGCGCCCGGGGCCGGCAAGGGGCCTTTGTCGTTATTGCGAGCGGGCATGATGGAGGGGGCTCGTCAGGCGAGTGCGAGTTCTTCAGACTTGCGGCTGACAGGATCGAAGAGGCCGCGAGAGGTGTCAGAGGAGCCAGTGGTTGAGGTAGGTCAAACCACGGCCGCTTTTGATTGAATCTCGCTTTGCTTGTGTTTGTTGTTTTTGGATGTTTATATAAAAAATATGCTAACGGTTGCTTTTGGACAGGAGTACGGTGGACAGGCGGTGGAAAGCGGCAGCGGTGCGCATGTAGCGGTTGAGACTGAGACGGTGAGAGCAACTGAGGTTGATGAGCCAGTGGGCGGGGATGAGCCGGTAGCGTTGGTTGTGTCGGGGGCCGTGGCCAGTGGCGGGGTGTGTCCGCCACCAGATGGCGAGGAGGGGGCGGATGATGTGTACGGTGGCTTGGTCGACGAGTCGTTGATGTTCGATGCCAGTGGCTACTGGTGGACAGGCGCAGCGACGGAGGCCGCGGTGGTTGAGCGGGGGGATTTGACGGAGTTGGAGCCTGTAGTGGCGGTTCCGATTCAGGAGGTGGAGATCCCGGTGCAGCCGGTGCAGGCTGTTGCGGTGGCGTCGTCAGGGTCGGCTGTTGAGGCGAGTGCGACGTTGATGGCGATGCACTCGATGACCGTCGGTGCACAGGCAGCCGGAGAGGTACGTGAGAGGCCTGCGATGGCGTCGAGTGGCACAGCTGTCGGAGAGGCGAGTAGGGGGTCATCGAGCGGTCAGGCTGACGTGGTACTATGGGAGAACCTTCAGCTACCTTCGGAGACAGTGCGCCGGTTAGAGATGGTGAAGGCGGCGTATCCGCAGACGTTTGCGGGGGTGGACTTGGAGAACCCGGTGCTGCAGAGATGGGTGTATTCAGGTTTTGTGGAGTGGCTGCTCCCGTTTGCGAGTGTTCCTGCGGCGGGCTGGACGACGGGGTTTATTGAGCGGTCGCTGAGAGAGTTCGCGACGTTCACTGCTTTGGGTGTGCAGCTAGATTGGTTGGCCGAGTTCCTTAGGTCGAGGAGCGAGGGTAGTGGTGTGGGCGAGAGGATGTCCTTGGTACGTATGGAGGAGATGCTGCTTGAGAGGCGCCGCCAAGGGCTAGAGGTGGAACGATCAGAGATCAACGGAGAGTTGGTCGTGATTGACAGAGAGGTGGCGGAGATAGAGAGGCAGCTGACGGATTTGCAGAGACGTCTGAGTGATCTTCAGAGGCGGCGGACGGATGTGGAGGTGCGAGAGGCTGAGCGTTTGAGGCGGCAGGCTGAGTTCGAGGCGGAGCGGTCGGCGCTGCAGGTTCAGCGTCAGGCATTGCAGGCGTTTAGCGCCCACCCTGTAGCCGTTTTGTTATCTAGCTTTCGATAGGTTTATCATAGGATTGTTGTCTAGGGAGTGCCCGATAGTGGCCAAAGATGTTTTATGTATGCATAGACATCTATTTTGCTGGTACTTGAAGTGTGATTGCATGCTGTTTTGTTAACACTGTCGTGGATGCATGGTATAGTCGTTTGTATATTGCGATTGTGTGTTGCGTCTGTTGGATGTCGGTCTGTGTCCCCCTCCCCCCCCTTTTTTGTAATCGAGAACAAATACTTGATAACCAGAAATGAAATATAACAGTAAAAGCCAAGTAGGGAGTGAAAAGATTGTACATTGCTAGTGCGTAGATTAAGGAATGCATCTTTACATAAAAAAAAGAACTCGTAACAAGGAACAAAAGTATATGCCAGTACATGTGCGTGCATACACAAAAGGTCGGGTCGTGGGTGGGGGACATGCCGCAAGCTGATCATGCATAGTACTTCTTCAGATAGCGACCATTGACAGGGGCGGTAAGTTGCCCGTCGTCTGGATTGAGCAAGAGGTACGAACCATTGCTCCTGGCAGTGTGTATTTCGAAAGGCCCCTCCCAGTTAGGTGTAAATTTAGGAGCTGACAAATTGGCCCGTACATGCTTGGCGGCTTGGAGGACAAGGTCGCCTGCTGCGAAGGAGCGAGGTTGGACGGTCTTCCCGTAGGCTTTGACAAGCTTCTCATGATATGCTTTCATTCGTCGCATGGCAGTAGCTCTTTTTTCATCAAGGCTCTCAAGTGCCACCATTCTGGTTTCCTCTTCCCCCAGACCACTGCTGAGGGACAGACGCGCCGAGGCGACTGCGATTTCGGCTGGCACTACACATTCGTCCCCGTAGACGAGGGAGAAGGGTGTGGCCTTCGTAGCTGTGTGTCTGGAAGTTCTGTAGGCCCAAAGGGCATGACTTAGCTTTTCGGACCAAGAGTTGCTTGCGTCGTGGACCATGCGTGACAAGACGTGCAACAGCGTTTTGTTAGAGGCTTCAGCCTGACCGTTGCCTTGTGGGTAATAAGGAGTCGACGTGGCATGATTGATATCGTCTGCTTCCATAAGAGTCCGAACATCCCGATTGATGAATGGTGTGCCGTTGTCGGAGATAATACATCGGGGGATGCCGAAGCGACATATGATGTGGTCGCGTAAAAAGTTGGCGATGGCGCCCCCCGTGGCTCTTCGCAGAGGTATGGCTTCGACCCATTTTGTGAAACGCTCCGTTGCGACCATGATCCAAATGTGACCTTTTGACGGTGGATGTATGGGGCCGATAAGGTCGAGAGCCCAAGAGTGGAATGGCCAAGGGGCCGCAATCATACGTAGGTCGGATGCTGGCATGTGTATTCTATCTGCATGTCTCTGGCAGGGTTGACAGTGTCGTACATGGGAGATTGCATCGTACTCCATAGTTGGCCAGTAGTACCCCAGCCTGAGTAGTTCTGCATACAACTTCTGAGAACCTTGATGTTCGCCACAAACACCATTGTGCACTTCGTTGATCACCTCGACTGCTTGGGCACCCTGCAAGCATCGTAGGGTGCGTCCCAAAAATCCTTTGCGAAACAATTCGCCTTCCGTCTCAAAATACTTGACCGACTTGCGTTTGATAGAACGTGCCGAGTTGTGGTCAGATGGTAGCAGTCCGTGGGACAGATATTGCAGGAAGGGCTGACGCCAGTCACCCTCAATACTGGCGACAAGAGCTTCCATACGGTCCGGTGCATAAAGGCATTCTGAGCAACCCTGCTGTACATCGGAAGCATCCTTGGCCATGGATGGCCAAAAGAGACCCATTCGCTGGAGACGACGGTATAGTGGCGGTCCGTCGAGGCCGCAACACTTTTGATGCCCATATTGCAGTTTGTGCTTTGCTTCCGTCGGGGCCAAACATCGTGCCAGAGTGCCTCCTGGACATCGCTTGTACAGGATGTCTCCTAACATGAAGAATTCTGTAAGAGTGGAGATGGAAGCGAGTGATGGTGTTCTAAGCTGGTCGATGATCGGCTGCCTCCAATCATCGGTCGTAGTGTCCGTTGGTACCAAGTCCAACGTTGTGCACGGTGCCGCCCTTTTGATAATGGTTAGCACACGTTGTTCACCGTCAATGTCTATTTTTGACGCGATCGTGGCTAAGCTGTCCGCATGTCGGTTGTGGCTTCTGCTGTGATGCTCGTATTGGACATGGCCAAGCTGCCCCTCCAAGTGTTGTACTAAGGTACGATAAGGTGCCAAGGCTGGTTCCCTGACTGCAAACTCCCCATCGGCCTGCTTCATGATTAGGTTCGAGTCCCCCTTTACATGCAATGATTTAGCCCCCATGCTAACAGCTAGCATGAGGCCAATGACGAGGGCCTCGTACTCGGCTTCATTGTTGGATACCGGGAATGCAAGTTTGAAGGATAGGGAGGTGGTAACACCCTCTGGATTCTGTAGGACAATGCCGGCACCTCCTTGCCGGATGAGAGCTCCATTGGGGTCTTTGCTAGTGGCTGAGCCGTCGAACTCAAGTGTCCACAATTCATCAACACCAGAGGTCAAGGCCGTCTCTTCTCCAGGCAATTGATGTGAGGTTGGTTCACATTGTTGACGTGGGAAGAAGGCCAAGAGGTCTGCAAGTGCTTGGCTTCGCAAAGCCGTAGGATTCTTGATGGATAGGCCGAATTCGGCCAGCAGCAGTAACCAGCGAGTGAGTCGGCCAGACAGGGCGGGACGAGTGAGCATGTATCGTAATGGATCAGCCTTAGTGACGAGCATAATCTGGTGCGACAAGAAATAGTGTCTGAATTTCTACGAGGCGTAGACCAAGGCGAAACAATGCTTCTCGAGCTCAGAATAATTGGCCTCGGGTCCTCTAATTGACCGACTGAGATAATAAACCGGACGTTCGACTCCGTCCACTTCTTGAGCGAGTAACGCCCCTATAGATCTGGGTGTGGAGGTTAGGTAGAGCAAGAGTGGTAGGCCTTGCTGCGGGACGGCCATGGTCTGCGGTGACATGAGGACCGCCTTGATTTGTTCGAATGCTTGCTCTTGGGGCGCACCCCAACTCCACGGTGCGCTCTTGCGCGTCAAGTGCTGGAAGGGTGCGATAAGTTCGGCTAAGGCAGGGATAAATCTGCGGAGATAAGAAACCTTGCCAAGGAAGCTTTTTAACTGCTTGGTGTTCCTGAGCGGTGGCATCTCTCGGATAGAGGCGGCCTTGGAGGGGTCAACGTCGATACCCTGTCGACTGACCAGGAAGCCGAGGAATTTGCCGGAGGAGACTCCAAAGGCACACTTGAGCGGGTTCATTCGCATGTTGTATTGACGGCATCGGTTAAAGACTGCCCGAAGGTCCGCAAGATGGTCACTTTCCTTCTTAGATTTGATAATGAGGTCGTCAACATAGTCTTCCACTGTGCGGTGTATCATGTCGTGAAAGATAGCTGTCATGGCTCTTTGATAGGTGGCACCCGTGTTTTTGAGGCCAAAAGGCATGACCTTCCAACAAAAGTTACTCATTGGGGTCCGAAAAGCTGTCTTGGCACAGTCATCTGGGTTCATTCGAATCTGGTTGTAGCCGGCGAAGCCGTCCATGAAGGACAGGGTCTCGTGTCCGGCGGCAGCCTCCGTGAGCATATCAATATTGGGCAGTGGGAACTCATCTTTAGGGCATGCCTTATTCAAATCGCGGAAGTCAATACAAATGCGGACTTGTCCATTCTTCTTTTGCACAGGAACAACATTGGCCAACCAGATAGGATGAGTGATGGGTTCGATGAAGCCAGCCTGCAGAAGTCGTTCGATCTCTTGCTTGATTTTTATTTCAAGTTCGGGGCGAAATGATCGCGTATGCTGTCGAACTGGGCTGAACCCGTTGGTGATGTTGAGATGGTGCGTGACCAAGGCAGGGTCTAATCCGGGCATTTCATTGTAACTCCATGCCAACACGTCGTGATATTCGCGAAGGAGGGTAACCAGTTCCTCTCTTCGGCCCGGGGCGAGTTTCGTGCCAATGTAGGTCGGTCGGGGTCCCTCGCCCGGATCAGCCAGGTTAATTTCTTCGAGATCCTCGGCCTGTGGTCGTGGGCCGTCTTCATAGCAGGGGGGTGCGGCGCCCGGGATAAGTTCGTGGTCTGGCGGACATTGCTCGGCCGCACAACACCATTCTGTCTCCGTAGGTGGGCAGTGGTTGAGACAGTCGGGCCGCGGACCCCCCGGACACCGTCATAACTGGTAGATGACCCTTCCGTCCTGGATGACACGCTGGAAGGTGGTTCCAAACTTGGGCTTTTTAGGCTTGGGGGATGAAGGCGGGGAAATGGTGGGGGCATTAGATGGCGATGTGGAGGTTGATGCCTTGTTCTTGTTGTTTTTTTTGGATTTGGACTTGGGTTTGGGTGGCTTGTTCCCGCACAGCTCATCCCAATCTGGCAGTTTGGTGGAGTGGATGTGAGTGGCATTCTCATTATCTGCAGCGAGTTCGGTGAAGAAGGAGGCCTCGGCAAAATAAGA
This sequence comes from Escallonia rubra, assembly GCA_033065855.1. Taxonomy (NCBI): domain Eukaryota; kingdom Viridiplantae; phylum Streptophyta; class Magnoliopsida; order Escalloniales; family Escalloniaceae; genus Escallonia; species Escallonia rubra. Next base: position 172,794 of record JAVXUO010000735.1, on the reverse strand, counting down.
CTCGGCGCACTCGAAAGGGGCCTTGGTTGCGGGGATGGTTACTGCTCCCTCATGTCCCGCAGGACCGGCCACCAGTTTCACACACTGGTGGTACGTCGAGGGGACAGCCTTGTTGACGTGGATCCAAGGTCGCCCAAGTAGGAGGTGGAAGGAAGACTCGCTATCTATCACATGGAAAGTGGTGTCGCGCCGGACAGTTCCGACCATCAGGTCGACGGTGATGTGGCCAAGAGTGGACTGGGTGCCTTGTCCAAAGCCAGTGATCTTGATGGGGTCCCGAATGATTTTTCTTGGCGGTACACCGGCCCGCTGTAAAGTGACGAGAGGGATGATGTTGATTGAGGCGCCGCAATCTACCAATGCGCGGCGGAAGCCGGTGCCGTTGACAGTACATTCAAGGTATAGTGGCCGGTTATGGTGCTCGACGGCAGGTGAGTCTTCATCTGAAAATATAAATGCAGTGGGAGGGACATGTCTGAGCTCAGCCTGGGCGGTGAAGCACTCGGGCCCGAGGCCTGTGGTGACCTCGATCAAGCAATCTGAGAGATAGGTCCGCGCTGCGGGTGAAAACCCCATTTCATCGAAGAAGCCTTTGATCTTTGTCATTTGGCCAGCCGAGGACACTGGCTGGGGGGTAGGAGGTATGTGAGCTGTGATCAAAGGCGAGACTTCCGTAGAAGCTTTGGGAGCGAGCGGCTCGCAGTGGTCAGTGGTAACCATGAGCACCTGGTGCTCGCGGTTGTCGTTGCCATGGTTTGGGTACTGTTCTTTCCTCACATCATTATTCTTCTGTAGTTGTAGCTCGCCTAACGCGACTTTTCGTGCAAAGATGGCCCGTAACGCATTGCAGTTCCTGAGAGGATGACCGAGGGCCTGGTGGAAGGGACAGTAGTTGGGCCTGGTTCTTTCCTCGTCCGTGATGGGGGTCCGCACGGGTGGTAAATGGAAGTTGTTGTCGTTGACAACCCATTCTGTCAATAGATCCTTCACTATATTTAGGTCGCACGGAAATGCAGGCGGAGTCTCCTGTTGTCGCCGTTTGTCTGGTTGTTGGTCTTTATCTGGGAATTGGCGTTTGAAGCCAGTGTAATTACTGACGTTGCTGCTATTGTTGCCGATGCTGGTGCCACTGCGCTGGGTACTGGGTGGGGCTGCTGAGGCCACTAGTGCACTCGGTGGCCGAGGCCTCCATGGCTTGACAGGCCCGACCGTCTCGTAAGTACGTCTTGCCGTCTCTTTAAGATGTCCCCATGACCTCAATTGTAAGTTCTCGAGGTGCACCCGGTACACGTCGTTCATATTCTTAATGCATATGGGCACTAGCGTCTCATCCTTACTGAAGTCCGTGCACTCGAGGCATTTAAGATGAAAGCGATGCACATATTTGGTCAAATCTTCGCCGGGGGCTTGGCGAATGCCGGCGATGTCCACTACGGTGACGCGCTCAGCTTCGTAGTGGAACTTGTCCATGAAGAGTTGGACCATTTCATGCCATGAATGGACTGTCCCCGCAGGGATCTGGTGGTACCAAGTGTAGGCTAAGCCTGTAAGGGACTTGTGGAATTCTCTCAACTTCAAGCTGTCCCCCGGTCCATACTGCTCTAATGAGCCTGCAAATCTCGTCAAATGCTCACGGGCGTTGCCCTCACGTCCGTTGAAGAGCACGAAGACTGGTTGTTTGTACTTGAACGGATAGGGAGTGATGGCTATCTCGTCAGCATATGGCGCGTGGCTTGTCAATCGACTCGATGAGTCGGGTGCGGACTGCTGTGACAGCCGGCGAAGAAGTGCGTCAAAGTCAGCCTTTGAAACATAGTTGGAGGGTGGCTCCTCCTGACTGATCAAAGTTTGGTGGCCGGCCGGTGCTACGCGAGCCCCGGAGTCCCCGGATGGTATAACTTGATGGGCTGGAGCGACTGAAGGGCGATACATGACGGGTGCTGATGCGGGCAGGTGGAGGGCAGCATGAGTGGTTGGACGAGACATGTCCACCACTTGGCCTGTCATTTGGTGCTGCTCCGTCAAGTAGGGGTTAGGTTCCATCTCAATGGACTCGTGAGTCTCCGAAGAGCTCCTGGCCGGCAAGTGTTGAGGCACCATAGTAGGAGAGACTTGTTGTAATAATGGCCCAAGATCTGGCTGCTGCCTGCGTGGGGGCATCACGGGACGTGGTGTGTCTGCCACGGGCGGGGAAGACGTCGCGAGTCCCATGGCCAGGGGTCTGGAGGGTTGAGGCGGCAATGGTCGTGACACCGGCGTCTGGGTAGCGTCAGGGGACGGCTCTGGTCCTGCAGGTTGGACCGGCAGCATAATCTGTTGCGAGGCCATCGCTTGTATGGATTTTTGCATTTCCAGTATGGCGGCCATAAGTGAAGCTTGAGAATCTTGTATGCTGGCTATGGTGGGGGTGACCTGTTGGATGGCCGCGTTGACTGCCACTTGCACGTCAGGTGCGGGAGGGTCTTGGGGGCGCAAAGCGCTAGTCCCATCTTGGTCGTCAGAATGGTGCTCCTCACGGATGGTAGGGTCGAGGCCTTGACTGGTTGCCCTGGTAGCTTTTCGTTGTACAGGCATGGTCGCTTGGGTGTGGCAGACTGCAACACAATGCTCACCTCCCCAGCGGAGTCGCCAAATGTTGATGCCGAAAAAGGGTCCGTTGCCACGTCGAGGTGCCACAAGGGATGCAGTCTGAGTTGGCTTCCAAGCAGGCAAAGTGGGAGACAGCAGCGATGACGTAAGGGCTGAGAGCAAGGCTTCTCAGGCAGGTCACGAGGGCTGGCAGTGTCGCGCAGGCAGGGTGACGAGGAACAGGTTCAACAGTCGACAGTCCGTGTCAAGAGTGCAACGTCGAGAGCTCGAAGTCGTAAGCCCAAGTCTCTTTCTCTCACTAGAAATCCAGAGAGAATAGGTTTTAGAGAGAGAAAGTAAAAGTGTCAAATGAGGCAGAAGTCTTGAATAAGCTCCAGAATCCACTATATATAGACACAAATATGCGCGTGTCATCAGCTGACACGTGTCATCCTGTGGGAGTGACACGTCGCCGCATAGGGTCCCGCAGTCTTGATTGTCCGTCGAATTGCTGGTCCCCGTGTTCGTGTCGTCCTGCCCTTGCAGCGTCCCTCTGCCTGTCCGAGGAGACTGACCACACTGCGGTAGCATGGTCAGAGTGGCCCGTTGCCCCAGCCTCCAGTCCAAGCCCTTACTGAATCCCACGGGATGCGTCAAGAGACGCGCCGAGATCCTGACAGCGGTGAGGGTTGCCCCTGCAGCCAACTGCCAGGCGTGCTGGACACGATGCCCTCCGAAGACCTGCTCCCGTCCCGGAGTGGTTCGCGGTTCATTACCCTGACGGTGTCGATGATTGATGGAAACATCAGCGTACATGCTCATAACTCGATACCCAGAGTCCATGGCGGTGGGTCCTCGTGCTGGGGCACTATGAGCGGAGCCCCCTGAAGCTCGTCGGGTGATTGCGCCGGTGATGGCCTTAGGGTTGTGAGCTCATTCCTGTTGCGAAGGCCGGAGCCTCCGGTTGATTGTGTCTGCGATAATGGTCGTCACGCATCTACTAGAGATGAGTGAGCGCTGTTGAATGAGTTGCGTGGGGTGATGGCGGTGGTGAGCAGGTCCCCTCCCCCCCTCAAGGACAAAGGTGGCCGACCTTCTTACCAGAGGGGTGGCCGACCTTCTTACCAGAGGGGTGGCCGACCCTCTCAGCAAAGGGGTGGCCGACCCCCTCAGCAAAGGGGTGGCCGACCCCCTCACCAGAGGGGTGGCCGACCCCCTCACCAGAGGGGTGGCCGACCCCCTCAGCAAAGGAGTGGCCGACCCCCTCATCAGAGGGGTGGCCGACCCCCTCATCAGAGGGGTGGCCGACCCCCTCAGCAAAGGAGTGGCCGACCCCCTCACCAAAGGGTGGCCGACCCTCTTACAAGGTGGCTGGCCGACTCCTTAGCAAAAAGGGGTGTACCTTCGATCGTTGTCTGAGTGCTTGCGGCGCGGAGCGCTTTGACCGAGCGATGATGATGTTTAAGTATCGGAGCGTTTTCACCGAGGAGTGATGTTGAGCAAGTTCGACTACCGAGCGTGTGACGTGTCGTGCCACTGGGGCCTTTTAGCGGGCCCTGGGGTGCGGTCCAGAATAGGTTATGAACAGTTTGGTAAGCAAATTTGTTGTGTTTGTTTTCACGTTTCTAAATTTGTTAAAAAGATCTTGTTTTAGAAATTGTATAGTAACACGCTTTTATTTTTTGATTAGTAAATTTAGTTTAACGTTCAAATAAAGTTGCGTTTTGATTATCAAATTCAAATAACTACCTATCCATCTTTGCACAAACCCCACCCTCCTTTGTTTCCTTTCTGTACAGTGTACACAAACTTCCACGCACAAAGCCCCCTTTGCTTTCCTTACATGAACCCCCAAGCACAAAATAGATATAGGGTTAAATAAAAAGCCGTCCCCCGTGGTACAAAGTTAATTGAAAAAAGCGTTTCAAACGAGTCCAAAATGCAACGTCCGTCTATTTTCAAGCGTTAAGTTTGGACGTGCTGCGCACATACTCGTCTCAAAAGCAAATTGGTACAATCACCGTCGCCCTAACCAACCATCGCAGACCACTGCCTCCGACCACCACCATTGCTACTCTGGACTTAGAGAAATAAAAAGCAGACCATACCCTGAAATATATGATACTAGATAAACAACACAAGCTTCCATCTGCTCTCTTGTTTCTTTCACTCTCTCTACCTCTCTATCAGGTTCACCAAAAATCATGGCACTGCAGCTGTGGCAAACCGTCAAAGAAGGAAAAAATTTGGCTGCTACCCCAGTTACCCCTTATATGGCGACAATCAATTGTCTTTAAATGTTTCTAGTGATTTTTATTTAGTGACGCTAAACAAGTGCTGCTAATAATTGTTCCTGAAAGTGTTAGAAAAAAAAAGTCGCCTGAAACATTTAGCGACTATTAATTGTCACTATACATGGGGTTGAAGGAAGATTCCTACAACCCAGGTAGGAACCAAAGTTTGTTCGTCAAAGAATTAATCACAGTAACCGTCAAAGAATCCATCACAGTATACACATGCCTCTATCCCACAACTCTTTACAATTGTAGCTCTTGGGCTTCCTATCTACATGTTTTATGGGGCATGTTTGGATCATCAAGTAGCCATCATCTGAGGTCTCAGGATTTTGAGGAGGAGATTCCGCCACTGTCTGCACTTGTCAAGCTTGGAGAGATCAGCAAAGGGGAGTTGAAGAAAAATTACACCTTTGCCCATTAATTGTACAAAAATCTTATCTATATTAAGGGTATTTTTGTCTGAGCACCATTATTCTTGTGGGTTATTAATGCTAAGTTACAGATACCCCCTTCACTTTGGTCATAAAAATGGCACATTACACGTGCATAACCACTTTGACAGTTTGTTTTGGACAGACGTCGCATTTTGTACTCATTTGCAATGCTTTTGTCAATTACAAGGGACAATATAACAAAAGTTACAATTACGGGGAGTGAACTGCAAATATATGTATATTACAGGCACAGGGGAGTAGGGTTGGGGAAGGACGAGGAAAATTACACCTTTGCCCCTTAATTGTACTGAAATCTTATCTATATTAAGGGTATTTTTGTCTGAGCACCATTATTATTATGGGTTATTAATGCAAAGTTACAGATTTACCCTTCACTTTGGTCATAAAAATGGCATATCACACGTGCATGACCACTTTGACGATTTTTTTAGGAACGGATGTTGCATTTTGTACTCGTTTGCAACGCTTTTGTCCATTACAAGGGATAATATAGCAAAAGTTACAATTACAGGTAGGGAGCTGCAAATACATGTATATTACAGGGAACCGTTTTGTATTTAATCAGTAAAAAACAAATTTCCGCCGATAGGTAAATTGGAGGAACGTAATAAAATCTTCTTTTCTTGTAGGGAAGTTTTTTTAATTACAAAAGCAGTAATATTGGAGTCTTAGATGCTTAAAACTGATCATGTGAACTAAAGGAATTACACTTCAAAGCCGTATAACATATATTATGCGTAACAAGAAAGAGTGTGATATATTCTTTGCGCGGTACATCATCGCTTCTTTATATGACACATCATTATATTATGTTCTTAATATGAAATATACTTATAAACATTATATACAAAATAAGACAGTGTCACTAAAAGTCTCCAATATTATATTGGATATGTTTCTTATTTTAAGATTAATTAAATACTATATTACTAAGAATTATTTGAAAATAAAAATTAATTCTAATCATTCTAAAACTCTACATTATCAATATAATAATCTATTAAGACTTCATCTTGATAATTATATCCTTAAATAGTGTTCTTTAATTATGAAACTTAAAATTCATAGACCAAGAAAAAATAACTTATGAGATTTAGAACAAAAAGTGATCTAATAATTGATTTAAATTTTAATAAGATCCTTATGTTTATATTTAATTAAGATCCTCATTTTTAAATTTACTTAATTTTGTAGGATTAATAAGGATTTTCTATAAGCTCTATATATATAATTTGAAAAGTAAAACGCAACCTAATCAATATACTAACTTATTTGGACTTAATATTGACTATTGTATTCTTAATATCACTCTTTAATACGAATACAAAAACTCATATATATATAAATGAAAATAACATTTTTAATTTAGAAGAAAAAATAAATTTCCAACTGAGGTTAAACAACATATGAGACTTATAATAAAACAATGATCTAACAATATATTTAAATTATGATCGGGTCCTTATTTTTAAGTTTGATTAATTTCGCAAGAATAATGAGGGTTATATTCATACGCCTTGTGTAATATAAAATTAATTCTAATCATTTGTCAAGGGCCGTGGGAAGGAGGAGTGTCAGGGGCACGTAGAATTAAAGTTTGACCGTTGAATACTCGTTAACGTATCACAAGAGCGAGACCACGGACGATTAAATGTACGTAGGCGCTAGCAACTAAAAATCTTACCCCAAAACTAATTGCTTTCTTCTTTACCCACAAGTAAAACACATATATGAAATCAAATTATGCGATGCTAAAACACTGGAAAATTAAGAACTTCGGGTATGTTTATCAATTCTTCATAAGCCTTCGTCTTCCAGTCTCAAAGATGCCCCTCTAGATAAAGAAAAGATCTATTGTCCTTTTTCTCCTTGACTGGCCGGGAGGATTTGGGGGGCTGGTTCGAGATAGAAGCGGTTTTAGGTGTTAAGACTGAATTGAACAGCCAACGCATATACGTACGTGTCATGATTCCTGCATTTCTTTCCCCAAGTGTCCTCTAATTTTAATGTTTGTCCAAATCCAACTTTTGTCTATAATTTCAAGCCAACCTCATGCCATCACAATCCATATCCTCATCTCCACCCATCTATTTCCTTCATCAGCTCAGGTTCTCCTCATCATATCCTTGATTAAAGCAACCACAGTATATAGAATCTAGCTACTATATATATAGCTTTGCTAGCTAGCGTACTACTGCGTGGAAAGAGTTCCTTTTGCAGGTGCCGGCTTTGATTGCACTCAAGTATACAGTGTTGAGAGACAGATCGATCAAGAGCCATGCCTCCTCGAAGATACGCGTTTGGAAGGGCAGATGAGGCCACCCACCCTGATTCCATGCGTGCCACCTTGTCTGAGTTCCTCTCCACCTTCATCTTTGTCTTCGCAGGCGAAGGCTCCATTCTTGCCCTAGGTCCCATCTCTGCTTTTCCTTTTCTGTCGTAAAAGCATCATCATATATTGAATGTAGGACTACTGCTTCCACTCACAAACATGCATGCCTCTAGATTTTTGACAGAGTAATGATGATGTTTTACTAAAAAAAACAGAGAAGCTATTTTCAGCTCATACTATACTAATTACTCTTTCATTTGTAGTTAAATGGTCAATTTTTGCCACTTAAGTACCTTTTTAACCGGGGAAAAAAAAATTAGCACCAAGAGTTGACATGCATGCATGCAGATAAGCTGTACCGGGCGGATAAGCCGCACAGGGAGACAACTCTAGGAGCGTCAGAGCTGGTGGTGGTTGCGCTTGCACATGCGCTGTCGCTGTTTGCAGCGGTGGCAGCCAGCATGAACGTGTCGGGAGGGCACGTGAATCCGGCAGTCACTCTGGGTGCTCTCGTTGGTGGAAGGGTTTCCCTCCTCCGTGCCTTCTACTACTGGGTTGCGCAGCTCTTGGGTGCCGTCGTTGCCGCTCTCTTGTTGAGGCTCACCACGGATGGAATGGTAACGCATGCATGATTAGTGATTTTTTTCCCATACCACGTTCTATTTAGATGCTCAGTCGAACCTTTTATTCTAATTAACTGTACAAGTATGGAATCATACATTCTATTGCATGTCTACATGCTGTAGATTCTTCCAGAGTTTCAGATTTGCCCACCTCTCAATTTGAAAAGTTTTTTTTCTCGTGTGTCGATTTTAAGCTTTTAAGATAAACGGAGTAAATTTTACTATTAGAAAGGTGGTCCAAATTGGAAATAACCAAACACGGCGGATCTTGCATGCAAGACCCGATACCAGCTTGAGTTACTAAGACTTGTTATTCTGCTTAACATCTCGTGATTATAATGACCAAGCTTAATGTGAATGTGCATTGGTCTAAATTTGTATCACATGCTTGGATTTACGAAGATAATTTTATGGTTTCACAAAATGCTGGTGAATATTTGTGTGATAAATGCACGCATCATTCCAATATGTGCATATATGCTCAGGGAAACTTTTTGCCGTCACAGTTTTTAAGCAGCATTGATACAACTTTTCGTGCATGATTTTGAATGGCATTCCTGGTTTGTGCGCGTTGATTCCTGATAACAATCTAGCTACAATTACAAAATTTATTATGCACAACCTTTTAAAGGGAGGAAATTCCTGGTAGGTGCGCATTCCTGATCACAATGTGGCGCACTGTGTCGCAGCTCTGAAAGTTTCTTTGCTCTAGGGACAAATTTCATTGCTGATTGAGGGGTTCAAGAAAAAAATTTGTCCCATGTACATGTGATCGGTATTTGGTCGATCTAACTTGAAACATGTGATGCAGAGACCAGTTGGATTTGGGGTGGCAGCAGGTGTTGGGGAACTGAATGCGCTTCTGATGGAGGTAGTGATGACGTTCGGGCTAGTTTACACGGTTTATGCGACTGCAATTGATCCTAAAAGGGGTCACCTCGGGACGATAGCACCGCTGGCCATTGCGTTCATCGTTGGGGCGAACATACTGGTGGGAGGGCCGTTTGAAGGAGCATCGATGAACCCGGCGAGGGCGTTCGGGCCGGCGCTGGTGGGGTGGAGATGGAGGAACCACTGGATCTACTGGCTGGGTCCCTTCATTGGTGCGGCACTGGCAGGGATCATCTACGAGTTTGGAGTCATACAGCCCGAGACTCCCATACATACCCACCACCAGCCTTTGGCACCTGAAGACTACTAAGTGGCATGCGCCGATGATGCGGTAGGCCAGCTATTTGAATAAAGTCGTCTGCATATGAGAGTGCTTCGTTCGCTATTTTGCTCTTTACTTGTTCATTGTCAGCGTGTATGTTTGTCTGTACTTTCATCTTGTTCCCTGCTAAATAATAACCAAACCAAATGATCTTCTTGGCTAAGAATTCTGCTAAGAGGGATCGAGGTTTCTACTGCTCTCTCTCTCTCTCTCTCTCTCTATCTCACACACACAAACACACAAAAACTAGAGAAGAGTAGAAAAAACTGTGCCTATTGCTCTTTTTTCTCTCTCAGACACGCAAACACAATCTAGAAAAGACGAGAGAAAACTGTGGGGTTTATACAGCTGATGTGATCAATTGTGATTCGTCTCAAGTTGTCACTGAGTGGCAGTTCTACATACATACATATATTAATTAGATAGATCGCATGATACTTCACAAATGTGGAGAAAGCTATGTTTCTTGATCTTAACTTGTAGTCGCGTGGTTCATAAGTAAGCTTGTGCCGCTTTCTTGAACTTGTGACTGGAAATGCCAAGGACGTGCGTTTGGTGCCAACCAAAGCATACGGTCTGAATCATATGTCAAGTGTATTTGGTGCAGGTAAGTGCAAGGGCCGATCAAGGTTTCTCCGACAGTTAATAGTCCAAGCTAACGTCTAGAGTTAGGGGTTGAGAGTAAAGGTCTTAAGCTAGACGCAAGAGATTTCTCTCACTAGATCACAAGGTTCTCCACAGTTAATAGTCCAAGCTATTCAAGGTTAGGGGGTTGAGAGTAAAGGTCTTAAGCTAGACGGAAAGATTTCTCTCAAGGGGAGAGGTCTAGAGTTCTAGTGCGACGAAGAAAAGAGGAGAATCAAATAATTCAAAAATCATTTCAAAGTCCACTATTGATAGGCGATGAGATGTCACGTCATTAGGCGATACATGGTGCTTCCTGGGGTGACTAGCCGATTCTGGTGCTCCTAAACTGCCAGTGCCATTTCCTTGGTCCTTGGGCGTACAGGAATCAACTTTGCTCTGTCTGTCTACCAGGAAAACTGGCGCACTCAGTGGTGGTGTGGGCAGTGAACGCCCTCCATTTAGGCACTAGTTCAAAGCAGAACCCATTAACCAAAGACAAAAACAGAGGGGGATCAACAGAGGGGGGGGGGGGAGCCCTGACGCTTAGGCAAACTAAGGAGACCTGCTCCCGTCTTAGAGCAAGCTGTGGGTCATGATCCTGGGGGCATCGTAATATGAGTGCGATGGGGAACAAATCGGGTATGTTTGTTGTCATACGAATCTCCCCAGGGAGAGATGGTCACGGAGAATAAACATATCCCGCTGCGAAGGGTCCTCATACTAAAGCACTACAAGCAGAGACCTCCAAACGTTGGTACCCAAAACGGGTTGGAGCACAGTGTGATGGACAGATGGACCAATGCCTGGGGTTTCGCAGTGTGACAAAGTGTCGCGGGCACAATTGTGGTGAGATGTTTGTGGTGTCGGGGGCATGCTAAATTGAATGCATTAGGCGCTCAATAAAGGCGTTATGCGGGGGACATGACAAGGCGACAACACATGGGCGAAATCAAGGGAATTAGTGGTAGTGGAACCTATAATAGGAGGGTGCACTCGGGTGCAGATGGGCATTTGGCACTTGGTCAATGTCGGGGTAGTAGCGTGGGAGATGGATCTAAGCTTGTGCGGCAGACGTCACTTTGCTCGGGTGCCACGACGGTCGGCCTTGCGAGGGCACATAATATGGAGACAACGGTGGGAATCAGAGGTCAAGTGCACAGCGGTGCAGGTCATGGTGCAAGGGTCCCCAAGGAGAGTAGAGACTAATAGTAAGCTAAAGTCTAGAGTTAGGAGAGGAGAGATGAAGGGGATAAGCTAGACCCAAGGAGGGGCTCTAGCTAACCTCCCCTTCCAAGGGGAGAATCTGGCTGACCGCCCCTTGCCGAGCAGTGCACCATCAATGCCTTTGGCTAACAAAGCACGATAAAGCCAATAGCTAGAGTATTTTTAGGGATGACACGTAACGGAATTCGGCGATACGGTGGAGCGTTCCTGGGATGATTGAATATTATTGGTTTCATAAAAAATGGGATCACGTAAAGGGTGGGCGTGCGCTAACAACATGAGCTCATGTACTGTAGTCCAGGAAAACGGAGCACTCAGTGGAGCATGTTACAGTGAACGCCCTCCATTTAGGCACTAGTTGGAAGCTCTTGTACAGTAGGCCAAGAGATGTAATATGAGATAAGGATGGATGGCTGTCAAGATATGAGGGTTAGGCAAACTAAGGAGACCTATCCCGTGAAGGCGCTGAGATAGCAAGGGCTGATGGAGCCATGGCATGAATGGAAATGGCAATTGCAAGGTAAGGCGTGTGAGAAGGGAAAGTCAGGGAAGCTCGGGCTAAGATAGCAAGGGCTCGTGTTGAGATGGGTTGAGCCAAGGTGAGGCGGCCTCGGGTCGAGGGGTTGGGTGGGGGTTGAGGGGGCATGGGTAGCCGTTCAAGTATTAGAGTGAGAGGAGAAGAGGGACCTCGAGCTAAGGGACGGGGACCTCATGTTAAGCTAGTAGTAGTGAGGGACGAGGGAGCAACGAGGAGGGGAACGAAGGAGAAGTGACCTCGGGTCAAGGTGGTGAGGGTGAGTGGTGGGGGAAGGGAGTATGGGAGGGATAAAGGGATGTCGGTGGAAGGATGCGGGAGCCGACTCTTGGGCTCGGACTGAGGGGAAGAGGGGGGCGAGGTGTTGGTCAGTTCGAGGGTGAGGATGAGGGTGGTTTGGGTTGAGAAAGGTTTAATAATGGAAGGGTGAAGAAGAAGGAAAAGCATGGCATAGGTCGACATTCAGGCCGAGCCGAAGGTGGGATTGTGAGGGAGAGGGAGGGTGAAACAGGGAGTTTGGAAGTTGGGTAAGGGCGAATGGAAGGAAGGAGAGATGGAGGTGCAGAGGCAGCAGGCCAAGTTGGACAGGCAGTAGGCCAAGTTGGACAGGCAGCATTTGGCATTGGACAAAAAGTGGACAAGGCTACATGCATGGTGGTAGATGCTAGAGGCGCACATGAATCATCTGGTTGTGAGATTCGTTTTCTAGTTATTGTAGGTAGCACGCATTTCATTTCTTTATGTGTAGATGTTAGCCTGGCAGTGACATTTGACTCTAAGAGTTCTACGCTAGACTTAATTATGTAGTCTACTGCCTTCATTTCCTTTGTCTTGCTTTTATTCTTGCTTTGATACTTCTGTTTATTTGTGATTGACAAGATTATTTTACAAGTTTAGTTAGGCCTACAGAATCATATATCCAATCGTAAGTATAACTTGAACCAAGCCTGGCAAAGACTTTACTTTTCATTGATAGCAGAGGCAACATGCTTTTGTAGAAAGAAAATGACAACTTGCAATCATCAACAAAAGTTTACATGTGTACGGAGAGAGGACCTAGCAACCATTCAACTCGCTAAATGATTAGACAAGACAATCAAACCATTGAACTGGCCAAACTCGAGGGCATAAATTAAATTTGAATGAATAAACATATTAAATCAAGAAAAAGATCATTGAAATTTTCTTCTAGTTGTTAAATCAATGTCCTATACAGCGCCAAGGTCGGTTCCTTCACGATGAAATATGCTTCTGTTTCCTTTATGATCATATTTGAATCCCCTTTGACACAGACATTCATGACGCCCACATTGAGAGCTAAAACTTGGCCAATTTTAATGCTTCATAAACTGTTGCATTTTTTAATCTGGGGGCCAATTTGAGAGTTGAAGGCTCAACATATGTACCCAGAGCTTCTTAAAAGGAGGCCTACTCCACCTTGGCTAGCTCATTTTTAGGCCTATTCGTAGAAGGTGAGTCCTTGAACTGTGAAATCCATTCTCCCATTACGTCCATCACCATAGCTACTTCCTCCCCATGCAACTGATTGGAGATGGGGTCACAATAGTCCCTAAGGAATAGGTCAGAAGATCACCCATAGCTTGGCTCTTGACGGCGTTACGATTTTTTACCCCAATGTCGAATTCTGTTAAGAACAGAACCATATCACAAAATGCCAGACATCGCTGGTCTAGTGAAAATATAATGGAGCAAACCCTTTTTGTCACCATGTGAACCTTGTGAGCGAACAAATAGTGTCTGAATTTAGGGTAACATAGATGAGGGCAAGACAGTGTTTCCCTGATCCGAGTAGTTGCCTTCAACTCCATTGAATAGACGAATCAGATAACAAACAATGTTCTCAAAACCTTCAACTTCCTGAGCCAATAGTGCCCTGATTAAATTTGAGGTCGAGGTGAGATAGAGAAACAATTGTGTTCCGTTTCTAGCCTGCTTGATGCTTTCAAGAGCAGGTTGTTGCTCTTAGGATCAAAGGGTGTTGCGGCCTTTGAGATAGAGGTGTTGAAATGAAAGCATAAGCTTTGCCAAGGAGAGCATGAACCTTCTCAGGTAAGATACCTTGCCCAAAATTTTTTTTAGCAGTTTCAGGTTAAAACGAGAGGGTATTTTCTGAATTTCTAGTGCTTTGGAAGGCCCGAGTTGATTAATTGTCGACTGACAATGAAGCTGAGGAAATTCTTACATGCAAAAGGCACATTTGGGAGTTTTTATTCTCAATGTGCACACCCTTTACACTGCTAAGAGAGCCATTCTGAGGTCAACCAAATGGGCTTCTGCCTTTCTGATTTCACTATTATGTTGTCGACAAAATCTTCAATGGTGTCGGGCAGCATGTCACTTAAAAATAAAGATCATTGCCCTTTTACACATCGCTCATGCGTTCTTGAATCCGTATATCATAGCTTTGTAAAAGAAGCTTCCAATGGGCCTGTGGAACGCTATCTTGGATGTTTACTAAGGGTCTATGTTAATCTAATTTGTAGCCAACAAATCCATCCATAAACGATATCCTCTGGCGTCCACCACAGTATCCACGCTTGAGAGAGGCATTTCATCTTTTGGTCAAGCTTTGCTTAAGTATCAGGAATCTACACAGACTCAAAATTATCGTTCTTCCTCTTCACCGGTACCACATTTCGAAGACATATCGATTACTAGATGGGCTTAATGAGATGAGCTTTTTCCGAATCTAAACCTCTAGCTCTGGGTGAAACAAGTAAGGTCGTTTCTTGACAGGCACTGCCCCTGCTATGACATTTAGGTGTTAAGTTACCAATTCGGGATCGAGGCCATACATTTCTTCACAAGTCCAAGCTAATACATTGATATACTCTTCTAGCAATTGGACCCATTCTGCTCTACCCCGACAATCGACGATATGTAGATAAGATGGGGATCATCCCTTTCCAAAACTAAGTCAATTTCCTCTAAATCTTCATTTGGATCTGGAACCATCAATTTCCTTAGCACTTGCTTCCTCCATGTGGTTGGCATGATAACATCCAGACTGGTGGGGAAGGGCTCCACACCTTGTCCACTGCATAAACAATAACTATATATACACCAACCATGACTTTGACAATGTGCCTCCTTTTTTGTTGTTGTTTTTTCGTGATAGCCTTGTATCGCTCATGATAGCCTTGTACTCGACGGTACTCACTCTGCAATGTGTGAACTTCAAGGGGGAATCAACTACCTTGATGGTTATCATCCTTCCCAAACATCGCGTTGAGGCAATGAAACTACGTCGAAGGTGCCTTTTGGAAGCATGGATCCAATGTCTCACAAAAGATATGATAGCAAGACTCGCAGTCAAACACATGAAGTCGAGAGGGTGATCGAACGGGGCCCACCTATAGATCAACAGTACGTACCCAAATGTTTGTTGTGCACCGATGATGATCCTAGTGATGCTATCAGGATGCTTGACAATTAAATTTTTAGAGCAGAATCATAATTCACTAATCCACGTCCAAGTAGAAAGAGGGTTTGTGGTACTCTGTAAGGGGATGATCCTTCGCGTTGATGACTAGTTAATTAGGTAGAAAGCACACCTTTTTTTGCATTCCAAAATGTAATTTCTGGGCTCATGTGAGAAATCCTTCTCGTCATATATGTGCTTGATCTTTGTTGCCATGGAGACACATTGCACTTGCCACTCTTGTGGCTTGCGTAGGTAGTGGGCCGATGTATATTCTGCTACACTAGTTATGACCTGATTGCACCCCTGACATCAGTTGTGCACGGATAAGGTCATCTTACAACAACTTCCGCCTTCCGATCATCTTTCCTAGGTCTTTCTAGAACGAGCTCTTTACTCTTGATCTTACGATGGAAGAACTTCTTCAAAGTGTTCTACTCCCTTTTTGGGTGGCAAATGGCTCTATCATATTGGAAAAAGTTTTTTGACTTTGCTTCTCTTCGAGGGTTGGCAAGACCGTCACCCATGAGAACCTGATATTTTGTCTAGTATCCACTCTTGTCAAAAATTCATTTATTTTATCCTTGCTGCAAGGAAAATGCGGCGACTATGGTCTTCTTCACATCCACTCATTTTGATCACGCTCTTCACATTTTCGCTTCTTTCTAGCACAACTATCTCTGCTACCTCTTTTGTTGCTAAGAGCGTAACAGTTTGACAATTGCCTTTAAGGCCAGCTCACATCGACAGTAGCCAATCTCCTATCATTCTCCATATCCTTCAAAACGAGGATATTCGCAAACTCTTCATATATCTCCTATAAGCATCAAACATGTTTTGAATAAAACTATTCACAATGGTTTCTTCTTTTACAGCACCGGTGCATTCCATTGAGCGGTCCCAATAACGCTTTACATTGTTGACTAAACTTTAGGCATGGCCTTGTCTGATGGTTCATTTTAAGTTCCACGATTGTGGCCTTTTCCTCCGCACAGAAAACTTCTTCAAGAACAATCCCCAAGAATGTACTTACCTTAGGCTAGCCCGACATACAAAGCAAATGCGTGGTGCGATTTTCTATATCTTTTTTAACTTAGAGATGTCATCATTGCGAAGCTTAAGCTGCCCACAAATATGGCCACGTGCTCCTTGGCGGTTCCATCTTTACTGTAGCCAAGGAAAGTGACCTCCTTGTATTTTGGGGGATAGGGCCTGCTTGCATACTTTAATGGGTACGACGGTCTTAAGACTTAGTCTGGTGTACCAAGAAGAGTTCTTTGAAACGAATTTCATCTCGACCACTATAACATAAGATATCGGGGCAGCAGGAGCTACGGTTTTCATCCGTTGCTGCTGTGGACAATGACCTGAGACTTGAAACCTGAAGAAGCGTCTAGAGGTTTGTCAATGTTATGTCTCTTTGTGAGGCTAACCTTTTTACTCCGCCACGATGAACTCGATCAACTGGAGATGCCGTTACTCTCCTACGAGTGGTGGCCGCAACTTCTTCTATTGCCATTATGGTACCAGAATGTTCACAATAGCCCCAACATTGCCTTCAGGTCGTTTCATCTCACTCGTCTACTAATCTACCTCGATAAAGGTGTGGGATTGTTTTTATAAGGGAATGTTGCATTCATGCTGTCGATGCCAACACATTCCTGGATGTCAACTGCGTTAGGGGTTGACACCAAATGAATGGACTCCACGTTCAAGTGCAATGCCCCAGCTTCAAAAGGGCCTGCTTAGGTCTAGGGTCGATGCACCGCTGTGAGGGCAACCATTGCCACGCTCGCCGGAGCTGCTGGAGGTAGTACGAGTTTAGTCAGAGGCCTAACTTGTAATTGGAGTGCCCTAACAGCGTCGATGAGGTTAACATTAGTAAGTCTACCATCTAATAGGCCGCTTCAACGGTTGTACAAGTGGCACAGTTTATTGCGCCGCTAGTTCGTACGTTAATATTCACAAGAGCGATCAAGCGTTGTTGTTCTTCAGGCTATGGTAAGGGATAGAACACCGAAATTTGCATTTTGTGCACTTCTACTTGCTTCGATCTCAACAATTCACGATATGCATGGTTGAATCGTGTCTTTCCACCCAACTCAAAAAGGATCAGACTATTTGCCACGCTAGCAAATTCACCCCATGTTATGAGACCACCAAAATCCTATTTACTGAGTGAGAAGTAACATATCAGTACATGGGATAAATCATTGGTTTGGCCAAGAGCGAGAGAAAGAGAGAGGGCGGCATTGCACCAATGTCAAAAGGCTGTAGCAGAGTCAGAAGAGAGAGATTATTAATGCCTTAGAGCTTGTTATGTGCCCAATTAATCATGATTTGATTTAGCCATGAGACACTCATTCATCAGCTAAAACTACTACATTTGGCATGTACACCATGGTTGATAGGGTAGCAGATATCTAACCAACCACTTGCTTCTAAGTTTCATTAAATGCTCCCTTAATACACCGGTTGGAGTTTGACACGCATTAAATGCATTTCCAATTTGTAGTAAATGGTATAAGACATATCTGTTGTTACGCTAAATAGGCATGTGACCTAGTTTTCGATGTTGGTTGGTGATTTCTCCCTCAAATTGCCAGGGCGACTACGCCCCAGGTTACGTCTTCCCAGCCCCGTTCCACACACCTTGGACCAGTCAAAAGATGAACCAAATTTCAAGTTGTCTAAGGACACACCCGCCGTGGAGGAGGGCTTCTATGTTAGCTACAGGATCCTTGAACTTATCCCAAACGCACACTAAAGGGCGTTATTCAGCCAAGCTAGGGCTAGCACTAAGGCATTTCCCATCCTCGTCAGATCGTTAGGGTCAACACCCCCCAAGCTCTGCTCTCGGCCCAAGGTGACTCAAAGGTGATCCTCTTCAGGAGATGGAGAGCGAGAATGCCTCATCGTTCCTACAACAGTAGTGCGATATTAGAGCGTGTCACAAAGATGAGATCCCACCCACGAGATGTCTACCTTCATAAGATGCTCCCTTGTAGAGAGGGCGGCCCTACCAATCCATTGGTTAATTGTCCAGATTTCGTATATGCCATTGTTGAGGTACCACGTGCAAGGCCAGATCAGTACAGTCGTAGTCCCAAATCCATCATCTACAAGCGAAAATTTGAATTTGAAAATATGTGGGGGAAATTAAGGCAATTTCAATTTTCAGCTAAGGCAATCTCACGTGCTTTGTAACTGATTTTCAAATTGGAAATTAGCTTGGTGCAGCATCTTGTCTCTGATCTTGAGGGGTCGTGATCCTGTACGCCCTTCTTGTGCTCCTGTGCTATCTTGACTGCTTACAAATTGTGTTGTGCCCTCATTTCCCATAACTTAATGGGGTTTCAGCTCTCATAGCCACAACCTTTTCCACTTTTCCTCAAGTAAAAAATTACCAGATTAGAGTAAAAGAGAAGTATAATCCAGCAGTCCACTCAAGTGAGATGGAATTCTGCATGTGCTTAGTAGCTCTGTATAGTGTACGTGCATGTTTCTTTATGTCTTTTCTTCACAGGCTGCCTATGGATCCATAGGATAGATACAGGTACGGGAGATGATCCCAACATTGTAGACGAATAATCGTATGGAGAAAAACTTGGTACAGCACGGCTCTGGACACACGAACAATTTTACAACAATGGGAACTATACCTGCTATTCTCCCAGAGAAAAGAATAAGCCAGATGCTGTAACAGTCAAATATACGTGTATGTGCATGTCTTTGTGGTGTATGTGCATTTTATGGTGATTGGCGATAGAATCTAGCAACCCAAGGGGCGAGTTGCATTATATGAGGGGTTCTTGGGTTTTCGAAGTAGTAATCAGACCAGTAACATGGGGATAGCCTTTCAGTGAACTGGCCGCCAGAGTAAATGCAGTAAGGCAACCAATCTTCGCCTCCATTCATTCTCTTCCTACGTTCTCTTGGATAAGCTAATGGTGCCTGAACATACCTGCATTTATGCACATCTGTCAATCACAAACTCGACATTTGCAGGCTCTTAGTGATAAAACTTCAAACCATATTCTCTGCTTAAACCAGAGTTTGGAGCTAGAATGTGTTGCTGTTCAAACAAATTTGTGATAATTAGCAGATTACCTCCCTCTCGTTCTGTTCAGGAGTGTCTCCAAATCTTAGAAACAGGAAGTATATGAATGTGGGCGTTCTCTTGACCAAAATTTAAAGAACCTTGCTTTGATCTTGGCTGGACTTAATAAGCTCTCCTATATACTTGCGGATAATTCAAATGCATTTTGGGCACAAATCATTAATAACATATGCACTACAAGAGTAGAACAGAGGGCATAGCACTCTTTAAATCATTTAGTATGAACAAGAGCCCCTCCTGGATGACTTATGCACACTTGAATCTCATCTTTCTGGGAGACTAAGGAAAAACTCATTGGCACGTAGCGACCTAAATATAGGACAAAAGGTCCATTTCTCTGACTTAATGATCAAGCCGAGCAAACTTCATTACTCACGCATCCTATTCTCAACTACGGAACTCTGGAAGAATATTTGGAATCATAAATATGACTCTTATAATTAAATTTTAACATGCATATCCAGTCCGATTTCGGAAACACCAATACTGTGGAAAATTTTCATCTGTTTATTTGCAATATGAAGAATTTCAGAGCCTAGACTGGACATGTAACATGCTAGTCACAAGCCTGACAAAAATTTCATTGGTGGTAGGCTGGTAACGGAGGTGGAGGTGGACCATCCATGTTGTGTGTTGAAGTACGTATGTATTTCTTTTATTTACGATTACTTCGGTACCTTATTAGGTGTGAGAAGATGTGTTAACATCCTTACTTTATTATTTAGTTGTATTCATGAGTCCAAGAAAAGGCTCATCCAGTGAAACCCATTTGAACGGAGTAGACTTGTAAAGTTGGAAATAAAGATGCCTCTTCTGAGCAAGAAGAAGATCGTAAAAGTGATGGATTGAAGAACTCTAGCCTATCACACCCACATACTAAAAGCATGGAAATTTCGGAGTTGATGATAGTGCTCCAAATAATATGGTGCACTTATCAACTTTGATGTAGTGGCATTGATGTATATAAGAATACTGCCCCCAGACTATACGGCATACAGAATTTTTTGTTAGGTTTACTTGCTAGTTCTTGAATTGGAACGAGTATACACGAAAGGATGGCAGAGGGCTGGAAATTTGGCATAGTGTGAGATAGTATGGTGCGTTGTCTTTGGGCATTTGAAAACAAAAACATCTAGGAATTCCATGTGGTCGAGGTGGACGGTCTAAGATGGGTTGGGATATAGGGAGCCATCGCAGTGCTCGGTCATGATCGGCTCCCTATACACACAAAAAATATAACATATGCCTGGTTATGTATACGTGTTTACGTGTACGTATACATGTCCATATACATAAACGTAAATATGTATACATATATATGTGCATGCATGTATGTTATATATATATATATATATATAGAGAGAGAGAGAGAGAGAGAGCTGATAAAATGCTCGTGCAGGCAACTTAAGCTAAGTTACATATATATATATATATATATATATATACACCCAATAGCGCGGCTCACATTGCTTTTGTTGTGGATCTCATTGCATTTTCTTTTCATAGCTTTTTCTTTTCATATATATATACACCCAATAGCACGGCTCACATTGCTTTTGTTGTGGATAGCTTTTTCTTTTCATAACTAAGATCCCTTCACTACGCCACAACTCGCCACATCTTCCCAAATACCACTTGTATAAAGACAAAAATGGTGCCCATGATTTTCCTTATCTTGGTCATTAATATTTTCAAATTGACTATAGAGTCCCTGCTAAACAAACATGGCTTAACTAATGTTTTAAACACATTTCATATGTTCTACTTCTGGATGCCTCATTACCTCGAGCATTTCCTTTATTTCCCTCACCTCAACCCCTAATTTCCCATGTCCACACGTGGGAAAGTGAGTATAAGCTGACCCTTTAGGTCATGTAAAGGGTGCATCCGTGTGTGTTTGTTGGGGGGGTGGGGTGGGGGTGTGGGGGATGGGGGGAACTTTTTGTGAATCAAATTTGAGTGATTCAACCGCTGAAGAAGCATACTTCACCACCATAATGATACACGCCAAATTTCAAGTCTATCGAAGGTCAGGAGATGGTAGTAAATACAAATCGCGATACACGATAAGTATAAATTGGAACACCATTTCAACAAGGCATCTAGTAACCTCCGATTAACTTGAAACTTGGTATGCATGATGTTAATGAGTAAATTATGTAATCGAGTGGTTGAATTTTCAAAACTTTATTTCCATCAAAATGTTATTAAGCACACTGAATAAGTTATGTAAGGTGTCACCTCATACTCACTTCCTATTATGCAGACATGCATATACACATGTACTCCCAACTAAATAATTAGGGCATATAATAGAAGTTCTACCTCAAAAAACATAACTGAATAAAAAAATTTAGCTGTATAAAACTATGTAATTAGGAAAAAAAATTATTTGAGTGTTTGCCCCTTACTACACTTTTAGACCTTTCACCTTGTCCATGGTGGAGCCTTTTGAATTTTTGGTGCATCCCAAATAAACATTAAGAATCGTACACTTGCAGAAGGCACCATGGTGGAACTTCATTTAATGTTTTCTTTGGGTATTTCATTTGGTACATGGTTATACATAAATGCACATTGGTCTGCATGTATGTGTATGCAGAGAAAGAAAATATAGAAAAAATGCTGAGAAAAAAGGGAGAGGGAACGTCCACTATTCTGATTTTTCGGCCAGTACATGCTACTTAGCAAGTACGGTCAGTTTTTCTAAAATCAGACAAGTGAAGGAACATTAGCCTTGTGTACTAGCTACACCCCAAACCTGAATGTAGCGGTCCATTTTGGCCGGTCCTAAATGGGTTTTATAACGACATAGTTCAGGGCATATAGTATAAGTTTAATTACCTCCAAACAAGTAACGGTAGAGCAACTTAGGGATAATTACACCTAGGTTCCTGAGATTAGGACAAAATTACTGTCAAGGACACTAAGTTTCAAAAGGTAACAAATCGTGACCAACAACTTTGAAAAGCTACTAGCCGTGTCCATCCGTCTTTGACCCGTCTAAAAAGTGTTTTTTGCAAACACCATCCATACATATTTTTAGAGTGCCAATAATACCCTTATTTTTATACACATAGTACATACTATATAAAACTTTGAAAACCTAATTTCTAAATCGGGGTTTGAAAAACCTAACTCCCTAATTCCCAAACTGTAATTCCCTAATTTCTCTCTCTTCTCTTTCTTTCTCTGTCTTTCTTTTACCCCTTCAACTCCAACCACCACCACGGCACAACCTCAACACCACCATGGCACCCCTCCCATCATCCCAACACCACCAACCATCGGCATAGCGTGGTTGTTGTGGATGCGGCACACCAGATAAGGAGATGGACGTGCTTTTATGGTGCTATCGCAAGCCACTGTTGCTACAAAACGCAGTGACGCACAGCAGTCCACAAATCGACCGCCACCAGCCATGGAGTGACGAGGTGGGTTAGGTGGGGAATGATGGTGGTTGAAGGATCAATGACAAGGTGATGGAGGCACGGTTCAGTGTGCGTGTGTGTGTGTGAGAGAGAGAGAGAGAGAGTTGGTGTGCATGTGTGTGTGGAGTATTGAAGCTGAAGAAGCGTGAAGGGATGTTGGTTTTGGTAGTGGTCGGGTTGTATGGAGATGAAGAGATGACGATTGAGGTATGGGTTGATAGGGTGATGGGGCTGCCATGCAGAGGTAGCGGTTACAGCGGGCAAGCTGTGGCTATTAGGTCTGGTTTGCAGGAGCTGCCGGGTTTTCACTAAAACTGGGTTTTGCATGTAAAATTTTAGCCGCCGCATACATCTACATTGCGGTGGCATGATGCTTCGTCAGAGGTGAAGTGTTAGGTATGGAAGAGGGAGAGCTTGAAGGAAACTTAAAGTTGGTGGCGGCGGTGGTGGTATACTGGTTTTGGAAGATGTTTGGGTGTCAGGGGGGTGGTTGGTGCTGTTAGAAAATAGGGAGAGGGAGGAGGATGGCAGCACCCACATCGTGCTGTGGTGTTACAACGGGGAGTTCTTAAAAAGGAAGAGGAGAGACGAAGGGATGGCATTTGAAGAATTACCTTCCTAAGTCATGGGCAAGAAAGTCATTTTGTAACAAACATTTAATATTTCAAGATTCCGTTCAGTCAATGGACGTCACTGGTATTTGTCCAGCCAACTGAACACGTGTAATTTCAGCTTACCCTCAGGGGCCTGAGTGTAATTAACCCAACAATTTATATCTGCATTAAACCTATGTAGATACTGGGACTCAAAGCTTTGAGATATTGCTCTTTAATCTCACTATGGAACCTTTCATCTTGTTTGCAGTGGAAACTTTGGACTTTTTGGCGCATCCCACGTGATCGAGAACTATACACTTGCAGATGACACCATGGTGGAGCTACATTAAATCTTCTCTTTGGGTTATATCATTTTTGTAGATGCTTATATATAAAGATGTGAGTGCATATATATATAGGGTCGTGATTCATTGCTCGCGCGAGCAACTTCCGCGCAGTTGCCCGCGCGATCTGGCTGTCCACGCGTGAGATGTGGACGGCCATTTTTTCATCGTCCGCCACATAATGTAGCGAACAGTATTTCGTCGTCCGCTACATTATGTAGCGGAGGGTAAAATTACCGTCCGCTATATTATGTAGCGAACGACGAAATCTGGCCCGCCCATCGGGCCAGATGGACGGCCAGATCGCGCGGGCAACTGCGCGGAAGTTGCCCACGCGAGCAATGGATCACGACCCATATATATATATATATATATATATATATATATATAGAGAGAGAGAGAGAGAGAGAGAGAGAGAGAACACATGGAAAAAAAGTGTAAACAAAAAAGAGAAACTTTAATTGAGCGGTATTTCTAGGAATTAGACCAGTACAGGAACATTTAGCCTTCCATACCAGCTAAGCTCTAGCTAGAATGCATTGAGTGGTTCTGGTGCGAAATGGATTTTATGACTATAGTTCTCCAACTTTAGGAGTTTCAAAATCCTCGACTTTCCTGTAAGGTTATTACAAAATACTACCACTTCCCTTGGTTGCCTTAAAAGAGATGTTATGATAAAAAACAATATTGTTATCAAATCGCCAAAATATACCTGATACCGTCGAGAACAGCATCCCAGCAGAAATGGGTATGACCAAACACGTGACATGCAGAAGAACTCCCTGCAACCCGGTGTATGGATCTTAAGCGAACCTCAAGGAAGTCGGAGCCGATAATTTTTGGTAGGTTCGGATAAAAAAGCATTCTCTTCTCTGGACATAGCTCTTGCCTGTATAACAACCCGACAAGACAGTCAACCTACTTGG
The DNA here is from genome assembly GCA_033065855.1 of Escallonia rubra. Lineage (NCBI taxonomy): Eukaryota > Viridiplantae > Streptophyta > Magnoliopsida > Escalloniales > Escalloniaceae > Escallonia > Escallonia rubra. The sequence continues at coordinate 148,061 of JAVXUO010000735.1, read as the reverse complement.
CCCTTAGGGGAAATAAGTGCACATACAGACATGCAAAACATATATATGTATATATGCATATATGTATACTAGTAAGAATCACGTGCTTTGCACGCAAAGTAATAATTCGAAATAAAAAGGTTAGATACCTTAGCGAAAAACACAATTAAACTTAATTAGTACAATTATTTTAAAAATCATAATAAGTAAATTAATTACGAACTGCTAATCAAATACTCGAAGCATGGAAAGTTTATTAAAGAAACCATGGTTTTACTTTCAAATACAAATTGCTAATGTCAATTACCACCAATAGTTTTCACTATTTATCATACTTATTTCTTTTGTCACACCAAGTTACTAATAAAGAAAATCATGATTGTTCCATGTTGTACCTTGTTATCCAAGATACAGTGACATTATAATCAGTTTCAAGCATCTTCCACAAACATTCAATTCTCACAAACATACAAGTATTGAATTGCAGTAACAGACGTAAAAAAAAGTGTTTTAGAGACAATTTAACGTACACAAAATATAATGTGAAGTGTATCTATTGGAGTTGTCCAATTTCTTGTAATATATTTCTGTAGCCCGTATACAAGTCTAGGAAGTGAAACAAAGAAGAAGTTCGAATTATGCTAAACTGATATTAACAAAAGTTTAAAATTTGTAGCCTTGAAGAGTATGATAGAAAGTAAAATGTCTGATGGAAAGTAGTTGTGATTAGTAAATGTGTAACAAACTTTATAAAATGGAAGGAGTTAAGAGCTTAAATGTTGAATCTTTGAAATCAATAATCAATTGAACTCAAGAAAACTCACTTGAATAGGCAACAAGTCTAGTTGCTACACCTCTCAAGTATCTTCCTAAATTTTCTAGTGTTCACTTTAAAGTTGGTGCGATTTTTCTTATAAACATCTCTACAAAAGTTGAAAATATCGTCATTTAGAACTTTTGGTATCATTGATTATCCATCTTGTCTCTTTATGTAGAGTGGTTGCCATTTCTTATAGCGCTAGATTGTTGGGGGTCAAAATAGTTCCCTCATTTTATTTTCTTTTGGCAATGATCTAATCTTATTATGATTTTTATGTATCTCTAATTTGAAAATTGAAGTATATAGCAAATCCCTTTTCAATGTTTTCTAGCTTAAGTTCTAAATTTCAAGTACAATTTGTTCAAAGCTACGCTTGATCAGAAAGTTTCGTATTGTTACCTTCTTTTATACATGTAAACAGTCTATAGTATACTCTAAAGCTCTCTTTCGTTTTTATCTAGCATGACCTTGTTGACCTTGGTAGTACATATATAATGGGTATAATTTTCCATGTAATTTAGCATATTAGCCACAAGACTTTTATTTATTAGCACAAATTTATGATAGTACAATACCAACTCATCTAAAAAGCCAATGTGTGTGTGTGTTTGCGCACGTGTCATTTTGAAACGTATACTACGAAATGCATGGTGTTAATTAAACATGAGAAAATAGAAATGAACAAAGTAATCTTAATAATGTTCATGAACCTAACTTGTTCACCCTATAAACATATACTCGCTACATTTATAGTATAAATACAAACTCCACAGAAGTTCATCAAAAAAAGTTTGTACCCAAGATTATTCACTGAATCATCGCCAAAACAAAAGAGAAAAGGAAAATATTACAATGGTGGAAGACTTTGAGAGTTAAGAAAAACATAACAATCAATTATTTTACCAAACAACATACAACACATAAATTCATCATAACACATAAATTCATCATAAAAGTTAAAAAAAAAGAAGGCCTAGCCGACTATGCAGAATTCTAACTCGGTCATATGTCTATAAATTTAAGTTTGCAGCCATATGCAAATGTTAGTACAGTGCCATATCGGGTCCACCTTAAAAAAGTATATAAAAAAGGAACATAAAAATACATGGACTTACGACGCATTCTCTAAAGAGTAGAAAAAAAAATTAAGGTGTTTTTTTTTTTATCAATTTTGATGTAGGCAAGTTTCAATGTTAGCTTGTGATAGATTTTCTTTAAAGATGAGTATAGACTAAGATTAGATTTATACGGTGACGCTAGATCCGCCTCCTTTTGATTTCAAACTATTTCGTCAACAGCGAGAAAATGTTAAAATTAAGCAAAAAAATATTGTGATTTAGCCTCACCCTTATAAAAGTCAAAAGCACCCTTATTGTTTGTAAACCTTATAAACTTAAAAACGGAATTTTAAAGACAAAAATGTTTAGCCATTTAACCCATTGTCATCATTTTTATACAGTGGGGCGAGATCCACAGCAGTTCTAGTTAAAGTCATACTCTTTTATTTCATACTAAAAGATGCATTAGTAAACTTTTAACCTCTTTAGCGAAAAAATGTGTAAACTTAGTAAAAAATGTTGTAGTTTAACCTCATCCTTATAAAAGTAAAAAACATCCTTAATGTTTGTAAACCTTATAAATTCAGAAGGCGTATGTTTTAAGGAAAAAATGTATAGCCATTTAACCTTTTGGGATTTGTTTATAAGGTCCCCACCTTATAAAAAAAATCCCAAAAGGTTGAAGTCATACTCTTTTGTCACTATGATGCATTAGTGAACTTTAACGACAAGATGTTCAAATTTGCCAAAAAGAGTATGTGTTCTTTCGATTTGTTCATGTTTATTCTTAGACTCTGAGTGATGAATTGATATAAGCGTGTTTATTTTCTATAGAAATCCTAATATCGAGCCTAAATCGCTGATTTGAGTTCATCTTGATGCTCATTTCTTAATGCATGCCGAGCATTGAATTATTTGTTGATTCAGTGATTGTTAATCTTCCTCAAATGCTTGTCTTGAACATTGATAAATATCTTGGATTTGGAAATGATCTTCAAATAATTGTTTTGGTGGATTGAGGTGAAACTATTCCCCGTATTGCTATCAAGCTATTTATTACTGTCCTGTAATCTTCTGGAAAGTTGTCTCAAATCGATCGTTTTGTAACTCCTTTGGTTGTTTCCTGAGCGACCTTACTGAGCTCTTAAAAGCTCACCCTCGTTTGATTCCCTTCTGCATGTAATGATCAAATGTAGATTACTCGGGACTGAGTGAAACTTTGGAGTGCCCACCACTATTTTGAGTAGTAAGACCCTTGCGCGTGTCAATATTGTTAGCTGGTTCGGTATTGAACCTAAGTCTAAGTTTGTTTTTCAATGACTCCGTATTTTGGAGAATTTGAGGTAATGTCTATTTAGAAGCTCTGATACCAACTATAACGACCTGAAAATCCGGAGTTTTAGCCTCACCTTTTTGAAACTCATAAACACCCTTAATTTTCAGAAACTTTTTAAATTTAGAAAGGTTATTTGAAGGAAAAAATGTTAAACCATATAACCCTGTTATGACTCGACAGGATGCACAGGCTTCGGACTCGATGGTTACTGGTAAACTCCCCGTTTCTTCTATGTTTGCACAAGTATTGTTTGATTCTAGTGCTATTCATTCCTTTGCATCGCGTGCTTTTATTAAACCTTTAGGCAATCGTTTAGAGCCCTTAGATGTTCTGCTATGCATTTCTACCCCACTGAGGTACTCCGTTGTTGCGGACCAAGTGGTCAAGGACTGCCCAATAAAAATTAAGGGTAGAGAATTAGCGGCAAACCTAATTTGTTTGGATATGTTGGAGTTTGATGTTATATTGGGGATGGATTGATTGGCGGCGTTTCATGCATCTGTAGATTGCTTCCATAAGAGAGTGACATTTAATATCCCAGGTCAAGACCACTTGTTTTTTCAGGGGTCTAGTATCACACCCCCTCCATCTATGGTTTTTGCCTTACAGGCAAATCGAATCCTTAGAAAAGGTTGTCGTGGGTACTTGGCTTATGTAATAGAGACCTAGTAGAAGGAGTTGAAATTAGAGGATATTTCTGTGGTAAGGGAGTTTCCTGAGGTATTCCCGAAAGTTTTGCTGGGGATGCCTCCCGATAGGGAAGTTGAGTTTAATATTGAGTTCCATTTCTAAGGCACCATATCGTATGACACCCATGGAGTTGAGAGAATTAAAGACGCAACTACTGGATCTTCTAGACAAAGGGTTTATTCGCCCTAGTGCGTCACCCTATGGTGCACCGGTTTTATTTGTAAAGAAGAAGGATGGGACGATGAGGTTGTGCATCGACTACCAAGAGTTAAATAAGGTGACGATAAGGAATTGTTACCCTTTGCCCCGCATAGACAACTGTTTGATCAGTTACAGGGGGCAAAGTGGTTTTCAAAGATTGACCTTCGTTCGTGGTATCACCAGTTAAAGATCAAGGCAGAAGATGTGCCCAAAACAGCCTTTCGCACTAGATATGGGCACTACGAATTTTTTGTTAAGCCTTTTGGATTGACTAACACTCCAGCAGCATTTGTGGATTTAATGAATCGGGTGTTCAAACCCTTCTTGGATCAATTGTAGTGGTTTTCATCGATGATATACTGATATATTCTAAGATGAGGGAAGAACATGAACACCCTTAAGGACAGTATTAAAGGTTCTAAGAGAAAAGAAGCTATATGCCAAAGTTAAGAAGTGCACGTTCTGGTTGGATAGGGTTGCATTTTTTGGAGCATGTGGTGTCGGAAGAAGGGATATCGATTGACCCCAAAAAGATAGAGGCTGTTGTTGATTGAGACAGACATACTACAGTGACGAAGGTTTGGAGCTTCTTAGGGTTAGCCAGATATTATAAAAGATTTGTGGAAGGGTTCTCACGGATAGCAACACCTTTGACTCACCTAACCCAAAAGGGAGTCAAGTTTGAGTGGAACGAAGATTGCAGGAATAGCTTCCAAGAATAGAAAAAGAGGCTTGTCAAAGCTCCTATACCTACACTTCCAAGTGGGTCCGGTGGTTTAACGATTTATAGCGATGTCTCCCATAAGGGTCTACAGTGCGTACTCATGCAGAATGGAAAGGTGAATGCATACGCCTCTAGACAGTTAAAACCGTATGAGAAGAATTACCCAACCCATGACCTAGAGCTGACGGCAGTGATTTTTGCCTCAAAGATTTAGAGACACTACCTATATGGAGAACCTTATAAGATATTCACGGACCATAAAAGCCTGAAGTACACATTCACCCAGGAGTTAAACTAGAGACAGAGGCGGTGGTTAGAACTACTGAAGGATTATGACCTCAATATCCAGTACCACTCAGAGAAGGCGAACGTGGTTGCTAATGCACTTAGCAAAAAATCGTCTTCGTCATTGTCTACCCTAATTACAAGGCAAAGACATTTATTAGAGGATATAAGGAAACTAAACTTGGATTTCAAGTTCGAGACTCAAACAAGGACAGTTTACTTAGCAACCTTGTAGTGCGTCCCACCTTGATCGATAGAATTAAAACAGCTCAGGGGACCGATGATCACCTACTTAATATAATGGGGGAGGTAAGCCTGAATACACGTTACAAGATGGGGTACTTTGTTTTGGCAATAGAATCTGCGTGCCTGGTGACTATAGCTTAAAAGGGGAGATTTTGGAAGAAGCTCACAGGTCAGGTTACTCGATCCACCCCGGTAGCACAAAAAATGTATAGGGATCTTCGGGAGACTATTTGGTGGGGTAACATGGAGAAAGAGATTGCAGAGTTCGTGTCCAGATGCCTGGTATGCTAGTAGGTGAAAGCAGAGCATCAGAGACCCGCAGAGTCATTACAGCCCTTACCGATACCGAAATGGAAGTGGGAACACGTAACAATGGATTTTGTTTCCAGACTACCTAAGACTCGTTCTCGGCATGACGCCATTTGGGTGATAGTGGACTGACTAACAAAGAGCGTGCACTTCTTGCCTGTTCGGATGACCTATTCGATGGATAAGTTAGCTACCACCTATATGGAGGAGATAGTACGCCTTCATGGCATTCCAGTCTCAATTTTTTCGGATAGGGACCCTCGTTTTGTGTCCAAATTCTAGGGAAGTTTGCAACATGCATTCGGTATTCGACTACAGTTTAGCACTGCTTTCCACCCTCAAACAGACGGTCAGTCGAAAACGACTATCCAGACTCTGGAAGATCTATTGCGGGCTTGTGTTCTGGGTTTTAAGGACAGCTGGGATGATCATCTGTCACGGATAGAGTTTTCTTACAACAACAATTACCAGAGTAACATTGGGATGGCTCCCTCCGAAGCCTTGTATGGTAGGAAGTGCAGATCGCCACTATGTTGAGACCAGAGTTGGTGCAACGGACGTCGGAGAAGGTCAAAGTGGTTAAAGAGAGGTTATTGTTAACCAAGTGGGGTGCTCAAAGCAGACAAAAGAGTTGTGCAGGCATACGCAGACAGGAGTTGAAATTCCAAGTGGGCGACCGATTATTTTACAAGGGTGTCACCGATGAATGAAGTAATACGATTTAGGAAAAGGGGTAAATTGAGCGCTAGGCAAGTGGGACCCTTTGAGATACAGAGTTGGTTCTCTCACCTACCGAGTAGCCTTACCGACGGAGCTAGCCAGTGTCCATAATGTATTCCACGTGTCTATGCTGAGGAAATATATGCCGCACCCAACATATCTATTACAACCGAGCCCTTGCAGATTAGAGAAGACTTCACCTTTACTGAACACCGGTTCGGATCCGGGACCATAAGGAGCAGACACTCCGAACTAAAAAGATCCCCTTGGTGAAGATTCTGTGGAGGAACCATGCAGTCGAGGAGGCCACATGAGAGCGAAGACGAAGTCAAAAGCAAATACCCTCACCTGTTTCAATCCTGAGGTTCGTAAATTTGGAGGAACAAATTCTTTTAAAGGTAGAGAGATTGTAACTCCCAAAATTTTTATATGTCAGACGTTTTATTTTTCTTTACCTTAATCTCAAAATTTTGTGGTCTTTTAAAGAAGCGAGGGTGAAATGGTGAAAATAACTAAGTATGAGGGGGTTGTTAGCAAATAGATCATTAGGGCAGCTATATGAAAATGAGGCCTTAAGAGAACTGACGTCCAAGCTTCTGCAGCCACTTTATTTTATGAAAACTAGAGAGAGAGAGAAGAAGAGAGAGGAAGAAGCAACAAGGGCAAAAAAACTAGGCAAGATCCTCCACCAATTCTCTCTATCATTTAGTTTTTAATTAGGTATGTACGTGAGTTTGTTTTCGGTTGTTTTGAACGTGAATTGTGGGCGTGGTATTACTGTGCAAAGGTGTAGTGTGACAGTGGGTGTGTAAAGAGTAGATTTGTGTGTTTGAGAAGAAGGTTGCTATAGAGCAGCATAAGAGTGGGTCAGGGTTTTGTCAATATCTCATTCATTACTAACCCAATTGAGGTGTTTTTACACTTTCTGGAAACCTTGTTGTGTCCACTTCAAATTTTCAGTTTTGAGTTTTCTCATAATCTTACGTTTGCATATCGAAAAATGACCTTAAAGTCAATTCACCGTAGAAGTCCAGAATTTTTCCGTTTCTGGCAGCCACTTCGATTTGTCATAAAAAATTCATTACTCATTGGTTTTTTGTGAACTTTATATTTCTAGAAACCTCATAAAGTCTTCTTTAACTTTGTAGTTTTGAGTTTTTTGAGATTCGTAATATTTCTGCTCCAAAAAACCATTGAAAAAAACTGGTCGATGCAGAGATGTGATGTTTCTATCAGCCAGTTCGACTTGCTATAGAAAATTTATTGCTCATTGGCTTTTTACGATCCTTATAATTCTGAAAACCTCAGCAAGTCTACTTTAACTTTGTAGTTTTGAGTTTTCTAAGGTTCTTGATGTTTCTGCTTCAAAATGGTCAATGTACAAAACTAGCTTTTGCTGAAAAATGTTGTTTCTAGAATTACAGATCCATCCATTGCCCAAAACTTTTTAAGCCATTTATCAACATATTTAGGCAAAGTGCAAAACTAAAACTCCCCTTATTTTTGCGAAACCTTCAACATGGAATTTCTTGGGATTTTTTTGGGCATAGGAAGGGCCTGAAATGATTTTATTTTGAAAACAGACTTTTGAATTATTTGGCATGGTAAACAAAAGGGCTAATTACACCTATGTCCCTGAGGTTAGGGTATAATTACATGCAAGGACAATAGTTTGGACAAATTACACCTGTGTACATTGACCAAACGGAATCTTAAAAAACCTAACGGTTTTAATAAAATGACCTTATTGCCCTTGAGTTAGAATGTTATTTTCTTTCCAATGCCATTTTTCGACTCCAAACTCAATAATTTCTGCCCTTAACATCAGCCACACATGAATGAATGACATTAGCCAACCATGGAGCCTGGCTGACGATGGTCACCGATTGTACAAATTGTGATGGTCACCGACCATGGAGCCTGGCTGACAATGGCGGCCGAAAAGCTAGCAAGGTGATGGCTGGTAATCTTGTGATGTGGCAGGGGAAGAGAACTCCGGCAGTTAAAGCCGTGGTGGGGTGAGGAAGAGCTGCCGTCGGGGTGGGTGAGGGAAGGGGCTGCCGGCGGTGGTTTGCGACCCGAAGATATGCTCTCTTACGCTGCCCGACCCATTTCTTCTCTCCCCCTTCTCTCTCTCTCGCTTTAGGGTTTGAGACGGTGGGTGGAATTGATATGGTAAGGAGGTGAAATGGGGTTTAGAGAGAGAAAGGGCTGTCGACGGCGTCTCGGCGGCGTGGGTTTGCCAAGGGGCTTGCCGGCGTGGTGGGGTGAGGCGAGTCTGTCGGATGGTGGGGCGAGGGCGGCTACCGGCGGCGTGGGGCGGGGGAGGGGGGCTGCCGGCAGTGATTTCAGATCTAGGATTTAAATTATGGAGAGAGAAAGTAGTTTTGAAAATTAGGTTTTTACCATAATTAAAAAAATAAGATTTTAGATTTTTTATATATCATGTATATACAATATATAAGGGTAGTATTGGCATTGAGGAAATACACATGAATGACATCAGCCAAAAAGTGCAATTTTTTAACGGATCTGGAACGGATGGACACGGCAGATACATTTTCAAAGTTTTTGGTTACGGTATGTTACATTTTGAAACTTAATGTTCTTGACTGTAATTATACCCTAACCTCAGGGATATAGGTGTAATTAGCCCTAAACAAAATCTTGGGTTAAATAGGGAATGACCCCCTCTACTTTACACGTTGTGCGTTTTGCACCCCTCCACTTCAAACTTAAACACTAAACCCCCCCAACAATTTAAGAAAATGGGCACAATTAACTCAACGTAACAGATCTTTGTCAAATGTCTTTTTTATCCTTCCCATATAACCCGTTAATTTTTTGAGAAGCCTGCCCAAACCCGTGCAATCTCTCTCTGCCTTCTCCCATTTCATCTTCTCTCTCAAAACCAGAGATAACCCTTCATCTCTTTCTCTTGCGTCTATTCATCTCCATCTTGCGTCTGTTCTTCTTCCTACCCCATATATGTGTCGATCTGCTGAAGGAAGAGAGGAGCAACTTGGAGGCTGTTGCGATCTACATCTTGGAGTGAAAAATTATCCCTTCTCTTGATCAGATTCTTTGAATATTCATCTACTGAAAGAACACCCACAAGCCCATCTCTCTCTTTTCTTGCACTCTTCTTTTCCTGCTTTGAGATGGCATGGGATAGAGATGAAGAAATGATCACCCCATCTCAGGCCCCGAACGGGGGCGTTCTGGTTGATTCAGGCCATGCCCGTTTGAACGAACTCGGCTACAAGCAAGAACTCAAGTGTGATCTTTCGTAAATACGCTAAAAACTCAACCTTTTCTTGATTCTTGAACTTTGGTTTTGAAAATAAATTTTTGATTTTTTTTGGGTTTTTTTGGGCCTTGTTTCGAACTGCAGGGTGTTGTCGAATTTTTCGTTTTCGTTCGCGATTATTTCGGTGCTTACCGGTGTAACCACGCTGTACAATACTGGGCTCACCTACAGTGGGCCTTTTGTTTTGATTTAGGGTGGCTTATTGCTGGTGCTTTCACCATGTTTGTCAGTTTGTCTATGGCTGAGATATGTTCTTCTTACCCAACTTCTGGGGGACTCTATTACTGGAGTGCCAAGCTTGCTGGCCCTAGTTGGGCACCCTTTGCCTTATGGCTCACTGGCTGGTAAATATTATCCACCATTTTCATAGTTGATTTAATTTTGCTATGAGTTTGTAGGTCTCTTCTTATTGATGGCCTACATGGTATTGCCAACTTGATACCTTGATTTTGGAATCACTTTTAATTGGGTACAAACTGTTGGAAACTTTAGATATTACTCTGTTCATCACATCTATGCTGAAATCCAGTATTCTTACGTACAGAATAGATAATTAGCTCATAAGTAATTCGGGATATACGATGAGAGCGATATATTTGCTACAGTTCTTCTAAGTTCAATAGGAGTGCAGGACACCTGTAGTAGATGTTTTCTGCCTAAGGGGAATCAGCTGGCCTTGGAGTTGCTCAAGCTTGGCCCATTTTTGGCATCACCCAAAAGCTGTTGATAAGCAGGCTGATTAGCATCTTGTACTCAGACTTTTTTAGCTAACTAAAGTAAGATGCACTCCCTACATTTTCTCCCGGCATGGAGACGTGGGTAGAGAACCAAAATGTAGTTGGGATGTTGGTAGAGGAAGAAAAGAGGCTGCTTGAAGGTTGGTAGTGGAAGAAATGAGGGTAAGGGATGGAGTTTTGTGTTATAAAGTAAGTACAAGGGCATTTTGGTCTTAAAAAAATACCTTTTGGGCTCCATTTCTTTCCCTCAAAAAAACGCAGCTAACTTGGATGATTTCCGTCAACTGTGCCCATTTTCTTAAACTGTGGGGGGATTTAGTGCTTAAGTTTGAGGTAGAGGGGGTCAAAACGCACGTCGTGTAAAGTAGAGTGGGTCATTCCCTATTTAACCTCAAAATCTTTATAGCCAGAAATTTTACAGTGTTTGATCTTACTGAGACACTTGAGCATCTAAAATTTTGCGGCATTCTATGTTACATGGACTCTTCAAAATGCATGAAGTACCCGTGTCGGACGCTTGACACTTGGACATGGGTATGGGATATGTGTCCGACACATCCCATAGGATATGCCACTAGGAACACTATAGTGTTCCTTTTAGTTCGTTATTGCTTTGAGATGATCTCAGTTCTCAATTAAAACGATGTGCATACTATAAAATAGTATGTAAACTACGGAATAAGTAAGAAACGAGAATAGGTGGTAATATTTTGCCATGTCCCCGTTTCTTGGATTTTGAAAAATAGACAAATTTGACACTTGGACACGTATCCGACTCGGACACTCGTACCTAGTCCATGTAACATAGGCGGCATCCCGGCGACGTTTGATATGTTTTTGAAATAGGAACCTTAGCGCTCAATTTAAGGAGCAGTTTAGGGTTCCGAACGGAGAATTCCCAGAAAGCCTTTTTTCTCCGAAAAACCCACCTAGTCGGTTAAACAGAAGTTATGGGTTATTTTGGGTGTGTAACGGTGCATTAGGCGTCGGGGGTAATTTGGTATTACACAATTCTAGGGGTATTTTGATAATTTCGCACACTTGAGGGAAATTTAACACCTAGGCATGATTGAGCTGTAATAAACAACATTCGTATAGTTTATTGTTTAGGTTCCGATAGGCAAGAGCTAGGGCAGGCTTGGAAACAAGAACTAGAACCGCTAAGCCATTCAAGCAAGTACTTCAGCCATGTTCCTCTACATACTCTATTTGCAAAATAAGTAAACGTATACCTGATTTAATCAAATAAAAGTTTTTGAAGTCCTCGTACTACATATGTTTTCATATTAAATCGTTTGACGAGAATTTGAGTTAAAAAAATGCCATGGACTGTTCCGTGAGTAGTTGATTTAAGTTTGGTAGATGTTGAATGAGATGGTAAACTTGACTTGGTTGTTGTGCCCCATATCCAACGGAGGAAAGTTGGATTTTGGGCCCTGGTCAACGGGGCTTGTACGTTAATGCACAGTAATGTTGCTTGTGGTTCGCTTTTATGTCCACATATTATTTATCCTGGGTGTAGGAGGGATTTCGGGCCCTAGTTAGGGGGGCTTTTATGCTGACCGTAGCACACCTAAGTATAGATTATCTGTGATAGATGCAAATGAGATTTCTTGATGTTATACTCCGATTTGAGAACCTTTTTGTGTAAGTGTATATATATGTACATATGAAATGAAGAATATTTTGGTGATGGTAACCGTTATTTCTGAGTTAAAAAAGAAACCCATGGCATGTTTTGAAATCCTCAAACCTCTTTTAGGATCATGGTTTGTGTACTTGTCGGGCTTTCGCTCATTCCTTATTTTTCAGGTGATAACCTAGGGGAGGCGGATCCTTATGAGCAAAACGAGGAAAGCGGCGCCCGAAGAGAACCATTAGTTTTATGGATGTTATTCTGAATGAACTATTGTGGGGAGCTTAGGTCTCCTCAAATTTCTATATAGTTGTCAAGGACTTGTAAGTGAGAGTTTTAAATTAATTCTTGAGGAAATTCTATGTGAGGCTTATAATAGCCAATGAATTGTATAGAATTTCGCAAGTTGTAATGAATTTTGAGTACAGGTTGTAGTAGGCTTGGAGGCTTAGTGGGCCTCCAGCTAGTCACGGGCCCGCTTCACGGGCCCATCCGTGGGTTTGGGTCGTGACAGTATGTGTGTGGGACTCTGTGTGAGCGAAAAGGAAGGGAGAGTGAGAGAGAGATAATGACAAATGGACCAGGTAATGGTCGAGCAGCCTGCAGCAGCAATGGCGTTGAATAGAGCAGTGGCAGCGAAAGGTGAAGTAGCAGCCCGCAGCAATGGGACCAGCAGCGGCAAGGGGAACAGTGGCACCGGAGCAGTGAGAATGCCGTTGATATCAATTTACTTTTTTTGTCAACAAAATGAACCGGAAGAAACTAAACACAAAGGAAGGTCTAATTGATCCCACATACGGAATTAATCAACTCTCAGATTCTTGAGCTTTCACTGGCGCCTCCACCTCCACTGTGCGCCTCGCGCCTAAACGAGTCAGGCACGTGGACGTTCTACGATGTGTTTATTTTATTTTTTAACTATAGTTATCTGGCGCACAGTATGAAACCCCCCAATTGCCCAATCTTGCACACAATGTGAATCCCCCCAATTACCCCTGCAGCCTCCTGTTGAAAATATGCCTTTAACTGATCAACCTAATGTGCTAGATAGTCTTGCGCACTATCTAAGACTCAACCTAATAGCTCCAGTCCATTGCAATTGACCATTTTCATCACTGCAATCACCCTTGTTCAAACCCTAGCCCTTACCATTGGTGTTGCTACCAGCCGACTGCCCTAAAAACTCTACACCCCTCGTCCCAAACCCACTTACACATCCTACAATTGTTGCACAACTTGCACCATCAAGCCCATGATAATGCATGCCATTGGATTGAGACAAACTTCGGACCACCCGCTAGGATGTGCTAACAACACAATTACTAGTTACTAACGAGAAACAACCGCTAATTCATGACTAACACTGTTGTGCAAATAAACCAACCCACCGTCACAACAAACTTCCTTAACCGATTTCCAGATACTTCTGAAAGAAATGGGGGTGGGGGTGGTTTAAATTGTTCTTCATGCTTCCCTTTTATCCCTTTTGAGGTTTGTCCGTACTTTTTTCAAAAACCATCTATCTTCTTATAAAAATGAAAACGAGAAAAAAACAAATCTAATAGACATGAAATTTTTTAACTTGGTCCATTGTCATAAGAAAATCACAAATTGAATAGGTGTGAAAGAATTCTCCATCCCGGCCAAAAGGCCTGCCTTTCATCACTCCTTCCCCATAGAAATGGAGCTAAGACATTGTTTGTTGACAGCTCATTTCGGCCACCTTATAGCTTATAACTTAAGAAACATCTTAAAATGTTAGTTCGTAGCTTTTTGAGCCATTAGCTACAAGTTGGGTACAATCCTCTTAAAGTCAAAATAAGCTACACCACAAGTACCTCAAAAGGTGCTTTTCCGGCTTATGAACTTTAAATTTCAGGATACGCCTAATTCATTAAATTTGCCAGGTGTCACGTGTTAGTGCTTTCTCCTTCTTCTTCCTTTTCTCAACTTAATTTCACTTTCTTAAACTCATCCGATGTCACATTTAAATGATTCAAGTTGTGTTCAACTCAAAATTGGATTCTCTTTCGTTTAAGATACATGAAGAATATCTTTAGGTATTTTTTGGTTCATCAAAACACTACAAACAATGTAATTTTACATACATTTTATATTTATATTTTATAAAACTAAAAGCTTGCTGCATATTTCTGTCATTCCAACTATAAGATCTATTTCGTACGAAACGCAACATATCAACTTATGGATCAATCTGCTTAAAACTGATTTATTTAACTTGCTTACAAAAAACAAAACCTGCGATAAGTGGGGCCATGTCACCTCGGTCTACCAATTCGCAAAGGTCCTGCAAGTTGAGTGCTAATACCAAGAAACTCGGTCAATATATCAGAAACAATACACGCTCTCCAGAAAATCCTATTCACCCCCTAGATTCACTGCACAAGACCACTGACGAAATCAGGGAAATGGTGTTGCTTACTGATCAAACCTATTCAAAACAAACCTGACATCATACAAATCTCAATGACCAAATCCTCTGCCACCCTCTGCCAGAAGAAGCCAATTTCACCAGAAGTACACTCGAAGAGTGTCACTACGGATTCTTCTTCCATTGCCTCCTTTCAAACCTCGGTGGTGATGGTCGAAGAAGATGGCAACAGTGGTCGAAGACGACAATTTTGGTGGTGTTTGAGGCGTAGATCTGGGAGGTGTAGCCCACGGATGTCGACCTCGGCAAAGCTGTGGCGGCGACGCTTGACGATCCATGGTCATTGCGACAGCAGTCTTCCTCGACAACAATGTCATAGTTATCGCGCTAACTCTAGAATGTTTCCACTAATTGTCCTTGGAAGAGTAAAAGTTTCCCCTACTTAAAATACCTAGAAGTCTATTCTGGACTCTTTTTAGATACGTAGTAATTGGTGTAATAAGTGTACCCTGTGGGCTCTCCTCTTTGTGTGTGTGCGCGTGTGTTTGACGGTGGGTATGTGTGTGTATCCTGACGTATGCAGAATTTGTGGAGAGAAATCAGTATTATATATCTCCAATCGTATGAGATTGTACAAGTGTCTTGAGCACTTGTTTAATTTCCTTGTTCTTTCTTTGACAGGCTTGGGTGTGTAGTCTAGTGACTGGCTACACTAGGAGAAGTGTTATGTTTCTTCACATGGTACCGGAGCCAGGTTGAGGGCTCGGTGGTAACTACCGCTAAAAGGATAGTGTGTGAAAAAGGTGGCGGATTGGTTCAGTTTGCCAATGATGGACTTGAATGGTGGTGCTTTGAACCAATTTGGCATGAAGAAGCTCAATCACTCAAATATCAGTATTGGTTCACTCAAATATCTTCAAGGACAAGATCTCTAGGAGATCGTTGATGGAGGAGATACCTTTGGGGGCCCGTACGTTCATCATATTCGTTTTCTGTTTTTATTGTGTTTCATTTTCATGATTTTCGTATTCAGTTAGAAAATACGCTCCTGTACTTTTATCATTTTCACCAAAAAAAAATTAGCTACTTTCTTTTTTTTTTTACATTGGGTTAAGTTTGGGTGAAAAAAACTGAAAATTCGTCGGAGGTGTTTTCAATTTTTTGTCACTGTTTGAGTAATTTTACCCAAAACGAAAACAGAAAATGGTTAAAGTACACAAAAAAATCTTTTTTATCATCATTGCAAAAAACAAAAAACGAATATGGTAAACGTACGGGCCCTGTTCCGACAGACAACCCTGAAAATGCAGAGGTTAGAAGGAAATGGAAGATAAAGTGTTTCCTTGCAAAGTTCTGTCCAGAAGGATTTAATTGAGCGCATCCAGGACAAAGAATCACCGAAGGATTTCTTGGATATGCTGGAAAATCTCTTTACAAAGAAGGAGGCAAAGCTTCAAATATTTGAGGACGCGCAAGCCAATATAGTCCAAGGAAGCATGACTGTAGGTCAGTATTTCCGAAAAGTGTAGGAGCGGATGCTCTGAAGTTTTAGAGTTGGATCCACAGGAGCCTATTAGTGAAGCACAGCTATGCCGCAATGTAGATCGTGGTATAAAAAAAGAGTATGTGCCCTTCTCGACATCTATTCAAGGATGGTCAAATCAGCATTCTATATTTGAGCTAGAGTATCTGCTCACATATCAAGAGGCTCTGGCTATGCAAATAGCGAATACTAAAATTCCCGAGAGGGATGAAGCATTGTTTTCAGGAAGTCAGAAAAAGCGATTTCATAAAAACTGGAAGTGGGAGTTCTTAAAAGAGCATGAGAAACAAAAGTGGAGGAGGAGAAAGACGAGAAATATCTGGAAAAAAGAGGGCTGGAAGAAAGTGAAATGCCATCATTGTGGTAATCTTGGACATATAAAGAAGTTTTGCAGGACCAAGATTGTCGGTGAGTATGTTGGCACTTTGAAGACAGACAATGAAGATTCTATGGATGATATTCACTTATGTTCCATACATTAGATAATAATTTCATATATCTGCCATAATATGTATGAAATTATATACGTCCAAAGATGTTTTCCGTGCAAGATATATAACCATGTCTGGTTCAACTTTTGGACACTTTTCAGCCGTGTCTTTGCATCTCAACATTTAAAGGTTAGGAAGGTCTTGCCTGGACGCATACTTGCACCTAAGCCCGAACCTGTGTGTCTGTGTAACATAGATGGTGGTGAGACCAAGTAACTGTCATATCCCAACTTAATACATAAAGTAAACTTCCGTTTTGCACTAATCAATAGAAAAGTAAAATTGTCAGCTTGGCTCTTTAATGCATCTCAGCTCATGGAGTGATCAGCATATATTAATGGTTGCAACACCACTCTCAGTACCCTGGTTATAACCAAACATTAACAAGCACTTCGTGAAGGTAAGCCGAAAGTTTTTCTGCTTTGGCCGTAGAGGACAAACTTTTTTCCAAGATGTATGTCGAGATATTCATGCTATAAGCTACGACATATCCTTTTGTTAACAGTTTACTTCCTGAATATAGTACAATCTTTACTCTAAGCACACACGAGAAGTAATAAAACATACTAGACATGACACCTTCCAAGATAAACAAATCCCAAGGAAAAGCAAAGTGTAATGTGAGTCAGCAGCAAACCGATGTATATCGAGATATTCATGCTATAAGCTACGACATATCCTTTTGTTAACAGTTTACTTCTTGAATATAGTACAATCTTTACTCTAAGCACACACAAGAAGTAATAAAACATACTAGACATGACACCTTCCAAGATAAACGAATCCCAAGGAAAAGCAAGTGTAATGTGAGTCAGAAGCAAACCGAGGTTCAATAACGTACAGACTCACCTAGGAACGAAGTGTGAGAAAGAAATTATTTGGCTGCATGTCTGCTGGATTTCATTGATTGCATCCTGATTCTTGTTATTCATCACATCGAAGTACAAGGCAAGGGAGGCATCTTCCTTCAAAAGTTCTTTAGGCCATTTGCATGCATGGAAGTCCTTACAAGCCTACATAGAGGATCAACAATCAACAATCAACAATGATATTTAATAACTGATGCACTATAGACCATTGCCCAATATTGGGTGACACATGTCAGAGCTATTCACCCAGCGAAAGGAAAGAAAAAACAAATATAAACTCATTCTCTTATATGAAATTGCAGTTTTGGTAACTGGGGATAACAACGGGAACTCCTTGATTTTATCATTTATCTTTTATTTGACAAGTAATGATATGTATTAACAAGGAACATCAAGAGGGTGGCACTCATGTACAAAAAAATTCTACTCGGCTAGCTATACAACATTTGAAGCTGTCAAAAAACTCAAGATAGGCTTCACTGGAACCAATAGTGGATTCCTCTGCCAAGCCATAAAGAGAAAGCAAAAATGCTGCTTAGTCCTACTTCAAGGCAGCTCCTCTCCTTCAAAAACTCTCATATTTCTCTCTTTCCAAAAACACAGCAGAACATGGAATCAGCTCCCGGAGCTTCCGTCTTCGATTCCTATAAAGAAACCAGCTCCTCAGGAAATCCATGACCAAAGGAGGCATCACCCAACTAATACCCACCAAACTGAAAATCAAATCCCACGGCTATTTAGAGAGTGGCCAATGCAGTACATTGTCGGGCACAGACTCACCATCTCTGGGCAAAGGAAGCACTGGTTGACGTAAATCAGTCCCCTCTTCCTCAAGATATCGCCAGTAAGAATGGCGATTCTCGAAGCTTCCCATGTGGAAAAACGAACTCTAAGGGGGCACAAAAGACCTCCACACCACCTGCCAAGGGAACAGCTACCTGCCTCAAGCAACAACTGTGCGTAAGCGTAACAAGATTTGACAGAAAACTGGCCTTTGCGACTGCCTTCCCACAGCACTTTTTCATCACCACCCCGACTAAGATCTAAAGAATAAAGCACATTGAAAAAACTGAGTGACAGAGTCCAATTCCCAATTGAAAATTTCTCTTCTAAAGATTGGAATCCAATCAATGACATTCCCAGAAGTTGGACAAAATATCGGCCACCTTCGCTTCTTTATTACAGGCCAGGCTGTACAAATTACGGAAGTTTTCTTAAGCTCCTCCTCCTCCCCACAGCAAATGTCAAGCCAGAACCGGACATGGACGTCGTCACCCACTCCAAGGTAAATGTGGTTACGAAAAGAAACAAGCCTCTTGCAAATCCCAAGCCACAGATTAGAGCCGTAAGTTCTCCTAACGATCTCATGAAACCAAAATCCTTCGCCCTCTCCAAACTTGCCAAACACTAATCTATTCTCCTCCACATAGCATTCCTTTCTGATAAAAATCTCCACAACCGTTTCCCAAGAAGGGCAGTACAAAAGAGGCGCGAGTTCTTGATTCCCAAATCCCACAGCATATAGGAGAGCAAAGAACTTCCTAATTGACCCAGTGATATTTTCTCTCGAAGGAATAGCCTTCCGTCAGAATCTCTTTCTAATTTCTCCAACCTCTTTGCTACAGAAACAAATATCACAAGCAAAGACAAGAAATAGGTCGGCAAGCTAGAAAGAGTACTTTTAATAAGGTTTAAGTGACCACCTTCAGAAAGATACTACTTTTTCCACCCCGCGAACTCTCAAAGCGTTCGACAACAGGGGTCCAAATAGCTAAATCTTTGAACGAAGCACCCAAGGGTAATCCCAAATTAGTAATTGCCAAGCAACCCATCTTACAACTAAAAGAATGAAACAAGGGAAGCAAAACCTAAAACATGACCCACAGGAGTTATCTCGCTTTTGCAACATTAGTTTACAAGCCGGAGCAAGATTGGAAGAAAAGCAGCACTAATCTAAGGTAAAAACACCAACTTATTTTGCCTCGTTGGTTAACAATAAATGAGACACAACCACTCCAGACTCAACATTTACCCTTGCTCAAAAGCCTTCAATAAAACAGCTTTCCACAGCGCAATCAATCAGCCTACTAAGAGCTTCCATCACAGTCAAAAATAGAGACAGAGAGAGAGGATCCCCTTGCCGCAAGCCCCTAAAAGAAGGAAAGAAACCGGCTGGTGAACCATTCACCAATACTGAACATCTAACAGTTGAATTCCAGTTAACGTGGTCGTATGCCTTCTCAATATCAAGCTTACAAATCAAGCCCGGTTCTCCGCTTCTCAATCTAGAGTCCACACACTCATTGGCAATCAAACTGCGTCAAGAATTTTCCTAACCCCACCAACAAACGCATTTTGAGGATCTAAGATAAAAATATCCACAAAACATATTTTAGGCAGATGGAAGCTTCTTAGACAAGAGCTTGCACATATCACCCACAAGACTAACAGGGCGATAATCTTTAATGTCCTCTGCACCACCTTTCTTTGGAATCAAGGAAATTAAAGTAGTGTTTAATGATTTCTAAAAAGACTCACAATCATGAAACTCTTTAAGGAAGCTAAAATGTCTACCTTCACCACTAACCAGCAGTGCTAAAAAAAGGCCACCGAAAACCCATCAGGTCCAAGTGCTTTCACCGTTCATGGCCTTCAAAGCTCAAACCTATTTCCTCCAAGAAAGAACGCTCAAGCCATAAGCTGTTGGCAAGGCCCTCCAATCTTGGCTTCTCCAAAGCACTCTTCAACAGGAAAGAGCGTAAAAGTTAGCAATGCCCACTTAACTTATCTCTCCGAAGACAACTCAGTCCCATCAATCTTGATTTTGCCAGTCTGATTAACCTTTTTGTGAGCATTAGTGAGACGATGAAAAACTTAGTGTTCCTATCCCCCTGCTTAAGCCACAATGCCTTGGATCTTCTCCTCCAACTAATCTCTTCTGAGACTAATAACCACCCCACCTCTGCCTTCAAACAAGATCGAAAATTGAACTCGTCGGAGGATAAAGCTTTATCCCCTTCAAGATTATCGAGTTGTTGAACCTCTATGAAAATGGAAGCTAAATTCACTTCAAAATTTCCAAAAACTTCATTGTTCCATTGCTCTAAATCCTCTTTTGACACTTTAAGTTTCCTAGCCAAATGGAAGCTGGACCACCCCATTACAATGTAGCGACTCCACAGATTACTAAACATATCTGGAAAGTTCGGCTCCCTCAACCACATATTTTAATCTGAATGGAGCCTTAACCTTCTTAACCCTTTGCAATCCAAGAACAAAGGCACATGATCGGACACAACACGTGGCAAGCAAGACTGAGTATAATTTGGAAATTTACTCTACCAATCTGGCGAAGGCAAGAATCTGCCAATCCTTGAGAAGGGAGGACTTTCCGGACCACGAAATCAAGTAAAAATACCAATCCAAGAGGGAGATCTACAAGATTGTGGTCGCCAAGTCACTAAACTCAATCATCTCCGTAGAAAATGCAGAGCATCCTAATCTTTAGCAAGGGAATCTGATCACATTAAAGTCAGCATTATTGCACCAATGCCTCACATTCGATGTTAATTGAGAGGCCATAAACACCTGAAAGGATCCAAGTAAAATTCTCGTCCTCCATCTTCAAAGGACAAGAAACTGAATGGGAACCTCTGATCACGTCAAGTTTTGAAAAAAGACGCTTATCCCACATTACCGAAATACCTCCTGCTGCACCGTCAACATCTAACGACACCCAGTCAGCCCAACTGCATCCCCCAAATATTTCTAAGAACCACATCCTTCGTATTTTCCCTCTCCGTTTCCTGAATGCAAATCAAACTTGGTCCCACCTGTTCAAAAACCTTTTGACCTTCATGTATTTCACTGGATGATTAAGACCCCAAAATAATTCCAAGATAAAACTCATGGCTTCGTGAGAATTAAATTTACAACACAAGCATTCTCTCTTCACCTTCAGGGACCCTCTCACCCCCTTATCTGCTTTCTTAATTGATAGAACATTCCAAATTTTTAAGTTCTCAATCTTTCTTGGCACTTACATTCTTCAAATTACTTCTGCACTCTCCACCTTCAACAACCTTGCATTTAGACTCAAACTCAAGCAAGAAGGGACTAATGATTTTGTCCTCATACCCGTCCAGCAAAACACCCAAAGATTTTCTAAATCACTTCGCCTTTATCTGAACCCCATTCGAAAAGTCATTAGTGGTTGTTGCCGATAGAAACTGGAGGGATGCAAGCCAACGGTCCTGAATCACTAATAACCAATTGGAGATCACTGGGAACATCCTTAACACACAAAGCGACATCTAACTCCCTGTCACACTCCCTATCAGAACCTCTTCCGCTCGCTACATCTGAAGTATCCCAGTAAAGCCTTCCCGTCGATCCAAATTCAAAATCAGCTATACGGCTGCCTTTAGTGCTGCCCAACTTTTCTTCCATGCGACCCAAAAACACCAAATCCACCCAGAATTTATTGGCCAAAGGATTACTAGAATTGACCATGGCAGAACAAGAGAGCAGGCCTGTTATCTGCTCCGAAACCTCTGCATGAAATAGCACTCACTTTTTCAGCATTAGTAGTAACTGGAAGTTCAACATTAGTAGGGGGCAACACCATAGGGAAAGGACAAAAAACTTTGCCCCCAATAGCCTCAGAGACCTGAAGTGTTTGATTAAAATAACCCAGCTCAAGACCACCTCCACTGTAAGACTTTGATTAAACAGAACCAAGCTCACGGCCTGCATTTCAGCAGACTTAAGGCCCCCATTTTTAGATTGGAGGACCAGCTGAAGAGGCTTACCCAACACAACGACGCCCCAATCCGGCGAATTAACTGCTCCCTCTCCACGTGCTATTTTGCCACAAATGCTCCACGTCGTGCTTAGGACACCACTTAACCAGTTCGTAACTCGTACCAAACCCCAAACACCTAGTTGGAGCTTGACCACCAATCGCCTTCTCCACCATCTTCTTGGCCGAAGACAAGAAGAATTAGCAGCCGGCCTCTTGAAACACGCAAAACACCGCTATTCAGACCACATAGGAACAAAGAATTTACGGCACCCAAACCTAATGGAAACCTTAGCCGGAACCTTTCTTCCAAACCACAACTTCATGCGAGCCCACTGCAAATTTCTAAGAGAGGCAGTTGCATTTTCCACCTCAAGAAAGCCCCCACACAGGTCGCCAATACTTCTGAAAATTTCTGTATCCCAAAGATGGAGAGGGAGGCCCATAGCTCTAACCCAGATAACATCAAGGGACACACCCACCTTATTGCGTCCAAAGTCTTGATACCATCAATCCAACATCCAGGGAACTCTGGTCCACAACCACTGCTTCTCACCCAGAATTTAGTTCCTTCTTTCAGGGAAGGAAACTCATAGTAGTAGAAAGTGCCACTCAAATCAGCCACTTTCACCCCGCCAGCCACCTTACACTCCAGGTCTACCATCTCTGAACCACCAGAGTAGAGGGAAGCTCTGTACCATACCTGTTCAGCCGACCCACCAAGCAGCGTTTCAGAAAAGAGAGACGATCAACCATCGAGGACTCCTCAACCACAATATCAGCCCCTTCCACAGGCCATCTTTTGGTCAATCGCAAGGGAATATCGGGCCATGAAGAGATCTGCGCCACCGACAAAAAGGACTTGAGGTGGATTAGACCGATCATTACCGCCAACTGCAAACTTTGTTAGCTTCTCTGCCACCGGCTGCCAACCCAGATTTTACCCCTCCTCAGGGATGCAGACAAACCTAGATCTGCTGTTGTCTGTGACTTCAACAAAGAGGAATCGACCTCCCCTGTTCCAGCAACCAATGGCCAATCCCTCTAGATCTGCCCCGAAGCCGCTTGAAGAACCTCCTTTGACCTAGAGACTGAAAAAAGCTTCCCCGCACGAGAATCCGCTAAAGAATCAAAAGTTTTCTGAGCTAACTGGAAGATCAGCCTCTCCATGGTGGCCGCTGGCCGGGGCAGCTCGCCAGAGAAGACGCGAAGCAGCTCATACAAGAGAGGCGAAAGCTTGATTATCTTGTGAGTATTACCTGTCGGTGGTCGCTGGACGTCACCGGTCGTCGCTAGTGGACGTCGGTTGCTGCCTTCGCTGCCAGTCTGCTTTCTCTCTTCCCTCTTTAACCCTTGTTTCCTCAGCGATCTTGCAATGCCCTTATAACAGGATTCCAGGTTGGTGAGGTGAATCCTCCTCACACAACTGCAACAGACTGTAATCCGTAAAATTTTCTGGTTCACGTAGAGGTTTCAGGCCTGAGTCATATGCCCAGATGATGCCTATTGTTGTGTAGCATCTAGGTTCAGCCTTCTGCAGCTGCTCGCTTCGTTTAACAATATCCCCCAATTCTCCGTGTCTAATCCATGTGTTTGCCCTAAAAGACACTTTGTTTCAAGTCAAAAAAAGAAACAAAAAGAAGAAAACAACCTCCAACCATTGCATACTAGAAATTTTTTCTCTTCTTATGCCAATAAAAAAACAAGGAATCATGACGACATCAGGGTGATTCATTTTGATGTGACATCCGACCAAGAAAGAAAAGCAAGAACAATGAACGGGAAAATACTCTTTCTGCAAATGTGACCTCGTCGAAATTTATAAGGACGCCCCCAGTGCACAAGGCTAGACCATTGCAGGGTAGGGAAGAGTAGATGTATGCAACCTCGTCAAAATTTATAATTTGCACTATACATTGTCTGACTAAATTAGAGCTCTATAACCCCGGGGATGAGTTACCTTCGGTAACCCAAAGACGTGAAGATTCTAATCAGCATGCAGCTCTTGAAAATGCAATATTCCCTGTATACAACCAGTGACATATTCATATGCCAAAGGGATTTAAGTAACCGTTAACTATCTAGATAATAGTAACATTTTTCATATGCCAATAAGCTAGCCTGGAACTATTAAAGCAGAGTTAGGACTGTCAGAGAATGCCAAAACAACAAAAGCAAATTGCTATATCGAACCCAAAACAAAATGAATAGGATAAGCTTGCATCAAGAAAGATCGATAATTATAAAGAATTCGCAGGCCTTACAAGGAGAAAAGAAAGTAAATCACCATCTCCAATGATGGAATACGAACGCCAGTTATGTCCTCTTCTCTGTCAAAGCTCTACAAAAACAAGTCCAATGTAACAGTAGTGAAAGTGGATGAACTAACTCTAAATATGATCAATTCAAATGAGTATAGTGCATTTACAAGTTACAATGTAGGTACCTTATGGTACCACGAGAACAGAGGAACAATTCCCAATCCGTCTACAACCATAGGATTGGTTTCCACTCCAATCCTTCTACATGCCTCAAGCAATTTATTAAGCTTTTCAAGAGAATCAGGCTGAAAAACACAACATGGTAGTGGTACATGCTAAGAATATGCTTTTATAGGTTGTAAGAAAACACCCTATGAGGAAGTTGAGCAGATGGCTAGATGGAAGCCACTTTCAAACAAAGTGAAAATAGGACATCCACTTAGACCTTTAATAATGTGTATATAACGGTTAACTTTATATGCTGCTTAAACGGGAATGCACTAATAATAGATGCACAGGGAGCAGTGTCCATCATATCATGAAAAATCTCCATTTGCTATATATGCATGTCGGTGGCATATCTGAGAAGTGTCGGAACCATATCCAGTACCCTTAACCCTAGCTTCGAGGGACCGCGACTTATAATTGATGCAAATTGTAGGCAGGCAGGCTTAATCAGGTTTATTCCAGAGGAAAGAGAGGTGAGTTTATATTCACATCAGCTGAATCTGAACCACTTAGGTCTGACTCGTTTAAGCTGGTGAAAAGGAGTATGCAACATCAAGGAAGTTGGCCACGCTTGAACAAGACCAAACTCCTCCGTCTTAGGCACAGTGCAGCTGGACTAACATGTTAGACATCAAAAGGCTTGCTGTGAGACTGTACCAGGAGAAATATCTAAGAAGATTGATAGAATCAGAAATGGCATGGCAAAAGAATTCATACGCTTTAACTTATCAGTTATCTGGCATTGGTGAAACCTACGTGGATATGAGTGTGTAGGACCAGATAGAAGCACAGACACCCTTGAAGTTGCAAAGTCAGAGCTCAAAAACAATAAATTGTCAAAGGTCATGCTGATACCAAGTATCCTAAATCAAAAGGCTGAAGCCAGGGAAAACAAATCCAATCTCTAAGGATCAAAAGGGGATGCATTAAGACAAATGTGATCCAAGAGTCTTCACGTACACGCGAGCAAACACACACACACACCCCGACACACACCCACACACAGACGCACATAAACACAAACATATACCTACAAATATGATGCATCAGGTGAGAACTTTTACTGCAGTGAGTAGGCATAAAGACACATAAGAAGGAACAATAGTACTTACATAATCATCTTTTTCCCAACGGCACCAAAGATCATGGTTTCCAGGCACATAGAAAACATGTTCAAACCTGTCCTTCAAAATGGACATTGTCTGAACAAACTTCGTGCACGTCTCTGCGACATCGCCTGCAACAAGAAGGACATCTTTTTTGTGTCTGGTCGTGGATAAGCTCTTCACCCATGTCATGTTCTCGGAGTAGTCAGTATGCAAGTCTGAGAGCACAAACAACCGTAACCCAGCAACCGCCTCTTCATTAGCTAAAGGTGGCACTTGAGGCCTTTTCGTGCAGTTCTGCCTAATCTCCCTGTTACATTTTCTCAATGCTATCTTGTAGGAAGGGCAGAACGAAAGAAGAGGTTGCTGAGGTAAGCTCGAGGACGAAGGGAGTAACCACACTACCATGTGTAGAGCGAAGGGAATGTGAGCTCAGCTCTAATCTACAAGTAGTTCAAACACATCTTAACTAAGTAATAGTAATGAATAATACAAACTTATCTCAGCTTTAATCAGCCAAGAAGGGATGATTCCGGTGAAATCAACGGGTAATTAAGTTCAATCTGTGGAGTTTGTGTTTCTCTTATGAAGTTTGAGGGGTACTAAAATTGTTGGCAAGTGCCCAAGCAAAGTATGATATCTTTTAAACAATTTACCACCAACAATAATTTGGGTGATGATAACAATCGTAATTCTTTACTGGAAACCGGTGTTTGAACTTGAAGGTGCAGAAAAAGAGATCGATGTGTCAAAGTGAGATACACGCAGATTGGAGAGAATAAAAAGAAAGGAATGTAACCAAGTTTAACAGATTAAACGGCAACACTTCCATGTAAGGGTATTTGGTTGCAGAGGAGGTACCTTAGTCTTCGGCTGTACCTGCGGGAGGATAGATGACTGAACAACTTTGCAATGCGATTATCGCTGCAGTATGCAGAATGCAGACACGTTAATTCCTTCACCTGATGGTGCACGACGGCTTCGGTCAAGTATCAATTCGAATTTCTCATATAAATTCCGTGTGGTTTATCACGTGTGCTTTTATTTTAGATAGATAGATTTGAGAAGTTACGCTTCATAGAAAGTAGATTGTCACAGAAGTGTCATACAAAGTGTAATCTGAGTCGGTTGAGAAGTTATACTTCAAACCCGTAAAGGAAGTGGATTTACGGGATAAAGGCGTCACAAAAAATAGAGACGTTTTAGCCGGAGAACCCTTAATTCACGGAGAGGGCCACTAATGCTGGTGCTCTTCAGACTCTCGAATTGCATATTCATCCTACTTGTCCAACATAGCTTCACTCTGTCTATGCGAAAAGACTGGTTCAAATAGAGACGTTTTAGCCAGAGAACCCTTAAATCAAGCCACTAGTCCAAATCCTTTGTTGAGTCCCATAGGGGGGGTCGAAAGACGCAAAGGGCCTAAAGCAGTGGGGAAGGTCTTACCCCCAACTGTCAGGTGGGCTAAGCATGATGCCTTCTAAAAACCTGCTCCAGTTTCGGAGTGACCTTGGGGTCATAGTCGCTAGGATTGCCGATGAAGAGCCCTCTGTACCGGAGCATGTAGACTAGTCAAGCAAACACCCTAGGGGAAATAGTGTCTAGAAGGAGTTGCCTGCCCAACGGACCGAGGCAGTGTCCAGGAAAGGTCACCTACTTGGTGGGAGGGGAGCCCTCATGCCGGAGCACTTGGAGGAGTTGCCTATCCTCGCGACAAGTCCTTGTTCCGGAGCACCCGGAGCACTCGGAGCACGCCAAGCTAGTGTGTCGGGAGAGTTGCCTACCTAATGGTCTGAGATAGTGTCCCAGAGGAGGTGCCTACCTGACAGGAGGTGAGTCCTCATGTCGGAGCACTTGGGCTTCCTGAGGTACTGTCTCGCAGGAGTCATCTTCCTAAGTGATGCTACGCACTCCAGAAAGTGGGTCGAAGCATGTTCCACGACCAAGGCAAGGTGCCCAGGTTGTGGTGAAGGAATGGACCAACGTCAACAGCTTGGCAGTGTGACAAAGTGTCAATGGGTGTGACTGAATAAGTGGCACCGTGCATAGGCACCGCTGGATATGTGTGGTGCAGGGGGCATGCTCACAGCCACGGTGCATAGGCACAGTCGAGGAAAGAAGTGTCGGGGGCACGTATAAAAGGAGGTGGCGCTCGGGAGCAGCGACAGGCATCGTGCTGGGGGCACGTGACGCACAAGATGGCACTCAGGCGTGGTCGAGAGTCGCGGCACTCAGGAGCGACGACGAAGCCCCCAAGGGGTGAAGCAAGGAAGCCCCGGGAGAGAGAGCCCCTAAGGGTTAGAAGAGGAGACCAAGGATGGTGAGCCCCCAAAGGGCAAGGAGAATGAGCCCTTAAGGACCAAAGAGCAAGGGGGAGGAGGTCAACCCCCTTAAGGGTGGGGAGGTCAACCCCCAAAAGGGGTGGGAGGTTGACCCCCACTAAAAGAAAGAGGCCGAACCCCAAAAGGGAACCCCCATAAAGGGGAAGGAGGCCAACCCCCTTAAGGGGAAGGATGTCAACCTTTTAGTCAAGTGGCGTATCGTCAGTTCCAACACATAGAATTTTTGTGTCAGATGTCGGCACGTGAATTGAGCATGCGCCTTGGGTTGACCGACTTGATAGTGTTGAAATTTGACATGAATCCAATCCAACTAGTTGAGGTAGTCCATGTTAGAAGATTGTGATTTACTTAGACGATTGAGGATTATTATGTTATTTATCCTTGATGCATTTGATTAATTCTTGATTTATATGAAATGTGAAAATAATTTCTGAATCTGGTACATCATATCTAATTAAATCAGAGGTAATTACCAAATTAGGGACAGATAATGTCCCAAGATTCGGGAAAAATATATCATGGGATGAACTAGCCGATTTTTGACAAACCGGCCGGTTCTTTGACTTTTCTCAATTTGTGATTTCCATCAAATACTCTATTTTATCTCCAAATTACAGATTGAGATGATCATCTTTATCATTTATGTCGCCTCAGACATATATAAAAAGGCTTTTTAGGCTATATTTGCAGGACCAGCTTTTTCTTTCTAAAGCTTTATACAATTTCCTTTCATAGAAGCGGTAATCATCTCTTAAAAGAAATTTAGCACTTTATACTTTATTTAGCTATATTTAAAAGCAGTTGCATCGTGAATTCGTCACAAAGCGTTCCCAAGCCTTTTAGGCAAGCGTATTCTCGAGGTATATTTACAAAGCTTTCTAGACTAGTCTAGGGTATGGTAGTCTAGAGCATCTCATATTCCTGTGATCTCATTTCAGATATAAAACTATTCAAAAAAGTCTTTCCTTTCATTTATAAGTTCGAGTCAAAGATCGAAATGTACGTAGCCACCTGCAGGGCCCAGTCGAATTACGATAATTATGATTCTGGTTCGTTCGCTTGGATACGTAGGCCATTTGATCCCGATTGTCAAATTCAAACCAAATCTTGTGACTTACAAATTTGAATGTTTTATTGCATATTTGTGTTGTGTTTAAGGCCAAAAATCGAAAAGGTATGGGAGGTGCCTAACACCTTCATGTCGTATAACTTAGGCTGAGTTTGACACTCTTTTTTTTTGCTCTTTTTAGGCCCAATTTTTAAATTGGGCAAAAGAGCATGAAGTTTGGGGTGTTTGGCTTGCATTGCCTTTTTAAAATAGGCCCAACTCTTTTTAAAGAGGCCCCCTTTTTAAAAAGAGC
The DNA here is from genome assembly GCA_033065855.1 of Escallonia rubra. Taxonomy (NCBI): domain Eukaryota; kingdom Viridiplantae; phylum Streptophyta; class Magnoliopsida; order Escalloniales; family Escalloniaceae; genus Escallonia; species Escallonia rubra. The sequence continues at coordinate 118,616 of JAVXUO010000735.1, read as the reverse complement.
TGAAAGCTCTTTCTCTGCTCTTTTTTTATCCATTTCACGCGGGCCTGATGGTTTCACGCGGGCTTGAGGAATACTTTAATGAGATCAAGGGTTCAAGCCTAGGCAGTAACAGCAAAAAATACCAATTGTTTGCTGGTATAAAACCCAAAAAAACTAAGGTTTCCATCTATTTCACCTTGATCGACCGGCCGCACCCTTCACCATGACTCCGCAGCCCAACGCCACCATCGCCTCCACTGGCCACCGGTCACCGCCAAGATCTTACAGTTCATCCATCTCGCAGCGCTGCCGGCGCCGCCGCCATCTCCTTCATTTGCGCCGGGTATTAGCTCCAACAGTGCTCGATCGGCCTCACCGTTCACCAACTGACCCCGCAGCCCATCGCCTCCACCGGTCACCGCCTCTACCTTGCAGCGCATCCATCTCGTAGCGCCGACGACGCCATCTCCTTTATTGGCGTCTTTTTCTTTGGTAATAAGTTCTTGCTATGAAGCAGCAGCTATTTTTTCTAATTGGGTCCTGTGATTCTGAATTCTTGAATCAGAGGCAGGTCCTACATCAAAGCCTATGTTTAAGGCTCCTTGTGTGAATTCGACATGGCTCGATTCTCCAATTTTTTTTGGCTTGTGGCTTGTGCATGCTCAGGCTCATTGCTTTTCGGGCGACTGTGACTCTGCGACGGTGTTAGTTTGTTCTAATGATTATCCGGACTCATTTAAACTCGCTATCGAGAATTGTTCGATACCACTTGGTTGTTGGGGATTTTTGTGCCGATTATTATTTTTTTATCTCTGCTTTCCTTGGATGTGAGGCTCTTCAGAGGTTCAATGACAGAGAATTCAAGGTTTGCTCAAGGAAATTATTCCAACTGAGCAATGGTATTGTAGATATGGATGAGTTCTGGTGATGGCAATGAGGAAACAAGGTCTTAAGAATGGCTGATGGGATAATCATCGGCCACCTCCGGCCGCTGGCCACCACCACCACCACAACCGTTGACCACTGCTACGCACCACCACTGCCACCGCAAACCACCAAAAAAAAAAGTCAAAATAAAAAGGGTTACCAAACACCAAAAAAAAAAAAACTAAAAAAAAAATGGGTTATTAAACACCCACTTGTTTTTGTAAAAAAAAAATTTAATTGCTCTTTAAAAACTGAAAACCAAAAAAAATAAATTTGTCAAACGAACCCTTAATCTCCGAATTCATTTATTTGTTTTTAATAGATTAGTAGTGTTTGAACATTTTAGAGTCTTTATAGGGTTTTTCTTATTTTTCTTTTTGTTTGGTAAAGTAAGATGGCAACTCTTAATTCCCTTGCACAGGTCTAGGATTTTTTGAGCCAGTTTGCTATAGTGACGACTCTGCTAGGGAAGAAAACAATAAGAGTTGAAAACTTTTTGTTGCTTTTCTGGTCTTTTGTGTTTTCTATTATTTTGTATAACATGTAAAATATGCTATAAACGTGATAATCGAGCTTTTATTTTGTGCCTTACACACGAGCGTGATTGTCCCAATTCCACTTACTCGAGGGCAAGGGTTGAATCCCCCAGACTTACTAGTTATCGGAGCAAATTCGACTGTACTCTCACCTCAAGGCCTAGTACCAAAGGGCCTCCTAGTTTCTTGTAATGCTAAATGACTTGTATACACGTACCAGTGATGACCCACTATTAACTACCTCAGTTACGGGGTGGGAGGTATATCATAGAAGTCAAGTCGACGGGGTGACCTTATATCGACATTGAGAGAAGAAACCACACACCCTGACCATTTCTGTGGTCTACCTTTTTCTGGGAGAATACATGTTTAGTCTATGGCGTATTGGCAAGGAAATTGGCACATATTTTATAAGCTAGCTGATATTCACGTTAAAAGGGAAGAATATTGACTAACTGGCCTATTTTCTAAACAAGCCACCAGACGGTTAGTCAGTAAGTGTAATCCTTGCAGATTCGAACTAGTTGGTTTATAGCATAAACTTTCAACCCATTGACCAACCAGCCGGTTAGCCCTCAAGGTTACCAGACGGTTAATTAGAGCCCTAACCTTCCAGAATTCCAAAATTAACCCACTGACCAACCGGCCAAATTACCACGAGGTAAGGATGGCAATGGGGCGAGTCGGATGCGGATTTGATGAAATCCGCACCCGCCCCGGTAGTCCTAATAAACAACTCCACCCCACCCCGTCCCGCCATCAGAGCAAAGGACGAAAATACCATCCCCGATCCTACAGACTCCTAAAAAACCCGAACCCGCCCAGAAATTGCCCCGGCCTTTTTTTGTTGTGGTAAAAGCTGCCAGAATTCTCCCTGATCTCCTTGATGCACGACACAACTACAATTCATTGGTTAAGTGTCCCAATCCTTGGTCAACTCCTTCAACAACATCTCATTCACGATCTATGGATGACGACAGCGCTACCGTGAAGGGCGGTTGATGGTGAGCAGGGCAACTGTGGTTTCACGATCTATAAAGGATGGTGCTAAAGGGCAACTGTTGACGGGGTGACAGTCGGTGGGAAGCGTAGTTTGATGGTGGGCGGCGGATGGTGGGTAGCGCAAAGAATGGTGGACGGTGGTGAGGTACATAAAGGGGATGAAGGTGTGGGGGAGAAAACAGCGGAAAAGGTAAGAGGTTTAACAGCCGTTTTTTAGAGAAAAAAAAGAATGTCTGAAAGAAGAAGAGAAAGAAAGTGGATGTGGTAGGGTTTTTTGAGACATCTTATACCTAAGATGGACGGACGGCTGTGATTGAACTAGAGAATTAGGGATTACATACTGCTTAGCTTAAACTATTACTGCTTAGGTCCTTCGCAATTCAAATTCTTAAGAACAAATAATAGTACCGACCCACGCAGGGGTCTTACTATACCGTGGTGATGGGCTCATCGGAATCTCACTCAGTTTCTAACCCATTCCCGAACAATCTACTATTGATCATCACCTGCAGAAGGGAGTTAAACGAAGGATGAGCTTTTGAAAGCTCGGTAAGGTCATACAAGGACCAACAAAAGAATTACAAAACGATTCCAAGAATCCAACTGACGAAGATTTCCAGAATATTTCAAACGATCAAAAACTCAATGATTTCCAAAAAGGATCAAAATTTAGCAGAGACAAATGACAAAATAGACAAATTCAATCACGATGGATTCCAAAACAATTAATAAAAGATCATTTTCAAAGTCATCATTTCAAATAATACGATAAAGACTTGCCAAGGGATTTCAACCCAAGCACAAATCATTTCAAATAATACGTTGAAGACTTGCCAAGGGATTTCTACCCAAGCACAAATCATTTCAAATAATACGTTGACGACTTGCCAAGGGATTTCAACCCAAGCACAAATCATTTCAAATAATACGATGGAGACTTGCGAAGGGGTTTCAACCCAAGCACAAATCATGGTACATATGGTGTAAATAAATTTAAAAATCAACGTTGATTCTGGGCAGTCGCGATGCCATTCAGGCAAAGTAGTACACATGCATGATGTACCATAATATAATTACTAGCCCTCTTCATCGATTAAGGAACTAGCCTGCTTCCCCGTAGGAGGCAGTAACAATCCGACCTTATACCGCCTCCCCACAAAACGGATACCCATGTCAACACAGAAAAATCAACAATATCAATGAGCCTTAACATAAGCTCAATTCACCAAAATCAAATCAGATTTCCATAACAATAACATACTGATATAAGTCATCATTCAGAATTCCAGAGGAAAAATCACAATTAAACAGCAAAAATGATTGCGAATAGTTATCGAGTTTAGGCACGATAATTCGGAAGAACCGATACAAACAATTATCAAATTTTCTCATCATGCAATAACAAGCGAGCATCACAAGATTTCCAAATAATCAATTCAGTTCAATACTGGGGTTTTCTAGCAATAACATGTTGATATCAATACATAATTTAGAGTTCGACATTAGTCATAAGTAAATCAAATGATTACTTATGAGTACGAGTTATTAGAATAAGGGGTTCAGATGAAAGTCCTTACGCAGGGTTCAGATATAATCCCTTACCTGGATCTGCAGCTAGATTATCCTAACTGGAAAGTCTTTAACTTTATCCTAAACGAAATAATTGAATCATTAGAACATAACCTACAGTACAATATTATAACTTAATATGGACTCACACATACTCCCAAAATGAACCCCCTCACCGGGTATGTAAAATTACTGAAACGCCCCTAAGGTGTAAAATTACCAAAATGCTCATCTCGGACTTAAATCACCAAAATGGTCTTCTCGTAAGCAGAATCACTATAATAACCTTACTATACGCAACTTTACCCAAACATGCCTTTTCTAGGTCAAATTACAAAAATACCCATTCGGGGTGATAAATTATCAAAATACCCCCCGTCACACTTAAATCATCAAAATGACATTTTCGTAAGCAAAATCACTAAAATATCCTTACCATATGTAAATTTACTCAAAAATACCCTTTATGGGTAAAATTACCAAAACATCCCCTTCGGGGTGATAAATTACCAAAATACCCCTGGGGGTTTCTAACACCGGAAAAATCTCAAAACATCTTAAAACGCTATTTTAAGCATCCTAATGTCATTTTTGGACTAAAAAGAATTTTAGAAATTTTTTGTCCAAAAATCCCGAACCGGTGTCCGGACTGAGCGCTAAAAGGCCACTTTCGCGAAAAATATCTATCGGTCTCAGAATGGCACACAATTTTAGAATATGATACCTATCAGTAGAATAATAGTTTTAGATCAAAATAGCTTGATTTTCTATGCTAAATAATTTGATAAATTTCTTTAATCAGTACACCAATTTGGTGCCCTTTGCGGACACCGAAAATTCTCGAAAAAATTCAGAGCGTAAGTCTCGTGAAAATATTGGGGTTACTGTTTTGGACTTTGTCTAATTTTTGCGTTAACTATTTATAAAAATTCATGAAAAAACTGCCTAAAGTAATTTATGTTTTTAGCGACGATTACACTTACTATTTAGATTAAGTCACACACTAAAACACCTTTTTCACACACAGTGTCTTCTTTCTCACGACTGGGCATATGCAGACCTGTATAATTCACACTCCCACCTATTGCCACTCACCATTTCCCATTCCTATACCTAAAACCCACATTCTATCACACTAATACACAACATATACACATTATTACACATGTTATCACCCACACAAACACACTCGTACACCCTCCCTCAACAACACTCAAGAACACACACTTTCACACACTAACCCCTCGGTACCCACTAAAAACAGACATTACGCACTCATTATCCCCAGAATCACACCAATATACCTCATTCACCCAGATTACACACACAATTATCCATGAACACACCCATACCCGAACACATGAACACAATATATACACACACACATCACACCTGCGCACACACACTGACCACTCTGTGCACTTCACCCACGACCTAAAACCACACTAATACATGCTCAAACACCACAATTTACTTCTTCTAATCCACACCCGAGGCACCTAAACACGCACAAATTCTTCCTTGCTCAGCCACATTCACGAAACATACACAGTGCACGCACGGCTTAAACACACACTAATTTTAAAAAATAGGAATTATACTAAATAAGGAGCCCTTAAACAAAAATATAACTAGAGTTAATTATAGAAAAAAAATGGGAGTAGCATGAGAGAGCCCCTTGAAGATATATACATAGAAAAACCTAAGACGAAGTTAATATCCTTTCACAGTTCGAGAGCATGTTAAAATTAAAAATCATTTAGGTTGCCCAATCTGATAAATCAACGAACCACTTCGAGATTTTTTTCGTTTTTGTTTTAGAATTTAAGGCAATTGTGCCCATTCTATTGACACGGCTATCTCTACCCAAAGAGGGAAAGACTACTGAAGTTTTTTGATCGAAAACATTTCAATTCCTTATTATTCAACTTTACAAAAGATGTTGGTTCTTAACTCCAACACACGAGTTTGAATCTTCGTGAGTACCATGAAAAAATTGGGCTTGAAACGTGAATACTGAGGGTGCACGAAAATATCAATTTATATGCTGATAGGTCCTTGGCCCATGATTAGCCGAAAGATCAATATATATGTCTGGGCTGAGCAAAAGTACATGACCATCAAATGCGTAATGGAAAGGCACGAAATAGAGTCATAAGGCCTATCATATTATCATTGAACTGGTAGCAAGCATATCAAACGACCTTCTAGAATAAGGTAGGCCAGATAGGTCATGAAGATCAATTGGTCATCATCATGTCATAATGAGGTGAACACATCAGGTTCGGAAGATAAGGAATGGAAAGGTCATCCAACAAGTCAATGGGAGGGGAACAAATTGTGTTATCATATAGGAAGCTCAAAAGATGCATGGACCATTTCATCTATTTGTTATAATTTTCTCAATTTTTTTCTGACCTCATCAGAATGTAAAAGAGCATTTGCCTCTCTTAAATAAACATAACCTTAAGGAGGACATTATATATGGGACACAATGTAGGCCAGTGTCTGGGCTAAAAAACAAATGGTAGTGAGGCTCATAAGCTCGAGTATGAAACCAAAGTCCTTAGTGTGTGCCCATGAAGACCGAGCCTAGAACGTAACTAAGCTGCCTACATATCCCCATTAAAGGTGTTAGGCCGGACTAGAGGTGTCAATTAGGGGGGCCGATCCAGCCCGAGAAAAGCCTGGGCCTACCCGACCCGTTACGTGAATAGTACTGACCATGGTGCAAAGGGCCAAGGGCTTGGACTAGGGCTGGGCTACCATTATCTCCAAAATGGCCCGGCTTCGCCCTCGAAAAGCCCGAATTAAGTCCGGCCCTAAAAGACCCCGGATCCAATCCAGGCCAGCCCGACCCTAAAAATTTAAATTTTCAAACAATTTAGATCCCCCCCCCAGACGGTTATATTTTCTTAAAATTCCACTTTTAATCCCTCCCCCAACAGTTATATAACGGCTAATTTGAGGGGTATTTTGTCCAACTATATTTCAAAAACTCTTTTATGTGCTTTTACATATTTACCCTCCCAACAACTATAAAGGGTTAGTTTTTAAGGGTATTTTGATCTTTTTCTCAACTTTGAAAATTCTATAAATTCACCCCCTCTTCTTCACATTTTTTTCACCAATCTTCTCACTCTCTCTTATCTAAATTCTACAAGCTTTCCTACAATTCTCATTTGTCAGTAAGTACTAACCTTCTCAATTTTTCAATTACAAATATTCTTTAATTATTTAGTACTTTTATTCTTTTCCATTTAATTACTCTTACTAGTTTTATTTTTCATTCTTGTCAAACAATTTTAGCGTAAATATCTTCCTCAAGATTATCAAAATCACGTAGCCAGAAACGTTCACCACCACCACAAGCACCATAATTTCAATATCAACCACCAGTGGGTATATATACCCAAAATTTTATTCAGTTTAACCAAAAAATTCTAGATTTTGAATATACGCCTTCACATGATTACCAGCATTTTAGTCAAGAACGCAACTCAATTGGCAACACCACTACTCCAAGGCATAATCTTATCCCGATGAGTGGTTGTCATGATGAATGACCGAACAATATTGCCTTTAGTCCGCCAGAAGTCCAAAAGGCGAAAAAAGGCTCAAAGCTAAATGTTGGTATTATTTTGACCAGATTGAAGTTGATGGCGTTCCAAAAAGCCCAATATAAGTATTGTGGAAAATTATTTTCATCTAGTAGTGGTAATTCACATCTTAATAGGCATTTTCCAACATATGCACCTAATCAAGGCCATGTCGATTCTAGCCAAACGCAGTTGTCTTTTGATGGTAAGTTATTCATTCATAATCAGCGAGACTAAAGAGTTTGTTGAATTTATTGTTAATGATGAACAAACTTTTAATTTTGCTGATAATGATAAGTACTCTAGATATATAAATAATTACGTGCAACTTTTGTACAAAAAGCTTCATAGAAACACAATTAGGTCTGCTGCACTTAGACAGTATAATACTGCTAAAAAACACTCGATTGATTATTTTAATAGATTTAATGGTAGAGTTAGTCTTATGCCTTATGTTTGAAAATCTCTTTTTACTCTAGTTAATTATGCTTGTGTGACGGCACATTGATTGATTCTGATTGGGTTATGAACAAGAAAATCACAACTTTTGAACTCTTTCCCTATCCGCATGATTTATTTCACGTTGCTGATATTATACGCCGAGTATGTAACACGTTTAAATTAATGGACAAGATTATGAATATCAGTTTTGATAATGCTTCTAGTAATATAGTTGTTGTTGAGTTTTTTTGGTCCATGTTCCAGTTCCATCTCATGTCTTAGTATTCTTAGACAGCCAATTGTTATTACCGTTGGCTCCGGCTTCTAAGAATACGCCCTTCATCTGGCGACCAATCGTTATTACTGTTTGCTCCGGCGCTAGATAAAGTCCGGTTTCACTCTCTTTCTGATATTGCGCGACGACCAAACATTGTTACTATTGGCTCCAACTTCGAGTGATATCTCCGCCATCCGAACTACGTTGGTCTGATTCCTTTCCAGGCAGGGGCGGACCACTCACCTGACCGGTGGGGGCCATGGCACCCCCCATTTTTTGGAAAATTTTCTTTTTGATAATATAGATAGTGCATAAATATATTTAAATAAATCACAAAAATGCCGTTATAATAATTAATTAAGATTTTATTTTGTTGTGTTGTTTACTCTTTGTGCGACCGGTCATCATATATTTGTTCTTTTCCTTGTTCGATCTTCACTCTTCAAAATTCTAAAATTAAAAACTTCATATTACAAAAAAAAAAAAAAAAAGGAGAGAAAGAAAGAAAGAAAATATTAGGTCAAGATTAGTGCTTCTTTTTAATAGTTTAAATTTTTATACATATGTTAACTTATATGATACTATTGTACTCATACGATTGATAAGAACATTAGTAAATTCTTTCGTGTAAGTTTAGTAATTTGTTATTACTAATCTTATCAAGTTAAATAAATCACTTTAAATAGTAAAATTATATGATTAACAGTCAAATTGAACATGTATTTTGTATATACTGATGCTCATTACATTATGTTTCTGATTTGTCATGTTTTATGTAAACTTGAACCTTTTAAAATTCTTTTAAGTGAGCCATTAATTTTTTTCCCACTTTTTGGCCCCCCGCGATTATACTTTATGGATCCGCCCCTATTTCCAGGAATACGTAGGAAGACTTATGAAGGTCCGATCTCATATCTGGGTGAGTCTTTGAGTCTGTCTTTGAGTCTTGTGGTCTTTTTCATGTATTTACTAAAAAAATGTGTTATTCTTTTTTCGGTGATATTCGCCCGCAAGCGAGCTCCATCACCAAGGGCTCTATAAACACCTCATTTTTGTAATCATTAATAATTAAGTAAAAAATGAACTTTGTTATTTGTTAGAGTGCATTATTGAGTTTAGGCTTACTAATGTGACCTAAATAATTCATTTAGTCGAGTCGAGTTTACTTGTTTAAGTCTGGTTCAGTTGCATGTCCAGTTCATCAGTCCAGCCGAATTATGTCAGTCTGGTCAAATGTCTTAATTTTATTATTTAATTGATTTAGTTTTTCTAGATAATTTGGAAAATAATATGTGAATTATCCCTTATGCAAAGATTAAATAAATCAATTTTAGAATTATGAAATGAATTATCCCGAATCTAGTACATCACATCTGTAAAATCAAAGATAATTACATAAAATATGGTCAGATAATGTCTCGAAATTCAAAAAATTATTTTTAAATTTATGGGATGAACCGGCAGGTTAATGACTTTGAGATTTTATCATTTATTCTGACGAATCTCCAGCCTACAGATTGACATAGCCAATCTTATCATATTTTGCGACCCTGAGTATTATAAAAGGGCCCTTAGCCTTCATTTTTTAAGAGTCAGAAAGCTTATTCTCTTTAGAGATTGGGTACCATTTCTTCTTGAAGTGATATGCTATCTCTCTCGAGAATCCTAGCCACTCAAACTCACTTTTCAAAAGTCTATTTAGTCTTTGCGTCGTGGATCCTTTGGAGAGCATCCCTTAGCTTCAAGGCAAGCTACTTTAAGAGGTAATCTTTACTAGCTTTCTAGATTAGAAAATCATATAGATTGTCTCCCGACCCCTTAATCGCATTTCTATTATAAATATCAAAAAAGAATCTTTTACATTTCTTTTACGTCTAGGCTTGAAATGTAGATTACTTCTCGTAGGACTAGAGTCGAACTACATCTTTTTTTTATTCCGTTTAGTCCGACCAGATACATAGGCAATTCGACCCCCGATGTCGAGTTCAAACCAAAAATCTAAAAATAAACTTGGGTTTAGTTTTATTATATTTTGCATGTTACGTTTTTTTAAAGCCAATAATCAATGGAAATGAAGTAGAGACCGAAAGGGCACGGTGGGTGCCTAACACCTTCCCGTTACGTAGCTTAGTCCCCAAACCCCTCTCTTTATTTCAATAGAATAGGCGTCCTTTTGGACACTGTAGAGTCATTTCTAGATTTTTCTTATTTTTCTTTAATTAAATAAGATGGCAACTCGTAAAGTCCTCCTTCCGAAGAATTTCCCTAGGTGGTTCGGCACAGGTACATAGGTAACCTTTTATGGTGTAGCCATTTTACGATATATTTTTGGTATTCGTAGGTGTAAAATCTTAAACCAATTTGGCACGCCCATATAGTATGCAATTTTCTGTCCTATTTTTCTTCGTTCTCCCTGATAACTTTTTGAAATACATTTGGATTGATCTCTCTAGGTTACAAATATGTAGACAACTTTTTCAGCATAGTCATAAGAATTCCTTGCTTGATACCTCTAGATTGAACTATATAGATTCAATTCTTGCTTAAGATATGTGATAGGGCAAAGGAAGTTCGACCAGTTCTTTTGTGCTTTGCATGTTATGTGTATGCTTTTTTGGTTTTCATGCTTGTCTTAATAACTTTGTGCTAAAATCCATACCTTAATAATTTTTGCGTGCACTGGGTGCTTGTTGATTTTGCACGCTTGTCCAATCCAATAGCTTTGATCCCTGTGTGCCTATGTGCTTCAATTTTTAAAACTAATATCTATCATCTTCACTCAATGACCAGCTTTAAGAAGAAAACCTTGGCTTGTCATAATCAATCCTTTAAATATTGTTGCTTTACATGCAAATGTTTACGGTGTAAGGCAAGAACAATATTTTGACTCTTATTGCTAAGAAAGCAACAATGTTTCTTTTTCATAGTCAACTTTAAAAGAAAGTTGATTGCAATTGCTCATATCTGTATCACGTAACGGCTAACTGCATGGTGCATTGTTAGCTCTGCCTTTGACTTTTCTTTTTAAATATCACTTTCCATATCATCTCTCCTCGTGAGAATCTTAGTGCCCTTAGATGGCCAACTGCTTCCGCACATTATTGGCTCTAACTTCTAGATATGCTCAATCCATGTATCCAAGGGCCCAACCGCTTCCACACGTTGTTGCCTTTAATTGTCTGTATGTCTCTCAAGGATATACAACGTACATATAATATTAGATGTGGCTTGTAAATAAAGAATTGCTAATAAAGATACTCCCTTTTAATGATGTAAAATCATGAAGATGAAAGAGAGAAAAGTTTAATCCTTTAGCCTTAATGCATCTACAGTAAATGGAGGCTTAAAATGTGGTCTTAATAGGGTATGAAAAAGCCCCAAAACATTTTTATGTGTTAAATTTAAAGAAAAGTTGTTATTGAAGTATGGAATAAGTACAAAATTGTCCACTGCAATATATACATATTTGCAGTTCACTCTCCGTAATTGCAACTTTGGCTATAATGTCCCATGTGATAGACAAAATCGTTGTGAAACGTTCCTTACCATAACTTTTTTCCGAAAATGCCACTTTAAGTAAGTCTGTGGCATGATGTGCATATTATAAGGGTAATAAAGTCATTATAGTTACAAGGCACTAAAATGAAAAAAAAATCATAATTATAACCCTTTGAACTCTCTCCATCCTTCTCCTCTTGTCATACCACCAATCCACCATGGAGTCAACAGCCAGCCCACCGTTCATCGTCGGCAAAACTACATTGCTCATTTCTTTCTTTGTCAAGCCCTAAATCCATGGTGACAACGTACATAATTCACCTCAACCCAACATCACAAAATGGTGGCGCTACCCACTCTATCTTTCTTCAGCTTCACCAATAGCACCACCATCGAGATCTGCATGATCATAAAATTAAAACCATCATTTGCACCAATCATCAGACCAAAAAATCTCCTGTGGATGGAGACCGCTTTTATGACCCTGAGAGTAGCGGTGGCCTAGATCTATGTCAAAATCATCCGGTGTAATCTGGAGGGTCGTCCGATCTATCAAAAAGGTGTTGGGGTTCTATTGATGGGTGGCGATAGTGGTCTTAGAAATGAGCACTGACTTTGAGATCAACTATTGCATCATCGGTGGTGGTGTACTGGTGTTGGACTTTTAAGCTAGGGGTAATGGAGGTGGTGGTGGTGAATCTGGTGGCTATGCTCCTAGACGTGGTGATAGCTGGTAGTGGTCATATATCATGCGATTGGTGGCAGTAAGGTCATCGGTCTGATGGCAACAAAGATGGAGGATATGTCAACAGAGTTGGTGGGCTCTCAGTGGTCTGGAATTGACGGCGATGAAGAAGATGAGAAAATCATAATTAAAAAAAGAAGGAAATAAGTCTTTGTTTTTATATTATCTAAACGTATGTAACTAAACTGACATCATTACTATTATTATTATATGTACATGCACAACACATGCTTAATTAAAGGTCATTTTCAGAAGAAAGTTAGGACAAGAGACGGTTTTGCAACGGTTTTGTCAATTACATGGCACAATGACCAACGTTGCAATTACGGGGAATGAACTGGAAATATATATCTATATTACTTATAAAAGTATGAATGTTGTAAATCATATTTGGACGATTTTGTCCTCCGTTAATTACGTTAATAACATTCTTACCTATCCTTTGTGACTCCCTTTTAAATTTTGTTGAAATTAAATGAACATTGGATACAATGAATCTATTCTAAACATTGGGAAATAAAAAATATGATAAGAAATAAATATAGAAATCCATTTATTACTCCTTTTTTAATTTGGTTGAAATGAATTGTGATTTTTTCCTTATATTTTTAAGGGACAACTAACCAATTTAAAAAAAAAGAAAAAGGAAAAAAAGTAACTGAAATACGTGAAAAATCACTTCATAAACAAAAAATGGGGGGGGGGGGGGGGGAGACAAGGCTTGAATATGGCGTTAATTTGAACTTAAAATCTGTTCAGTTATTGCAATTGAAGATCAGAGGCTTTGCATGATGTACAACATTCGTATTTTGAAATGCAAAGCACCGGCTGGTCTTGAAAATTACACATCTTAAGTGTATACCATGAACCAATTTAATAGATTACAAAAACAAAGATGCAGATTCATTCTTTTAATTTCTCCGTTTGCTCTTTTTTTCAGGAGCACCATCAAACATGTCTTCAATCCAGAAGCCTACAAAGAAGATTTTCAAACATTGAACTCATTACAATTGTGAACATCAATATACATTTCTTCTAAAACAAGTTAAAAAATAAATAAGAACATAATTGAATTATATTATTTTGATCCCAAAAAAGCTAATGACATTACCTCAAAAATTACTCTCGACCACATCCTCGTGCAACGCACGTGCTCCGTACTAGTGTGTATATATATATATATATATATATATATATATATATATATATATATATATATATATATTATACATGGTACAATTTTCTTTATAATCCTTGAAAGATTAGACATGGATTTTAGCAAAAACTAGCTATTATTTTCAAATTCTAGAGCTTACAATCGAGCGTAGTGCAACGCTGCCGACTATTCTCCTGTTTTGGGGGGACACTGCCTCAATGTAATCGGTTGAATTGACATTCTAGACAACTATAACGGTTTACTCAACAAAACCACCTCTTCTATGTTGGACATAACTTTATCTAGAAAATTTGGATTGATGCTTTGCTTTTTGTGTTCGAAAGCTATTTACTATCAAAATAGGAAACAATGTATATAACCCGAATTAGCTCCGAAGTCTCTAGAAACACACTTGTTTGAAAGACTATAAACTCACATGCATTGCATAAAGTATCCTAAGATCATTCCAAGACATAGTCAATCCAAATATTATACGAAGACTAGTGACATAGTAGTAAAGAACATTTACAATTGAAATTAACTTAGCCTATGCATTCTTGGTTATTGTTTAACATTGGACTTGTCAAAACTTTCTTAACTTGTTCATCATAGAGTTTTAAGCTCCTTTGATTCCGTTCCACATGTTCAAGTTCCCAAAATGTCTCTTCATGAGTGTGTATATACATCTCAAAGCACGCATTAGAACACATCAACATGTTATGATTATCACAACATAATGTAAGCCTAGGTTATTTAACCATAGGGTAAACAGAATGTTAAAAAGACCAAATCTCTATTTTCCCTCCCAGAAGTGCAATACTTAGGTCATATTATCTCTGGTTAAGGGGTTGTGGTAGACCTTAACAATATCTCAACCATGAGCGATCGGCCCATTACCAAGACTATCAAACAACTCTAAGAAATTATGGGGAACTTGATATTGGATGAAGTTTATAACAAAGTATGGTACACTTGGCAAGCCACTCACTAAGCTATTCCAAGAGAATAATTTCATTTGAAGCTCAGAGCCAGTCAACCTTTCTTAGTATAGCTTTAAGTTCCTTTGACTTTCAATCCACATCTCTAATGACTTAAATGTTTTTTCGTGACTCTGTATGCATATACCTACTAAGAATCCACTGAAACACACATACGATCGAACATAATCAATGTCTTCTTATAATCAAAACAAGATGTAAGCCTAGGTTATCCAACCATAGGGCTAATAACAGGGATAACTAGAACATAGACTAGAAGCAATGTAATTAGAAAAGAGACATGGAAGATGTAACGACCCGGTCCACGGCCCCACCACAGGGCATTGCCTCCCTCAAAAGGGCTAGCCAAGTAGGTACTTATGAGTTCATAGGCAGGGTCTTATAAGGCCAATCGCAAACTATCCCACAACCGATGTGGGATATTACAATCTCCCCTCCTTATACCTTAGCGTCCTCACTAAGGCTCGATCACACATAGCCCAGAATCTTCCTCTCTAGCCAATGTGGGATATACCGGGCTCACCCTTCGTTGCCCCAACCATCCTCTTGATGTGGGATATACCCGGACTTGTCTTCGTTTCCCCAACCATCGGCAACCCGACTGGATAGCCCAGCCCGAGCTTTCGAGAGTCGGCTCTGATACCATTGTAATATCCCACATCGGTTGTGGGAGAGTTTGCGATTAGCCTTATAAGACCCTGCCTATGAACTCATAAGTACCTACTTGGCTAGCCCTTTTGAGGGAGGCAATGCCTTGTGGTGGGGCCGTGGACCGGGTCGTTACAGATGGTATCAGAGCTGACTCTCGAAAGCTCGGGCTGGGCTGTCCAGTCGGGTTGCTGATGGTTGGGGGAAACGAAGGCAAGCCTGGGTATATCCCACATCAAAGAGGATGGTTGGGGCAATGAAGGGTGAGCTGGGTATATCCCACTTTGGCTAGAGTGGAAGATTCTGGGTTATGTGTGATCAATTGCCTTAGCGAGGATGCTAAGGAATAAGGTGGGGAGATTGTAATATCCCACATTGGTTGTGGGAGAGTTTGCGATTGGCCTTATAAGACCTTGCCTATGAACTCATAAGTACCTACTTGGCTAGCCCTTTTGAGGGAGGCAATGCCCTGTGGTGGGGCCGTGGACCGGGTTGTTATAGAAGAGGTCAAACCTATTAAAAGGATTCCATGTAGCTCAATAAAGGAAATAAGACCAATAAAGTTCGGATGAAGATAATATGGAACTAGAGATGAACATAAAAGAAGCGATAAGAATTATATGGATAACGTCCAACATTTGGTGATATCATTGAAAGCCAGAGCCAACAACAAGAAGAAATGGTTAGTTGTTTAATGACATCAAAAGAACACTCTAAGAATAAACTTTATTTAAGGCTAAAGCCACTAACACTTGAAAGCGGCTGGTTGTCAGGCGAATGGTGTATTCTTTAAGGCTGGTGCCGATTACATATAAAAATAATTGTTCGTATGGGCATACTAGACATATGTCCAAAATTCGATGCCAGCGACACATAGAAGTAGTTCGTCTGTTAGACACATGGAAAAAAGCATATTTAGCAACTGAGTCCAACATTACACGGAAACGATTGGTTAGCATTCTTAGAAGCGGGAGCGAGTAATGAGTGAAAGCAGTTGGTTGTCTAGGAACATTTGGCATTTGACACATGGAAACAATATATAGAAGCCGAAGCCAACAAAGCACAGAAGCTGTTCATCTTTAGATACACTGAAGAAGCACTCACAGAAGCTGGGTCCAAAGATGCATGTAACTGGTTGGCGGCTTAGGCACATCGCAGAGATCGAGCAAGAAACTTCAAGCCATTAATTTTCTCATCTCTCGATTGATTAAAGATTCCAATTATACACATCTTCTTCCTAAAGAGAGCTTCAGTTGTACAAGACATTTTGTTTTAATCAAATCGTGGTGAAGCTTGGGGTTGTCAAGTGTTAACCCTACGGTTATTTAACCTAGGATTATATTTGATTTTGATGATAACTAACATTGATGATTATGCTGTCTAACATGCATTGAGTTGATGAAGCAATATGAACAAATCTCATACTCATGCAAACAGATTATTAGACGAGCAACACGGTCAAAGACTCTCAACGGAACGCATCAAAGAGGAAATTCGTCGATTGAAGTTTTCTTGCTTTTATTTCTGTCTTTGTAAACTAGACATAGAGATATGATCGTTACGATGACTGTATACCTAGAACTTGCCCATAGGTTTCCCTTGCATTCATAAAAGTTTTTCATGCTTTAAAAACAAGGAAACTGTATTTTTAGGAATGCAGTCGACTGCAAGTTGGGCAGTGAGGTATTAAAGTCGATTGCATTGGAATGCAGTCGACTACAATACTTCCAGTAGTCTATTACAGTCGACTGCATTGCATTGCAGTCTATTACAAGTTGGAAATTTGAATTTCCTAGTTTTGGGAATACAGTCGACTGCAATGGGACATTGCAGTCGACTGCATTTGCCATTTGGCGCATTTAATGCTCCACCTAACCCCAAACCGTCATATTTATTCCCACCTCTATAAATACTCATCTTGGGCATAGTTTTCATTCATCAATTGCATTCAAAGCTCTCTTATCTTTCATATTCTCAAAGATCAAAGCAATTGTTCAAATCTCTCTTGTTTTCATTGATTTCTCATCCATTTCAAGAGAGCATTTATTGTGAGCTTACATTAGAGAGAGATACACTTTCATAAGTCATCATATACTCATCTCTCTTGTTCTAGTACTTCAACTTGTACTCATCTACTTATTGAGAGTGAAATCTTGTACACATTTCTTCATTGAAAGGTTCTTGTATCAAAGCTTGGGGTTGTCAAGCTTTGGAGCTTTGGGTTTGTCAAAGCTTGTTCTTGATGTGGGCATAGCATCAAGGGATTGTAAGAGGTTCGATCTTGACCTGTAAGGAAGATCATACTAGTGGATTCTAGGGCCTTTCAAGGGACTTCCTTGAAGGGGTGGACGTAGGCTAAAGCCTACTTGACAGCCACAATAACATAGCAAAACACATGTGACAGCCACATCATCAAAGTCAAACCTTTGTTGCAGCCATATCTTCTTCTTTCCCACTATCTTCTCTTGTCTAAACTAAGGGAACATCAACCACCTCCACCATCAACCACTAAAAAAATCTCATAAACTTCCACTGTGGCAATTGTCACCCATCATCTATTGTAGAAGATATTTCTAGTTAGGTACCAGCCCAATTTCCTAATCAAATTATAATGTAAACCCTAATTTTAAACCAAATTGATCAAAAGTTCAACTCACATGTAGATGGTGATTGTTGCGAAGGAAAGGAGGCGACATTAATGGGTAGCTGGATTTGGGGAAAGAGGTTGCAGTGGTGAGGTGGTTGAGACGTGGTATGGCTGAGTTTGGGGAAAGTGGGCGGCGAGTGGTTTAGGGAAAATGGTGAGTTAAGTTAGAGGAAGGAGGTGAACTCTCCATTTTACCTCAAAATTTAACTTGCAACCAGGTTTTTCCGTCAATTGGTGTCTCGAGCAAAAAAATAGAAGTTCAGGGTGGTGTGAACCAAAAACTAAACCCATGAATATTCTATATAAACGTCCCAGGGTTTTATGTGCATTAATCCTATATGAAACACTACCTAAGCAAACCAAACCACGTAGCTCTTGGACCATTTAAGTCTCCTTGTAAAGTATCTCCAAACTCAAAATTTTCACTTACTGATGTATAATTGTTTGTGATTTGTAGTTAGCATATTGGTTAGATTTGTTTATTTAATTAGGATATAAGCTTGTGAATAGTTATAAAGTCCCCATTAACTTTGAAAAACCTCTAGGGTTGTTTTAGTGGTATCGCATACAATTGGCGGTGTTTACAAGTTTGCAACATATGGTGAGGTGGTGGAGGTGTTATATGTATGTCTTGCTTTAGATCAAGAAATCATCAAAAATACTAGCACAAGCTATCTAAGATAAGGCTGGAAGATGTGTTCATGATGGATTGAAAAGTTACTAGGGAGTATATTAGCCCAAAGGCATTACTTTGGGTTTCTATTGACCAAAATGAGTAGAGTGTGCAGTTTTATTTGTGTCTTTTAGGCTAACTCCTACTTGGTGATACCCGCTTCTAAGGTCTAGCTATATGCGAGGGTTGGAGATCCATCATTCTTTTTAACTAAGAGGGCTGGAGATCCAAAAGAAGAGGTGCTGGGTTGTTTCAGAGGCTAGCATCTCATGGATTATCTTTTCTAATTCAGTCTTTTGAGAGTAGGAGTATTTTTGTATAGCTTATGTTTATAGGTTGTAAATTGGGAACAAGGGGAATATGTTAGTCCCGTAGTATAGTCTAACGGGTGGTAGACCAGTGGGCTCAACAATCATATCTAAAACTAGTGCAAGAGTTTAGTGAGTTGTCGTTCAGGGTTATCAATTGATGGTATAATAAGGGTTAAGTACAAACTTATACCCTGTAATATACACGTATTTAGAGTTCACTGTTCGTAATTGCAACTTTGGGTATAGTCCCCGTAATTGATAAAATCATTGCAAAATCGTTCCTTATCATAGCTTTCTTCCAAAAAATGTCGTTTTAAAGTAAGCATGTGCCATGCATGTGCATGTAATAAGGGTAATAATGTCATTTTAGCTACATAAATTAAAATAAAATAAAAACAAAGGCTTATTTCCTTTTCTTTTAGTTATGATTTTCTCATCTTCTTCATCACTATTAATTCCAAATCACCGAGAGCCCTATCACCTCTGTTGCCATAAGCTCCATAGTTGCTGCCACCACACCGACCATCTCGCTGCCACTAATCGAATGATGTACCACCACCACCACCACCACCACTGTCACCACATCTACAAGCATAGCCACAGATTTACCACCATGACCTTCACTTCCATTGGCTTAGAAGTCCAACACCAGTACACCACCATTGACGATATTAGAATTGATCTCGAAGACAGTCCTCATTCCTAAGACCACTATCGCCACCCACCAATGGAACCCCAACACCCTTTTGATAGATCGGACCACCCTCTAGAAATTAGAATTGATATTTATGCCACAGATCTGGTGGGTTTCTTATGTTGGTTGCGGTGGTGGGTTCAATTGTTGGTGGGGCAGTTGCACATTTGGGCTCTAAAAACACTTGTAATTAGTCTATAAGTCGTATTAAAATGTTTTTAAAAACCTCATGTTTAGGTACATTTGAAAGTGGCACATTACATTTGTTTCTCAAATATTGTGTGGATGACATGATTCGATTGCACGTTAAACTTCAATGGGATAAAAAATTAAGACCATAGCTTGAGTAAAATGCACGAACAAACCCATGAGTAATTTTGTATTAGTAGTTCCAAAAATTTGATATGGGAGTTCTTTGAGCCAAGAACTAATGCTAAAGGGAGTCAAGCACGGGCTCAGCTCAACAAGAAGAACAAAATTTCCTCAAGTCTAAGAGCTCATCTTGACGATAAGAGCGAAGCTTGTCCACACCAAGCAAGAGCTTTGGTGGCAAAGAAAGCAAAAGCTATGGTCAACAAGAAGTTCCGAGGGTCTTTTTAGGCAAGAAAGAGATGCACTTGGCAAGAAAAACATATCTTGTTTTAGGGTACAGATACGAAGTAACAAAAGTCCATTGTAAGGAAACTTAGCAGAACTAACGTTGTAGCAGAGTTGCCTCTAGCCTCAAAGGCTTATGACCAACAGTTCACTGTAAGTACTTTAGGCCTCGGGCAAGAAGGAAGAAAAGAATGACATAGACATTGGCTTCAGTTTTTTCGAAGAAGAAAAAAAGAATGCTGCAAGTCACCAAACTTTGTTGTAAGAAATTAAAACTATAATTTTTTTTAGATAATCAATGCCTACTTATCTTAGAATAAATTTTCATGGATACAACCCCCCCCCCACCCCTCAAAGCCAAAATAAGCTATAATGGATAATTACCTTAACATGTACTTTTTTAGCTTATGCATTTTAAACTTTAGAATGTCCCTCATTCATTACATTTTGCCTCGTGTCACGCGTTGATACTTTCTCTTCGTTCTTCATATTTTCAACTTTATCTTACTTTTTTCAATTCATCTGAATTTGGATCAGAATGGTTCAAGTTGTTTTCAACTCGAAATTAATTTCTTTTTTTCATTTAAGATACGTAAATTTAGGTACTTTTAGGTCCTTAAAATTTGTGAGTAAGGGAATATATATACATACCAATAAGTAAGCGCATATTGGGTATTTTTGTCATCTCAAATTTAAGAAATTTGATTCAATAAAAGTTGTAAAAGATGCTACATACCAACTTAAAAATTAATCTGCTTAAACATACTTAATTGATAAGCATCTTATAAAAAATGTAAAAGCTACGAAAAATGAGGCGCAACTGGACTGGACTCGACCGGACTAACTAGAGCAAACTGGTTTAGACCAAAAGAAAAAGAAATAAAGCCTATATAAAGATAGACTAAATCCACTGGATATGAATTAAACTGGACTAGACTGTATTGAGCTGAACTGGGCTACGTTGGATGATAATATAACATAAAGTCTCTAAAATTGGGTGCTTACACCCCTATTTTAAAAAACTTACATGATTCTTATTTTGGTAAAAGCCACATGTTTTCACCTTGAGGCAGGGGTTGTCACATTATTCATCTGCTTACAACAACTTTCCAACTATAACTTCCATACATTAAGTTAAACCTCAAACATATGAATGCGGTAAATTCAATTTTGACTATTTCATGACTTTTGTCATTAGGAGCATTGTTATAATCTTGCATTAGAGTTTGGACTTAAGGTATAATTCCGAGTTTATAAAAAAGTCATTATATTTTTAAGATTAGATGATCCAAATAAAATTTTGGCTTTTATTTGACCCACTTTAAAAGTTTTTGAATTTTAAGGCGTAATGTTTATTTTAATATTTTTAATTCTAGGAGCATATGTATTTTTTTTTATCTCAAGCTTCTGATACTTTTATGTGTAATTTTTGGGGTTTAACCTAGGAGCACATCCAAAATCTTTGGAGCCTACAAGGGACCTTTAAGAGAAGTTTATTCGAGGATTTTGGTCATCAATTAAAGGTAAGAGCATATTTTGATAAAATGACATAAGGCTAGTATAGACCATGTATATCATTGTGATTGATAGAGTATCTTTATTTTTTGCGGTTTTGACTGAATTGTTAGAGACACAAAGATTTGGATTTAATAGATTTGTGTATCAAGGTAATGACTTAGTCTCTAAAAATCTGAATGAATATTGGACTAATCAATTCTACTTTGAGAGGGTGATTTTCTTTCTAAACCAATTATTTCGGTCATATATGGCTAGTTAAATTTCATTCCATCGTTAAAGCTCATAGAACCAAAAATTACATCTCATCCATTATTCTTGGTATCCCACTATTTAGTTGTATCGCCAAGAAAAAAGACGTCAATGGTTTTAATCATAAGCTATACTTCATTTGTGTTCAGTATCTTTCTGGTAATTTTTTTCCCTTCTTGAAAATTATGCCGCCATGCGTCCATGTTTTATAGTACCAATTAAGTCACTTACTTTAACCGCTTGAATTTTACTTCCATATGCACTCAAGTGCTCTACATCCATTTGATGGCTACGTTTTAATTTTCTTCTATGCCATGCAACTAATGTCTCCATGGTGCATTGATGCATCCACGAATTAGACTGCCAACAAGGGTTGATTCAGCGGTCCCCAGGATCCCAATCTAGGTTTTCCACATGGGTTCGAATCATGCCCGCCGCACTTGTTGGTGACAAACTTACGTCATCTCCCTGCATGTGCTCCACACACGGGTCCTTATACGCTTTGACCTCGACATTGGTGCGAGAATCAGGGGCTCAGATGTATGTGGCGGCCTTGTAGGTTCCCGATGCACAATACTCCCTGCCGGTTGGATTAGAGCTTTACGGTCCAGCCTTTTTTGCAAAAATAAAATAAAATCCACGAATTAGATAAGCAAATCGCATATTACTCCTTTTTTCCGTACTTCATTGTGTTCACTCTTGCAATCACCGTATCATTTGACATTCAATAAATATCATTTACACTGTGCTATTTTATCTCTATCACGCTAGCTAAAAGCAATACAAAACTTTTTTTTTAATTATACTGCCAAATCTATATCCTTTTCCTGCCATCCTTGATATCTAGTCAGTTATGATAACTTTCGGTTGTTTCGTTATGTGATACCCCGGAAAATACCGGAGATTAATCTAACCGCGAGTTTGATTAATTAATGAGAGATTATTTTATTAAGTAGCATTATGTTGGTGACAATTAAGTGTTAAGGAGCTAAATAAGGGGGTTAGTGTGGTCGTGGGGGTTGAAATGAAATTTTGGAAAGTTAAGGGTCAAAAGTGTAATTTTAGAAAATATGATGAACGGGATGCATATCTTTATTAAGTAGCATCCTTTTGATGATAATGAGGTGTTAGGGGGTTACATGGAGGGTTAGGGTGATTTTGGGGGTCAAATTGTAATTTTCAAAAGTTGAGGGGTCAAAATGCAATTTTAGAAACTTGAGGGGCCAAAGTGCAAAATTTGAAACTTTGCAAAATGTGGCATAACCTGGGGAAAACAGGCCATGCACGATGGCCACCTCCTGCTTGCCATAACCTGAGTCATTGTGGAAAATTATAAAATATTGATGGATGGAGATTAATGAGGAAAATATAAAAGGAAAGTTTGGGGAGGAAAACAGAAATAAGAAGAAGTGAAGAAGAGCTGAAAACGTGCACAGTAGCAGCCACGGGAAGGAAGGAAAAAGAGAAGGAAAGAAAGGGAAAAAGGAGGAAGAAGAAGGAGGGGAAGGAAAGAAAGAGCAGAAAAGTTGAATTCGAACCCCAACGGGGTATGATCTTGAACCCAAAAGTGTGGAAATTGATTGAATTCGTTTGAGAATATGGTACATATAGATGTATATATCTCTCTATATATTCGGTTATGTACGAATTGATTGGAAATGGAGAATTTGGGATGAATTCTTGTTGGAATTATGAATATAAGACCCTAATCCAACAAGAAAAGAGAAAACGAACTAGGGTCTTGGATTGGGTTTGATTTTAGGGTGCGTGGTTGGGTATTTCAGTGGGTGTTCTTCATCCATGGTGGGTTTGATTTGAATTGCGGGTGTTTAATTAAGTGTAATTGTGTTAACCGAATGGAATTAGGGTTTTAAAGTGTAGTGTAATGAAAATTTAGTGGTTTAGGTGTATAAAACATGGTGGAACCATGCGAGATTGGGGATAAAAATACCCAAGTGTGTCACGGCTGAAGGAGGAAGAAGATAAGTGTGTGTGCGTGAAGGTGACCTAGTGTGTGTGTTGATGTGAATAGTGATTGTTTTTGTCACTAAAGGTGGGAATTAAGTAATCAGTTTGGAATTCGAATTTTGAAAAATAGTTAGGGTCAGATTTAGCCAAAGTACAAAAAATAGACCCTAGTTATTTTTAGGAGACCTATGTCGTGGAAAACTTTCAGATTTTTCCGAGGTCGAGAAGGGGGTGAACAGACACGGGAAGTTTGAAACTTTACGGTGAAATTTAAAATACCAAACGAGCGCGGTTTTGCGCAAAAATTTTATGAGGACTCTATGATGCTGAGAAGTTCCATTTCTCAAGATTTTGGGTCATTCCGAAGTCGTTAGCCATTTTTGGCCGAACGGGCTTTTGAGCGCTCGGTCCGGACGCCGGTTCGGGATTTTTGGGTGAAAAATTTGTAAAATACTTTTTAGCTCAAGAATGAATTCAGGAGGCTTAAAATAGCGTTTTAAAGCACTTTTGAGATTTTTCTGATGCCGAGAACCCTCAGGGGGCATTTTGGTAATTTGCCACCCGAAAAGGGGTATTTTGGTAATTTTTCTGGTAAAAGTTTTTCAAAAGACTTTTTAGTCCGGAAAAAGTTGTAAAACACCTGAAAGGTTGTTTTGAACCAGATTTGAGGTGTTGGAGTGGTAGTGAACCGTCAGGGGGTATTTTGGTAATTTGCCGCCTAGATGGGGTATTTTCATAATTTGCCATGTTGACGCCAAATTTTAGGGAACGCGTGTAATTCAGCGTTCGAAATGGTGGGAAGTGATGAATGATGTTAATACGTTGAAATAATGAGATAATGGCTACTGCTAATGCGTTGGTAAGCTAGGTTAAGGATCCAATTATTGGATCGGATTAACAAGCTGTCGTAAGACGCTATAAATGATTAAATGGGAAGGGGTAGTATTGGGAGTGCGTATATATGGAATGGTTTCTAACGAGCAGAGTATTATTTGACTAGGTGATGCAGCTCGTTGCGATAAGAGATTGCAAGTTGCTTCGGCTATAAGCCAATCAGGTAAGGACAATACGGTTCTGATATGCTAATTCATTGTTCGATTAGCATGCCATGTTGATGACGTGTTGTTGAATTCTTGTTGTTATGATGGGTCACCGGTAGTCATTGTGACCGGTATATGCATATTTAAATTGTACTGTTGAGGACTTAGGGTAGAATAGATTCACTTGGTCCGCCCTGTTGATAGAATTTAATGAGGATGATGCGTGTCCTAGTATGCTATGATTCAATTCGATTAGCATACCTGAAGTCGATGATGATATTGTGTAGGAGTTGTTGTGTGGTGGTTGTGAGATGCCGGCAATTATTGATAGCCGATATCTCTTCTCTTTGAGAACACTATTGAGGACTTGTGGCAACTTCTCCCGAGTCCGTCCTATCGTTGATAATGATGTTGTTGAGGTCGTTGCATGTTGTTGTGAAATGTTGGCACTTATTGGTAGTCGACATTTCTCTTATGTAAGAACGTTGTTGAGGGCTTGCGGTAGTCTTCTCCCAAGTCTACCCTGTTGATGATGTCACGTTGAACTCTTGTTGTTATGTCTGAACACCGGTTGATTTGTTGATCCGGTATTCCTTGTTGAGCTGTGTTGTTGAGGACATAAGGTTGAATAAGTTTCCCCTTAGTCCGCCCCGTTAATGATGTCTTGTTGCATGGCTGTAACGTGGTTAGGGAAAGCACTCTAAATGAGCTCCCTGCTTGTTGACAGTGTCTCTTCTATTTAATTGAGACTGAGATGAACATCCCGTAAAGTGGGACATCAATATGAGGAGGATGGCCTGTGAAATATGATCACTGGCAAAGAAGATGTAGGGTGCGCGAGTCGAGTCTGTCATGTCTTGTCAAGTCTAGTCTGTCGTGTCTGAGTTGCATTGCATTTGATTTTCTTTTGGTGTTAATGATTTTAATGACTTGTATTTCGTTGATGTTATCTTTTCAATTTCCTATTTTATTGTTCACTTGCATAGTCAGTCAGTCTGTCTGTCGGTCAGTCAGTCTTGTCCATGAGGAGGTGGCAGTAATGCTGTTCTATTGGGCCTTAAAGCCGCTCAGTCTAACGAAAGAAAAATTATCGTTTGACAAGTTATGTTGATGCTGAAATTTATTGACTACTCTTGATTCATTGCTATCGTTGAGATGATTATTATTCCTTCGAGTCTTTTGAATCATTTGTATACGATACTCCTCGTGTTATCTTTACTGGGCGATTTGTGCTGATTCCTTATGTTGTATTGTGCAGGCTATGAGGTTGATCAAAGAGAACCTTCTAGAAAGGAAAAAGACACAAGCTAGAAAAGTTGAGTAAGGGGATCAGTTGTGTGAGGTAAGAACAACTAGGAATGGTGGAATGAAGAATGTGTTGCGAGATAGGTTGATAAGAGTCCTACGACTATAGTCGTATATTAGGTTGTATACTTTCATGTTGTTTAAAGTCTTGAAAGTCTTCCACTGCAGTATGATGTACGCTTGTAAGAAAATTTTTGTAAGGACGCAATTTGGAGCGTCTATTAATGATGTATGAGTATGAGGATGTAGTTGCTATATATTCAGCACAGGGTTTTGAAAGTGATTATGGTTGATAACTCAGCCTGGTGATGTCACTTGGGTTGAGGGTGTCACACGTTACATGCCTCTCAAGTTAACTTTGTGTCAATTGTAACAAACTCATTCGTGGCTTATTTGTTACCATTTTTGGTTCCACCATTTAACCTTGTGTTAGTTATGAGTGGCTCTTAGCATAAGCCATAGGCCACTAGGTGTGTATGACCAATTGTTTTGATCGTTTGGGCAACTTGTTTGTGTCTTGGCTAATATATTGAGCATAAATTTATGTAATTCTGTGAGCCATGTCATGGTGTATGTGAATTTTCTATTTTTGACTAACCGACACGGATTACACCATGGGTTAGCTCAGTGGGATGAGTTAGAGATCATGATTTTATTTTCTGAACCTTGTCTCCTTTGTCTTTGATGAGATGTGTGACCATATTTATGAATGGATCCCCATGTGTCTGTCTGTGTTCTAGAACATCTTCGTTATTCATCGTCACTTATTTGTTCTTGCTAAATATATTTGTCAGTAATTTTGTTTACTATGATATTCTGTATCCAATTCTGTTGGTCCATTGAGCGACCTTATTAGGTATTTGGCTCACTCTCTTATAGGGACTTGGTTTTGGGACTAGCCATGTGACAGAGAGCTAGTAATTTCAAATTTGAGACAGTATGATTAGTTTGGTACTTTTAAATAACTGTTACTTTGGTTTAAGTTCTGTCTAGGAATCCCATGCACGAGTCATGAGTGATTTGGGGTTATCTTACTTCATTTAGGGAGTTTGACATTCACTGCTTTTGGAGACTTGTAGCTAAATGCTTTGACTACCAGGGTTCGAGAGACTATTGAGATATGGGGTTAGTTATGTCTTTTGACATATTTTATCAACGTTCCAACAAATTTGGGGCATCACACAATATTTACAGCATTGCTCATTTTGATCAAGCCTTAAGGAACACTGACAAGCCTTTATACTTATATCGGCAATCTGGTTGCATGCTCGTCTTTTTCGTGGCACAAGTCATTTTGTTGGACACCCCCTTACCTATTTTTCGGCAAAAGTCATCATACAAACTTCGTGGGCTTAAGAACAATGTCAAAGAATGGATTTACTGCTAAAATCTGACTACAATATCTTTTATTCTCTCTGATACATAATTTGACAATCAAATGCTCGCTTGAATGATTCATTTTATTACTTTTCATTTTGAATGGTACTTAAATGATTCTTCACAGTAAGCTACAAGTGACTCTATTTATTAGATAGGTATGGCAGTGCATTATTGCTTGTACTAGGGCTACAAGCTCGTTCTCATAGATGGACATAGTTTTAAATTTGAGGCCAAAAGCATCAATGAAGTATGCTAGTGGTCTATCTTCTTGCACGAGGACAATTCCCATGCCCTTGTCACTTGCATTAACCTCAACCAAATATAGATAGAGAGAAGTTAAGGGGTTGTACGTTTACAGGATTTTGTTTTCGTTTTTGTAATGATGATGAAAAAGATGCTACTTTTTGCGTACTTTTATCTTTTTCCGTATTCGTTTTGGATAAAAAAATTAAAACAGTACTGAAAAAAATGAAAACACCCAAAGGGGTGTTCACCTTTTTTCGCTACTCGTATTCTGTGTCAAAGAATACCAAATCCTGTCTCCACTCTGCCGCCTAGCTGCATCCTAGCTCTCTCTCTCTCATATATCTCCTCCATTTTCCAATGAATAACAGCTCCTCAGTTCATTCTCACACCTTTCCCATATCTGTCGAAATCAACGGAGAAGCTGCACACCGAGACGGAATTATAGTCCTCTTTTTGTCGACATAATCCTTCTTAAGGGCTCTTTCTATCATTCTAAATTCGATCTTTCATGAAAATTTCTTACTTCATTCCAATCCAGTAGTCGTATTCTTCTCTGTCACGAGATTATGGCCCTGCTGCTGAGATAAGCAACCCCATTTTTATGGCAGGAGGTAAGAAGAAGTAAGGAAATCACTTGCTTTCCCGGGATCTCTCCTTGGCTTACTGGACTTCCTGCTTGACTTATTTACCGAATTACCGGATTGACCCAACTTTCCTAGTACTCGAAGATAAAGATTCTTGTGGGAGAGTTAAAGGCCATCCCCGGTGAAAAAAGGAAGGGGAAGGGGAACTCGTGAAGGAGAAATGGAAGGGGAATGGGAAGGGAAAGGGGACACACAGATGTGGGCCCATGGAAGAAATGAAGGGGAAGAGGGAGGGAACCGGGTATCAATGGTGTGAAGGATGAGTTGGGATGGGCCCTATGTGGAGACATTTGTGTAGTGTTGAATGATGACTTTATTAGGAGAAGTAAAAAAGTGGGTATGGAGGGTTGTTGGGAAGAGAAAAAGGAGGGCATAAAAATAATTTGTTAAATTAAGAGTAGGGTTAAAATGAAAAGAAATGTGTACAAATAGTGTAAAAAATGCTAAACATACAAGAATTGATTCAAAAAAGTTGGTGAAAATGGAAATGAAAATGGTAAACGTACAGAAAAAACTGAAAAAAGTAGATACGGAAAAAACTTAAAGTACACAATCCGATTTTACAACTGAATACTAAAATTTGGAAAACAAAAACAGAATACAAAACACGAAAACGAGTTGCGTAAACATACAACCCCTAAGCAACTGTAGGACTGGTGTGTTTGTCATTGTTGTCTCGAGTTTTGGTAAAGGTTGAGTAGCTCTGGCATTCAAATGCAATTATTCTCCTAAAGTAGCCTAGCAAGGGGCTTACCAAGTGTATCATATGGTGTTATAAACTTCTGATAATATCCGGCAAGCCCTAAAGTTCTCCAAAATTGTTCAATAACCTTGGTAATGGGCCCATTGATCGTGGTTGAGATCGTGCTAGGGTCTACTGCCACACCTTAACTAGAGACAATATGACCTAAGTATGTCACTTATGGGAGGCAAATGAAGATTGCGTTATCAATAGTTAGCCCTATGTTTGAATAGCCTAGGCTTATATCTCGTTTTAATGATAACAACATATTGATTTTGTTTGTGCTACAGTGGATGCTTGAAAGTTTTAAACATACACAATCATAAAGACATATTTAGAAAGTTGAATATGGAATGGAAACAAATGAGTTTAAAACTATATGAAAAAGAAGTTGAGAAAGCTTCAACAAGTCCAATGTTAAAAAACAACAATGAATGGATAAGCAAAGTTACTTTCATGTGTGTGTGTTCTTTACGACTATGTAATTAGTCTTGATATGATGTTTTGATTGATGTGTATGTTCAAGAATGACCTTAGGACATTTTATGCGTTGCATGTGAGTTCATAATCTTTCAAATAAGTGTGCTTTAGAAAATGGGTCAACTTTGGAGCTAACTAAGATTTTATCGAGAATGTTTTTGGAAATAATCTTTCATGTTTTGATAAACTTTTTTCATTACTTTTCTAACAAAACATGGCGCCTCAATCCATTTTTTCTATAAAAAGTCATGCCAAAAACAAGAGAGATGTTTTTCTTGAGAAAACTATTGTTGGCAATTGAAATGTCAATGCAGTCAACTGCACTTGGGCAATGTCACCTCAAAATGGGAATGTACTCGACAACATTGTATAATAATCAACAGTAAACTTCAGGATATGAAGATAACAGATAGTTTTGTTGAATTTTAAGTTTAATCTTCCAAAAATGGTTTGGGCTTCACTGTACACTGTAGGTTCAAGGATTATCTTCATGATTTGACATAATTAAAGATAGTGTTTTTATAAATCTTTGATTAAGAGTGAGCATCTTTAAGTCATCATTCTTTAATCTCTCAATTTTTTAAGGATTCAATTGTAGACATCTTATTTGTGGAGAGAGCTTGAATATAAAAGAAAATTCATTTTAATCAACTTGTGGCAAAGTTTGGGGTCATCAAGCTTTGGAGTTTTGAGGTCGAGCTTGGCGTTATCAACATTTGGAGCTTTAAAAGGTTCTAGGTACTTGGTGTGTGCACAAAATAAGTGCAGTTCAATGATGTCCTTTAGGCTAACTCCCACACGGTGATACCCACTCCTAAGGTCTGGCTATGTAATTACATAAACCTCATGCCACTCATCCGGTAAATCTTCCACAAAGCAGCGTTAAGGAATTTGTTTTTTCTGGTTACTTGATATTAAGTCCTCTATAAATTGTACACTTTTTCCATGAACCATCCTTCCTCTTAACTTAGAAGGCTGGAGATCCACATCTCATGGACTATCTTACTACTTCAGTTTTTTGTGAATAGGGAATCTTGTATGGCCTGATGTTTACTTGTTATGCATTTGGGAATGAGGGGAATATGTTGGTCCTACGGTCGAGTATATTGGGTGGTAGACCAGGGCAGCAAACATATCATAAAACCAGAGTTGTCTTTCGGAGTTATCTCTATATGGTAGGATGGTGATAGTGTATACCTGACCATATAGAACCCCAGTGCGGCGGGTGAGGTACTTGTACATGGGTTTGGCTGATATCATCTCCAGTTCAGCTTCCCTACTACCACCATCGAATTGCCTCTCCCTGAGAACGGTCATAGTCTTCTCAATGAAGTCAAATTGCACTTATCCAAATCCCTTAAGCAATTGTAATCCAAAAGCCCAATCACAACCTCTAGAGGTAATAACATCATATTTATTTTGAATCAGATCTTTGCCGTGAATTCCTGGCACAGTAAGACTCACTGCTGATCGTATTCCCATCAGCCACCATGATGTGTATGGCTGGCAACACAGTACACCTAAGCCTTTTAGCAAAAGCCGGCACAAAGATATCGTCGGTTGACCCTGTATTTTTAGTATAGATAAGGTTTTGTTTCTACCTTTGCCTCATAACTTCAAGGTACTTTGTGTCAAGTTGCCTGACATTCATGGTACTTTCCGTCCTTTTCCACAGCTCTTCAGTGGTTTAATGTCATCATGGCCAGGGGACAGTCATCCCTATGCTCATTATCGATGATAATGATAAAGATCTGCTTATGCTTGCAGTTACGGGCGGAGAGAAATTATCGTCACACCACGGACACAAGCCCCTCTTACTTTTGTCATCGGAGAAATTCCCGTTTTGAGGTATTTAATTTTCTTTGCCTCGATGCTTTGGTGATGTTTGATGGGAATTTGGTGTGTTAGTAAGGCTGGAATGGAGGTGACTGGTTTTGGTTTGAACATGGT
Organism: Escallonia rubra; assembly: GCA_033065855.1. NCBI lineage: Eukaryota > Viridiplantae > Streptophyta > Magnoliopsida > Escalloniales > Escalloniaceae > Escallonia > Escallonia rubra. The sequence goes on along the minus strand of JAVXUO010000735.1, from coordinate 86,797 downwards.
TGGGTTTTGTCTATGGTCTTATGTTTTAGAGCAGTCATGGTTGGATTGTGGTTCCGAATTGATTGTCCGGGGCTAGTCCTAAGAGCATGCAACGCATTGTTGAGACACAGACTGGCCTCATGCTTCCTAGCAAAATGTATAGCACTCGATAGATCATGCACTTGAAATTTCTCCACACCCAAGCTGATCTCATCATGCAGCCCACTAACAGAAGTCTGCTCAAAATTACTCTCATTGAATCTACACCCTTGAAATATGGGCTCTAGAGGAGGCGTTCTGGTGGACGGCGGTTGTCCACGGATGACGGGCTGGACGGGGCTGGTAGATTTTTGTATTGGTGACGGCGGTGAGTGGCAACAGGTTTACGTGTTGGCGGGGGACTTGCACATTTCGGCTCTAAAAATACTTGCAATTAGTCCAAGGGTCGTATTAAAATGTTTCAAAATCCCCATATTAAGGTACTTGTGAAAGATGCACATCCCGTTTGTTTCTCAAACATTGGTGGATGGAAGGATTAGATTGCGTAAATATTAATACGATAAAACTCAATTGACTAAAAAATTAGGACAAAAAATACGGGCAAACCCGAAGAGTAATTCGGTATTAGATTGCTGGCGAAGCTGAAGCCTGGATTTAGCATTTTGCGCTCCAAAGAGAAAAAAGTTTTGATACCGAACATTTTTGAAGCTCAAAGAGAGTGTTTAGTGAACTGAGCATGAAATCTGGTCATTACCATAACAGCACTCGTGTAGAGAAGCAAGTTCTGAAGAACTTGCACTTCCAAATGTTTGATAAGAGCCAAGGCTGATACGAGTCAAGCAGGGCTCAGCTCAACAAGAAGAAGAACGGAAGTTCCTCAAGGCTAAGAGCTCAATCTTGGCAATAAGAGCAAAGGCTTGTTTAGACCAAGCAAGCAACGCAAACAATAGCTTTGGTCAACAAGAAGTGGCGAGGGCCTTTTAGCCAAGAAAGAGATGCTCCTGGGAAGAAAAACATATCTTGTTTGGCGCACAGGTACAAAGTAGCAGCAAAGTCTGTTGCAAGGCAAGAAGAAACCTAGCAGAACTTATAAGGTCATAGCGTACTTGCCTTGACCTCAAGGACAACATAGCCAACGGTTCGCTGCAAGTACTTCAGGCCTCTGGCATGAAGGAAGAAAAGAACGATATAGAAACTAGATTCAGTTTCTCTAAAGAAGAAAAGAAGAAGTTTTAAGCAGTTTGCTAGTGCCGAAATTTTGTTTCCCATTTGACTAAACAAAGATCAAGAAACTAGGTCTAGCATAGTGGGGAAATATCACCGGAGACTGTCCCGTGTTGGTGCTGCAGCGCCAGTGGCCAGGTTCAGGGCATGCAAATGTGTACTCGTGTACCTGTGTGTAAGCAAGTGTGCGATATGTACAAAGGTATTACTTGATTTGAACATAACTGCACAAGTAACAGAAAAAAAAGATACAGAAAATACAGAGTGCCACCAAAACTTCCAGTGTCCTCTCTCTCTCAAAGAAAGGGCAAGACTTCTGACTAAAAGGATCACAAAAACGCTACACCATCAGCTTGTTTGATAGTCCAGAAGATGAAACTAAAAGGAAAAACAATTCAGACTTTCAGACAAGTTAACTTCACTTCTTAATATCTTCACGGAGCTTCAGAAACTCTTTGTACGGTCACCCGGCCATAACACAATGAAATCAGAGCATGAAAGAACTCAGATACACATACCATATCCCATGGTGGAGTGTGAAGTAAAAAAGTTGAAATCATGGTGCAGTACATTGAGCTGCTTCAACCAGGAATCAGCAGCACTGTGAAGATCAATCAGCCTTCCATACTCGGATGCATCTGAGTTAATCCAGACATCACCTTGCATCTTATATGTTGCCAGCCCAAAGGGAGGAAGAAAGATTTTACCACTACCCTTCCCTTTAGATTTCTCAAGCAATGGGTCTTCTGCTTCCTCATCATTATCCACGGCATCATCTGGGTTATCAAACCAAAAGCATATGAGGTAACTCAAAGCAAGGATATGTTCCCTATTGGATCAAAGGCTCGTAAACAGGTTATCATATTCTACTACCACATTTTTTCTTTGCATACATGTTCATGGAATGTGGATGCTTAGGTGGATGTGCGGTAACACAATTCTTTTTTATCGCACTAGTAAAACGTTTAGCTAATAACACCAGTTAAGGAAAAATACTTATTTCAATTCTAAAACAGGATGGTAATTATTGGCGGATTTTAAAAAAAGAAACCAAATGTATTAGGTATTTGGGTATTGTGCAAGTCGTGTATATCATCTGAAAAATGGCCTGTCACACTTTATTGGTAAAACAGTTATATAGCCTCCCGAATATAAACCGTCAAGTATAATTGCTGTATGCTAAAATATATGCACTCCCAATTAGAAGGAAAGAACAAGAAGGCATTAAGTGATAAAGCTCGAAACAGAAGTTCAGTGGTTGTTGCCAAGGAAGTGGGTCTGTGTAAGCGTGGAGGTTCCAGAAGGGAGTACAACCCGAGTTAGATGCTAAGTAAGATCACGTTAGACAAGGCAAGGGTAGTAGCATGGGAAAGAATTGAGTATGAGTGAGTACGGAGATGGCATTCCGAGATCGAATGTCAAGGTCCACTGATGAGGTCTGATGTGACGATGTCCAGCCAAACAGTTAAACAATTTTCTATCTCTAGAACTCTTAGACTGCAGAGTTTAGAGTGAGAAGGGAAGTTGTGAAGTTTTGTGCAAATGAGTTCTCAACTCCTCTATTTATAGACAACTAAGGGTTCTTTGAATCCTTGTGATGAATGGTGGCACCTGGGAGTGAGACCTCACCAAAGGCGCGTTATATGTCATGCACTACCGTGCTTGCTCGCCCTGCACTTGCAACGTCGCTCATCTGTCCGGGAAGTGGTGGTCGAGTAATCCCTCGAATCAGCCACCTATCCAGTACCCTTGCTGAGTCCCACCAAGGCATCAAGAAAACCCTGAAAAGGTGGGGAAGCCCGCGACTGACATGCCAAGCAGATCCCAGGTGCGATGTCCCCTAAAGGCCTCTTCCAATCTCAAGTGACCCGGAGTATCATCCTAAGAGGTGCGGATGAGCATCGGTAACACGGCTGTGAACGGATTATTGTTGAGGCGTCCTTGGCATCAGGCGAGTCATCTTGAGACGCAATAGTGTCTCAAAGGGAGCCTTCCTATCCCAGGGGAGACATCCTCGTACCAGAGCACTGTGTGCCTACTCTATGGTGTTAAGCATCAAGTCACTCGGACGATCCTCCTTTGGTGTTCAGGAATTTGCCATACTCAAGGCAAAGTGTGCATGCCCTAATATGATTGGGATAGGTGTATGGGTGCAGTGTAAGGATGCGATGTGTAAGCACAATGCATAGGCTAGGTAAAAGGATGCGATGCATTGGCACGATGCATGGATGCAGTGCGAGAGTGCGGCATGAGCATGTGGTGCATAGCACGACACGTCGACACGCAAAGGCGCAAAATATGGTGTATGGTGTAGATCATGGATTTTCCAATAACCAAAATGTCGTGTCCAGAGTGATAGTCGTGGCAAATACAGGCGTCGTGGAGGAGGAGGTGACCGTTGAACCAACTTGGCTTGGCGATCGGGTTGGCCTGGCCAAATCCAAACGCCCCGTGCGACCGAGGGGTCCAGCCGACTCATTGTGAACTCAGAGACCAGGGTGGCAGCCCCCTTGGCGGCCTGGGACAAAACCTACACGATTGAGGTTGTCTGACAGACTGTGGTGGTCTAACCGACACCCTAGTGGTCTCTTTTTTCATGGCATAGCCATTCTTCCAAAGTTATTGTTGCCTTCGTGGCAAAATGGTATGTTATGATTAAAGTGGTTGACTTTGTTGACATTTTGGCTGTTAACTATACTGATGTGACGCGAAAAGTAGATTCCGTACATGCCAAGTGCGTGTAGCCAAAATGGGCTAGAAACATTTAGAGTAAGAGTTTGTAGAGGAGTACACGCATCATGGAGTCATTGTGCAGGCTTGAAAAAGATCACCCTTTACCACAATGGAGTACCCGTCGAAGTGTAGTGAATGATGCGTGCACAACCAATATACGTACAGCTCAGATCAACATTGAAACTAGAAATCTTTGTCTTAATTTCCTTTCTCAGCCATGCTCCCTTTTTCCTCTTTTGCTTAAAGTTTAAGGCACGGCACATTCTGCTCAAATTATAAGCTCGTCTTATTTTCATAAATAGAGATTGATGTGAAGTTTGTTTTCTTTCTCTTGTTCCCCTATTATGTGCTGCTCAAAATAGAAGAATCGTGGATGAAAAGACAAGGCATGACAAAAATTTAGATGGCTTTCCAAAAGACAAAGGGTTCACGAGGGCAAGTTCTAGTCAGCTTATAAAATGGCCAAGTATGTGATTCACCTGCCGGGGGAAAACTTAGAGGATAGAGGCTCAACCATGACACAAACGGAACATAGAGGTGTTCAGATTTTTCTGTCTTTGGAACAATTACATCAATTGCAGTAGGCCAAGTAAAACTGTAGCATGATTTCATTTCCGTATATATGAAGTACGAAACGGCCACAAGCTTAATACTAGAGATCGAAAATTCTGTGTTCGTTAGTATTGTTCTTGATATTTAGCAGTATGAAGGGTTAGCACAGTATGATCGCCTATTCTAGAATGAGTGCTGCATAGTGCATGAAACATTAAGATGGAGAAGAAAGATTTCAGGAGTTTATGCACTTGCCCTTCTCAAAGGTTTCAATTAGCGGTGCCATGGGATTGCTCAAGCCTTGTGTAATAACTGCAAAGCCAAATTCCAGGATGAAAGATCTTAAAAGCTCGCTCTATTCAACAAAACCTTCCAATCTTCCCTATTGAAACACATGTTCTGTGATAAATTTCTAGCAACCAAAATTATTTCCAACCAGTAACCACGTTATCACCAGTTTTCCCCCATATTACCCCATCAACTTGACACCAGAGCCACTTGAGAGAAACCAACTTTGGCAATGTATGGGTTTCCGACTTGAAAAGTGGGTAGGTAATGTTTAGCTTGAAAAAGCAGCTAGGAAATTTGGATGGCTAAGTCGTATCTCCTGTAACCAGCTTCTGGCAAGCTTAATCCTCTGCTCCCAAACAGGGGAAAAGACTTCTGAAAGTGAATATCGAACCCTTCGTCCAGCAAGTTCATAGTAAAACAAAACAAAAAATATCGTATCCTGAATGGAAGTGCAGACATAGATAGTGGATACCTTGGAATGATGAGGACAGTGTATGAAAAGTGAGGAAGCATGCCGACAGGTCCTTCACATTTCCCTTAGTAGGAATATGATATATAGGATACCTATCAACATCAAAAGGCATAGAGTAAATACATCATCCTAATTGATGCAGACACTTTTTACTATAAACTAAAAGAAAATTTCATCCATACAATCCTTTACGTTTTCTGAAAAGTAAACAGAAAGATACAACAATGTTGGCCTTAGAACCTATATGAGATTCAAAAGATAGTCAATCAAATGTAATCTACCGTACAAGGAACATCAGTGAATATAAAGTTCTGTTAGTTATTACCTAAACTATTGTACCTTGAACTACAGTTATTTGATTCAGATCTAATTTCTTGCTTTTGCAGCCATATTGACGTTTTTAGAAGTCCAGAGAAGTTCCCTTTTTCCAGTAAAAAGAGCCATAACTTATTCCAGATCCTATATGGTAAGGTATATTGGAAACGGCATGTGAAAATATTTGTCGGTCAGTGGGATAGAAACTAAACGACAAAACCAAACTCCAATGATATGATACAATGAATGGTATCCACAACGCGAAAAAGTGTTCTTGTTTGTCGGTTTGCGTCATTAACGCTAGACATTAAACGTATCTTTCATATTTTCATGTCAAAGAAACATGTCATAAGAGTAACATCATGATCATAGTAAAACATCAACAACAACAGGATAAAGTTTGAGCGAATCCACGACAACATTTTTGGGGATAAGGAGTCACGCACCAAGCAACGGCCATCCAACTAGCAGGAGAAAGATCCACGTTCTTTAATGTCATCAATCCAGGATAAGTTTGAGCGAATTCAATTATCTGAATCAGACAGACTAATCAGAATCTCATTCGTTAATAACGACAAGCAGGGGTTATCAATTCACTGAAAAGAATCATCGTCAATGATAACTTCGAGACGTAAGCAATGTAACAAAAACCAAAATCTACTAAACAAGAAAGATTATTTACTTTGTCCACGAGCGGAATCCTCCAGTATGGAGAGCATGTATCATAGTACTCAAAGTATAGGTTACCGAGGCGATCCTTCATGGGCAATGCACCCTCATGGTCAATGCTTGAATCTGCCGAAGTGGCATCCCAAGCTTTGCTAGAGTTATTACTTAACGACCTTGAGAGCTTATCACTCTCGCTGTCATCACTCCAAGAGTCAACTTCAAATTCCACCGGATCAGTATCATATCTTGGATTCCTATAAGAGAAAAAGCGCACACTTCATTAATTTCACGGCCATCTCATGAAAACCTTCAGCCCAAATACTCTTAAGTAAATAGACTTGGAATACAGTTGTAAGTTAATTCATTTACGTGCAGACACAAACGGAGAGAGGGAGGGTATGTATACCTTGAAGTTGCAGATGACTTGTTAACATAGATCTGGATAGCAGAGAGATAAGGAACGTAATACTGCACAACGTTCTCACCATTATTCAACACTACTGGGGTGCCGGCACCATAGGCACTCCATTCATCATAGCACTCCCAGAGATCACCGAGAGTGAAGTACTCGGTTATTCCCTTCTTAACCGGCTGCGACTGGCTATTCAGATCTTGCAAGCAGCCCTGCAAAAACTCAAAAATTAAAACGAACAGGTTTCTTATTTTTTGTAATCCACTTGTACCATAATAAAAAACTGAGGTATAGGAAGAGAATCTTTAACCTTGCATTTAAACTTCAAAACCAAGCCATGCATACTTACCAAAGGCATAATCTTCACCTTTCAGAGAAGATAAGAAGAGAGAAAACTACCAGGAAAAGAAGCAAAACTGAAATAAAGGTCATAAAAACATGTTGAACCTTTAATGCCATGAGCTTATATCTCCCACAACTGAACCTACCAAAACTAATTCCACAAAAACAGATAGTATTTTATATGCTTAACAGTTATAGAAGCTATCTATTTGTACTCTTTTCATGGGAAAACTTTTACTGGCACCATCCTGCGTCTGATACATTAGTGTGTGTGCGCGCGCGCGACAGAGAGAGCGATATATAGAAACTAACAGCCTAAATAGAGCATAAGAACAAAACCATAAGGTCCATAGAACTCGAGAAAAAAACAACAACAGATAAAAGATCAGAAGACCAACCGCGAAAACGGATATCCAATCAATTGACAGATCACATAGACAAACCCAATACCTACAGAAAAAGAAAAACAAGAACAGAAAAAGAAAGAGAGGGAGGGTTTAGATTACCTGGGGAAGGGGTTTTGAAGGCAGGACGGGGGTGACGGAACTTAAAAAGCTTTCCAGATTTGAGAGAACCGGCGAAGGAGAAGAATGTTTTGGCGATGAAGAAGACGACCACGACATTGTTTTTCTTTTTCCCTCAATCACTTCCTTTCACGCTCACCCAGTGTCTGATAATATACGAACAGACCAGAATAGCTCTGTTTTCTTTTGTTCTTTAAGGATGGCTAGTAACAAACGTGATAATTAATGTCAGGACGACAACCACTTAAAGCCGAACAGGATTTACACGCACACACACACACACACACACACACAAGCACACGGAGACTAATTATCACCTCCAAATTAAATGTGAATTCGAAGAAGAAAGGGGAAAGAGAGAGGTACTAACAAGATTACAGAAATGCATGGAGAGTCAAATGTAATCTTGCCTTTCCATTCTACAAACCTTTTAAGAACGAATATTTTTTAAGATATCTGATTTGTAGGGCTTACCTAAAAGAGCAGAGAAGTTTAAATCTTTTAAAACAAAACAAAAAGAAATACCCACCATTCAAGATGGAAGGCAATTAAGGATAAGTATGAACAGATTGACACACACCAGAGCGAGCGAGCGAGCGAGAAAGCGTGTGTGTGTGGGTGCGGGAATGGAACATTTAAGAGATCAATTCGCAACCCATCTCGGTGTTGGCTCTTCTTTATCACTCATTAATGGCTTTTTTACTTAATGAAGATTCTATTAATACTGAACCAGATAATTTATGAGAAGCCTTTTTCTCTGTTTCACCCAAACAGAAAACTGAAACGCCCGGCCGCAAGAGTTTTGAAACGGAAGAGTGTAAATAAAGAGAGTCAATATTTCAAGTGCTAGTTGAGGAGGAAGAGGAAGCAGAGAAGAGAAAGAGAAGCAGAGTTGGGGGTGGGGGTTGGAGGTAAGTGAGAAAGGAACAAAGGGGCAAGGCATTATGCGGAAAAGGGAAGGAGAGCGGTGCTGGGGCTGTGAGCGTTCGCTTCGCCGCGTGTTGTGGGTGAATGTACAAAACAGTGCTGATGGAAGGAGCTTGTGTTGGGGTGTGGGGGTGGCGTCTGTCCCTTTTCACCTTCCCCCTCATTTTGATTTCCTCTGCGTGTGCTTACCACGTGTCTCCTATTCTCTCCTGCTCTCAAAAGAGTGCCCTTCGCACAGCGCCAATTAATAAATGGGATAATTGTGTAAAATATCCCTATGATTTGTAGTAGTTATAAAAAAATTCCTCCCGTTACAAAAATTGCAAAAAGACATCTAAGATTTAAAAAATGTTACACCCGTTAATAAAACTGTATGTTTTAACCGCGTTTGTGGTAAACGCGCCTGGAGAGCAAGTGTCACTGCTAAATAATTATTGGAAACTCATTTTTGCCCCTAGATACCTCTCTTGCAGTCAAGCCCTAATTAGGGCCGGCGCAAGAAAACAACGGTAAAGCGGGGAAAGGGAGGAGAAGGGAAGGGGGAAAGGCAGGGGAATGGGAGATGAGGGGAGGGGGAGCTGCGGTTGTCATCAGCGACGGCCGTGACAGCTCCGGGGAGAAGAACCGAAGGCCAAACTGGAGACCAGCGAAGAAGACGGCCGGAAAACCAGAAAAAGATTTGTCGGTGACGGGACCTCGACAAATCTATAAATCCGAAGCTTAGGCTGGGAAAACGTGAAGCCTGTAAAATCCCGGTTACAAGACCACGACAAATCTGCAAATCCGAAGAGAACAGGCGCCTCACCGGACAGGAAAATCCAAAAATAAGACCAATGTGCTTATATACAGGGGTAGTTTAGGGAATTCGTTAATTCTGTAACGGGAGTTGACGGATGTAACACTTTTTAAATCTTAGGTGTTTTCTTGCAATTTTTGTAACGGGAGGGATCTTTTTGCAACTACCCCAAACCACATGGGTATTTTACGCAATTTTCCCTTAATAAATCTTAAGCATAAATTAATATATGTTAAATTTTAGTTATGCTAGAAAAATATAGATAAAATTGGTTGAAAGTTTTTTGAAAAAGTTTAAGAATTAATACCAATTTCCTATCCTTAAACTTTAAAGGGAAAATTGCAAAAACCACCCTCGTGGTTTGGGCCAGTTGCAAAAAGACCCTTGCGGTTACAAAAGTTGCAAGAAGACACCTGAGGTTTCATATGTGTTGCACCCGTCAAAAATTCCGTCTCTTTTAACAACATTTGGGGTAAACGCACCTGGATGGCAAGTAACATTGTCAAATACCCATTGAAAACCCATTTTTGCCCTCGGATAGATCTCTTTGACCCACCCTTTTAATTACAATTAAATCAATTTCCATTTTCATTTTCAGATTGCATCAATTTCTATTTCCATTTTCATTAATTACAATTACTCTGGTGAATCAATTTGTGGCTTCCAAATCGTAGATCTAGGGTTTTTTTCATCACCACCGGCATCAACCTCACAACTTCACTCAAATCACCTCCGGCGCCGGTCTCATCACAATACCGTCGGCGTCCCTGTCGCTACCGGCTTCAACACCAAATCACCACAACCCCACGGCTACACCCCAGCGCCGCCGGTGGTCAGATCGTCCACCAAAACCACCTCCACTACCGTCGATGTCCAGATCGGCATGTACACCCGGGGATCTACCTCAAAACCAAGCACCATCCATCGCCGGACCGAGACTGCCGATGTGTAGACCGTAGATCCCTACACTCCGGCCTTTCACCACCACGACGTCAAACGAAAAACAAACGGTGGAAGTGGAACCCAAAATCGACGGACAGATCCGGGTGGAGTAGGCATTTGGGGGAGTAAAAGACTGGTACCTGGAGTTGCTGAGGAGAAGCAGAGCGGCCACGTCCTTGAATACCAAGCAAGGCTTCGATCAGTGAGCTCTCTTCTGGAGTGAACGAGAGTTGCACTTCCTGCTGTTGGTCCACCGCCGAACATGAAATACGTCGGCAAATGCCATGCTTGCCACCAGAAGGTCTCTTTTGGGTCTAACGTCGTGCCTCTGTGGGGCTTCTGTCTATCTTATGCGTCTATGTGGGAGAGATGTAAAGGAGGTTAATATATACAGGGGTATTTAAGTCAATTCGTTGATTCCGTAACGGTTCTTGACGGGTGCAACACATATGAAACCTCAGGTGTCTTCTTGCAACTTTTGTAACCGCAAGGGTCTTTTTGCAACTGGCCCAAACCACGAGGGTGGTTTTTGCAATTTTCCCAACTTTAAACCGAGAATTTTTGTAGCCTAGCTCCAGACCTAGGTTGAAAGGTGTATATCACCGAAAAGTGAACACCATCAAAAGCAGTGAGTGTCATTGGAGGGGGCCAAAAAACATAAACGCATTGAGTACCGAGATAAAAGAGACTTATCCACTAGGTTTAAATTTGTAGGCAACATGATAAAACTTTATGGTTCCATAAAAAAATATTATAAATTGGGTTTGAAGTTGGAGTTACACCTAAATCTACAACCCTATCGTAAATTAAGCGGCATACAACACATAATCTCTCTCTAGACGGCAATAAAATGGTAATTTCACAAAAAAGGATGTGCAAACTTAATCATATCCTATGTGAATAAAATAGTATTTGTCTCTATGCATTCATTATAGAGCTGTAGAAGGTATCGCGAGATAGCCCCAGGCGAAGGGCCTTATCTAAAAAGAGTTCCTATATGAGAGAGCCCGTTAAAGAATTATAATCTAGCAAGATATTCCTTGAGAAATAAAATTCAAAAACATAAATGAAACTTTTAACGTGAGAAATACATATTTTTTGTTCCTAGATGAAAGAAGGAGTGCCAGACACTAGATAAGTGTCGCCACCGGAAAACACAAAAATAAGAGGGGTCGAAACCCTTTTTATGTCATGTTTTAACATTAATAATGGCTTACATGCAACAAAATTAAAAATTTGGTAGATTTAATATAGCAATTAAAAAACAATATTGCACAAACTAGGGAGTGATCGCGGTCCCTTGGGCCCTTAAGAGGATCCGCCTCCGAATAAAAGTGAGGGCATGAGAGAGGCTGGCTTCATTCAGGTTGAGTTGAGTCTGCCAAGTATGTAATGCCCCGACTTTGAGAGCCGTTACTAAAATTTAAAATCCTAAAGTGAAATACATTCCACTAAACTTTCAATTACACCAAGGTATAAAGTAGAACATCTAGTCCAATAGCAATAAAAATATATTCATAAGATTAAACTTACTTAGAATCAATCCTCTTCAAAAATCCAACTAAAACAAATAATAATAAACCACCCCAAAATCTATTACAACATTCTAGTTCCAATTCAAATTACTCATATCTGAATAAAGTTCTCAAAATGAATTACACTGTTCAATCACGCTAACAAAATAAATGCTCTAATTCCCCCAAAGATTGCCAAGCCTCTAATCACGTCTACTACCTGTGGTAAGGGACAAAGCAAACAAAGAGATGTGAGCTCGAATAGTCTAGTAAGGGAAAAACAAATAGGAAGCAATACAATAATTCAAAGTCCAAAACAAAGTCAAAGCTTGACGAACAAGCGATAGCAATTGACGCTGACACAAATAAGGTGAAACACATATGCCAAATGCTCATTAAGTGGTCCAAAAGACCCAAATCAAACACAAAACTTGATGGTATGAAACGCATACTAGTAGCATAATAGCCGTCGTCAAGAGGGCTATCCAAAACTCACTAAAAGTGATCACAAAAGCCACTAAGGTGGCTGCAAAAGTCACTAGGTGACTACAAAAATTACTATAAAAGTCATTGAAGCGACTACACAAATCTTAAGACTCCTTTTTTAGAACGAGTTATTAAGATTAATGATCATATACTAATTCAGTAGCAGAGACCAATACTAATTCAGCGTAACACTTTCTCAATGGACTCCAAAGCCACGCAAGGTTAAACAATAACGTAGCAAGAAATGCTACTGCCCTAACAAGAAATTCGCTACACAATAACGGTTTGAAGCCTCAGTGATGATTAAAAACATAAAGGCGTAAGATATCCAATGACAATGCTACAAAGCAGCATCTATGACTTAGAAAGGATGCTGAAATTCAGCTTATACACTTGAGTACAACAACAAGGTTTCTATGGAATTCGGAAAAGTATCATACTAATATATGCCACTAAAAACTACACAGGAACAACCACCTAGAAAGAGTGTCCAGGGAACAAAAAAGCTGATAGGAAAATTCACTTCCATGAACTCGATGAATAAAATTCGATACAAACACATGCATGGGCTGTAATACAAATATAGAGCAGAAAGGATCCGGATCCCCTGCTGTTGCTAGGGTTACATCAGGGGTGCTATAGCTCCAGCAACAACTGTCGGATCAAGTTAGTTCGGATGGAAGGGCTTGGATCAAGCCACGTCGCCAGAAAAATTTATTCTCCTCATTTACTCTGCCGACAAACCACCCCAGTCGACCATCCACTCTCTCTCTCTAATTCCTTCTGTTGGCTGCGGCAGAGGCTCCTCAACGCCGTCCACTTTCCGGCGACAACACGGCGACGCGCCCCCGTTTTGTGTTGCTAAGACATGCGCCTGAACGGAACCTTAAACTAAGGAGACGTAGCTAGCTCTTCCATTCCCCAACTCTTTGAATAGATTGATAACCATTGTGTGCGCGGTTTCTCTCGTTATTGTGTAGATCGGGGTCGCCGGAAGGTGGGGAAGGTGTAGATCGGGGTCGGCGGAAGGTGGAGCAGCGCTGCGATTTTAGGCCGTCAGAGGAGAGAGAGGGAGTGTCAGTAAATGCGTTGCCGGAAGGTCCACCACCAGATGTGCCGTCGCCGGAAGGTCGAGGAGGCTCTTTACCGCTGGCAGAAGGAGTTGGAGAGAGAGAGAGTGTGAATGGTCGTTGGTTTGGAGAGAGAATGTTTGTCAGCAGGAGAATAAATTTTTCTGGTGACGTGGCTTGATCTGAGCCTTCCATCCCAACTAACTCGATCCAACGGCTGTTGCTGGGGCTACAGCACCCCTGCTGTAACCCTAACAACAACAGGGGATCCGGATCCGAGCAGAAAGCATGCGCTCAAGTTGCCAAGATTTGGGACAGCAGTAGTGCAATGGCTAACAGAGTGTACTACAGCAAAATTTGCAGGGACCAACAAAAAAAAAACAACCATTTCACTGTAAGTTTTGTCTGGACATGATTTGAATTTTAACAAGGAATCCTGATTGGTACTTTCCAGCCATGGAACGGTACCCAGCAAATTGAAACAGAAAGAACAAACAAACAACAACGTTGCTGGGAAAAATTCAGAAATATGGCACAATATCAAATTGCAAAGGAAAGAAGTCAGCAAGCATCTAAAGGAACACTTGAAGAGCTAAGGCAGGTTGTGCCAATGAACTCTTTAAATGCAAACTTATTGAGGGCAATATTACTCCAAAACCAACAGAAATGAAATAGCAAGAGAGGGCTACATATGCTAAGAGTTCTATAGCTTAGAATTGGAACAACTAACACCATGAGAAATACAGCAAAACTATAGAGTTCACAAGAACAAAGGATAAAGACAAAATGACAAGTGTAATTATACTGATTGCCATAATAATTTCGGCTAAAATTAGATATTGGCATGCATGGCAAGTGAACAGCATACATGTTTAGGGCATATAAAAGAGTTTTGGTGATGACACAATTATGAAAGAAAAAGAAAGAAACCAACATCAACCTAAAGATTCACAAAAGACTGTTTTAGAATTAAATTTTAGACATCAAACCAAGGAAAGCTCTTAATTATAATCAGGCTATGAGACCCTAAGCATATCAAAGAGACTAAAAGAAAATCCTTACCATAGCGAAAATTGAAAAAACCCTTACCACAACAAGAAAGCTAGAACCTTACCTCAATTCAAGCAATTCAACATGCTAAATTCCAATGCAACTGTGACGTGATTGCACTATCGCAAACCTGACACCAAAAGCCAAAAAAAAAAAAAAACCGCTCTAAGGCTTCATTCACATTAAAAAAAAGACTATAATTTTCTGAATTGCGTGACCTATAGCGACAGAAATCTATGCCTAGTTAGGGATTAAATTCCAATTCGGGGCTTACCTTGGATGAAAATGAAGAGAGAAAAATGGCCAAGAGCAGCAAAATAGCAAGCACACAACACTTTGGTGGCAGAATTGCTGCCGGAACGAAGGAGGGGCTAATTTAAAGGAAGGACAAATCTTAAAACTGTACCCTCAAGTTTTCATTATATACAATTTTAGTACACAAGTTTGAAGGTGTGTCAAAGAAGTACCCAAATTTAAAATAACGAACCAAATCAGTATCTCGACTCACGGAAGACGGATACTGTTAGAAATTAGAGGGGCAAGAGCGTCATTATAAAAAAAAATGATATAAACGCTATCCACGAGGCCATGCGGGCCATCCTTTTGACATAATTTCTCTTCTCTCTCTCTTCTCTCTTTTTTCTTCTTTAGTTTAACACACACCCCAAACCCACCCAACCCCGCCCCACACACGCAAACAGTTACGCACGCACACAACCACACACACATTGGCCCAGACGGAGATAAAGAACAAAAGTTCGACCGACAAATAGCTAGGTGAGGTAGATCGGGTGTGCCACTGTTTCAGACAGAGTGGGTATGACGCTAGAGTTTCCGCTGGCGCGACATTGAGAACTAGCACCATTGCTACCGATCATGGTTTGACGGCGCCACGTCGGTGGAGACCGAGGTAGTGATGGCGGCGACATGCACTGGTGATTGTCGCGGTCAGCAATTGTTGAAGGTGAGGCGGTGAGGCAACGGGGATGCCATCTGTCGTGCTAGTAAGGGCGCTGATTGGTGTGGCGGTGGTGACACACGGTGGTCAGCGGCAGTGTTAGGCGATGACAATGGTGGTGGTGGTGTTGATCTGGTGGTTTTGGTGGTTTTGGTGGGTGATGGTGGTAATGGGGAAGATGGGTAAACAGTATTGGGTTTGTGATGGCGATGTTGGTTTTGTGATGACGGTGGTGACGAGCGATGGTCGGCGATGGTGTTAGGCGACGACAGTGGTGGTGGTCTGGTGGTTTTGGTGGGTGATTGTGGTAATGAGGATGATGGTTAACATGTATTGGGTTTGTGATGGTAGTGTTCAATTTGTGATGGCGGTGTTGGTTTTGTGACGGCGGTGGTGACACGTGGTGGTCAACGGCGATGTTAGGCAACATCAGTGGTGGTGGTGGCGGTGGTGGTTGGTGATGGTGATAATGAGGATGATGGGTAACATTAGGGGTGTCAATACCAACCCAAACCCATTTATCCACCCACACCCGCCCATTTAAAAAGCACCCAAACCCATCCGTTTATTAATTGGGTCTTAAATGGGTTAATATTTTAAAACCCAATAAACCATAGGTTTAAATGGTTTATAAGTGGGTGCCCATTAAACCATACAATTTAATTATTAGAAAAGTCTCAGCCATGCCCAACAGACCAGCTACACAGCCATGCCCAACAGACCAGCCATGCCCACGCACAGCCAAGCACCACCCTCACTCCAGAAGACCTCAAGCGGTTTAGAGGTCAAAGTTCCGGCAAAGACCTCGAGCTAGTTCCATAAATCAGAGCGATCTTGGCTTAGATCTATAGTAGATCTGGGTTTTGAGGGTAAGGATGATCTCCAAAAAAACTGATGGAGGCTCAAACGGTGGCGTTCAGGTGGTTGTGGTGGTCGTCGAAGGGGCTGCGGTAGCTGTGCGGCGGGGCTGTGGATATGCTATAAATCGGAGCCATCTTGGCTCAGATCTATAGTAGATCTAGATTTTGAGGTAAGGTTGAAAAAACTGATGGAGGCAATTGCGGTGGCATTCAGAGTGGTGGTGGTGGTCTTCGAAGCAGCGCGGTAGTACTGCGGCGGGGCTGTGGATATTCTAGAATGCGGAGGAATTGTAGTGACGTTCAAAGGGTTATAGGTGGTGGTTCTCATCGTGATCTCTGTAGCAATGCGGCAGGGCTACGGTGGTTATGATAATCTGGCTTGGCAATGGAGCTTTGGTGGCGTCTGTGATGGGGGTTTTGTCAAGTGAATGGTGGTAGCTATGTGGCGGGGTTGTTGCGGTGGCTGATGTGGTTGTTGTCGGTACGGCAAGGGCAGTGGTTGCCAGTGGGGTGACGGTTGCGGGTGGCGGTGACGATGAAGATGAGGAGAGAACCAAGATTATTTACCTGTGAACTAGTCGTGGGTCATTTTTGGATTGATGGGTGAAACCAACCCATTAAAGGTATGACCCATTTAACCCACAAACAAATGGGTTGATATGGATTGGTGGCCCATTTATACCCAACCCATTTCATCCTCACTCAAACCCAACCCACCCGCCCAGTTTGCCAGCTCTAGGTAACATGTATAAATTGGTCATAGAGGGAGAGGGAGAGGGAGAGGGAGAGGATTTTTTGTTTTGATTAAATTAAGGAATGACAAAAAATCAAACGGTTGTCATAATGCCCACATGTTTTAAAGATATGGAATAATATCATTTTAGTCCCCTGAATTATTCCCATTTTTTTATTTTGGTCCCTGTACTTTAAAGCTCGTTAAATCAGTTCATGTACTTACCCCGTCATCAAATCTGTCCCTCCGTTGGGATTTCCCCGTCAAAAAGGACCACGTGACAGGCACGGGTCTTTTTTTGAAGGGTATTTTCGGAAATGGACTGAGTCTCACCCTAATTATCCCCCCTTCTCTCTCTCTCTCTCTCTGCTTGTTTCTCTCCCTCTCCCTTTGAGTAACCCGGATCTGCGAATCGCGAAGGTAAAGCCGCACGCCCCGAACGGGTTCGACTCGGGCTTGCCGCCGGTGACCGAATCCATGGCCGGTAGCCTTAGTGTAGCCGGAATTGCAGGAAACAGGGCAGCGGCGCGTTGGTTGCGGTAAGTGGTAGCGGAGGTGTTGGGCGGTAGCGTTCAGTGAAGGAGCGTCGGAGTTGATCGCCGGTGATGGGGTCCATGGCCGGCAGCGGGGCTGTCCCGAGGTGGGAGTGGCGCCGCCGATCTAGGGCCGGCTGCCATCTCTCATCTTCTCTCCCGATCTAGGGCCGGCAGCGGGGCTGTCCCGGTGTTGGGCGATGGCGTTCAGTGAAGGAGCGTCGGAGTTGATCGCCGGTGATGGGGTCCATGGCCGGCAGCGGGGCTGTCCCGAGGTGGGAGTGGCGCCGCCGATCTAGGGCCGGCTGCCATTCTCCCGATCTAGGGCCGGCAGCGGGGCTGTCCCGGTGTTGGGCGATGGCGTTCAGTGAAGGAGCGTCGGAGTTGATCGCCGGTGATGGGGTCCATGGCCGGCAGCGGGGCTGTCCCGAGGTGGGAGTGGCGCCGCCGATCTAGGGCCGGCTGCCATCTCTCATCTTCTCTCCCGTCTTCTCTTCTGTTCTCTCTCCCGTTTTCTTCTCTTTTTTTTTGCCTAAAAACAATATGGTTTTACATTGATACCCCTCAAAAAATGACCCGTGCCTATCATGTGGTCTTTTTTGACGGAAAATCTCAACGGAGGGACTAAATTGATAACGGAACAAAGTATAGGGACTGATTTAACGACTTTTAAAGTTCAGGGACCAAAATAACAAAACGTGGATAGTTCAGGGGAGTAAAATGATATTATCCCTTAAGATATTGTGTCAAAAAGACGAACCCCACATGGCCAGGTTGACAGGGTTTATATCATTTTTTTTCTTCATAATGTTGGTCTTGTCCTTTTGACTTTCTTACGACATTCATCTTCCGTCAGCCGATGTACTGATTTGGTACGTTATTTCAAAGTTAGGTACTTCTTTGGCACACTTTCAAACTTGGGTACTAAGTTGTACATAATATAACCTTGAGGGTAAAGTTTTGAAATTTGCCCTTAAAGGAAAGCCTAATTGACAAATTACACAAATACCCCCCAACTTTAGATACTTATTCAAAACGCACCAAATTTTTTCTAAAATTACGAAAATGGCACTAACTTTATTTATTAATATTATTTTACTAAAATAATAATTTCAGTAAAATAATGGGATCTTACAAAGTATGTAAGCTAGCTTGGTTTTGGGTTGAGTGATGGGTGGTTGGCTGAAATAGTCAATATCTAGAGCCCATTCAATCATTACTTCCAAATCACAGTCTTTAAAAGCCCAATTACCAAACTTGAAATCCCCGTCGAGGGAATTCTAAAATCAATAAACAATCTTCGTGGTACTTATGAATTAATTTTTTGGGGGCATATTTTCACCTAATTTTCAGGTTTGTACCAATGTAGAAATTTCAAAAGGCAATAAAGTGGGGAAAAAAAAAGGAAAGCAACAAAAGCATAAAGGGAAGGGGGGGATTTGCAATATCTTCGGTCATTGTCAAAAGTTGTAGATATTAAGAGTTCCGGTTCTAAAGTAATTAATTATTTAAGGGTAGGGATGTGCTTTGTGTCATGTTTGAGAAGTTTGCTGAAGAAACTTTTAAGGCAGGGAAAGTTTGTATTTAGAGGTCACTCTTGAGAATAGTTTCAATTGTCATTGAGAAAGGAACTTTAGACTTCATTATTTTCTTGACCTAATGAAAGCTCCTTAACTTTTTGTAAGTTAATATAATGATTCTAGATTATAGTGAAGTTATGCCTATTCAATGGTTATGGATAATAATGCTGGCTCATTGAACTTGATGTTGTAAAAAGTTACAGAATTAAAAGTTACAATTATAAAGTGATTGATTATCTGGGGGTTGAGAAGTGCTTTGTTGTGTTAGAGAAATTTATTGAAGAAAGTTTTGAGTAGGAGATAAAGTTTTCATCACTAAAGAATTCATCAGTCTGAAGGTTGCCGAAAAAAATGAGTACAAGATTTGGTGATCGCTTTTTTGGTTTATTTCTTTGAACGAAGCACTTTTTAGATCACAACGAGCAAGGGAGGAAAGTGTAGGCAAAGTACAAGGATCGACCACAAACGTGTGTAAAGATGAAATCTTTTCCAAATTGATATTGCAAAAATCGCAGATGAGAAAAAATGTTGGTTTGGATGTCCTTGCCCATGAAGGCATCGGACCTAGAGCATTTGGTGACCGGAAACAATGTTGGCATTAAACCAAGCCTAACCCACTTTCATTATCCTATAATTTATGATGTATTTGTCAATGCCCTAATAGTCTAGTGGTAACTCAAGTTATAATTATAATTGTCTAAGTATTATTGTGTTAAGAACCCATCCAGCAATTAAGTTTCAACTATGCTTGTTTCTAATTTCTGCAAGTGAGAATAAGAGAAACTAATAGTGTCGTTGCGTGTGGTCCTGAGAGTGTGCACGATGTGCAAAGATCATCTGTCATAATGGTCTGATAAAAAGGTGAGATACCTAAAATTCAATCACCAATCATCGTTTGGCACATTGCCTTTGTGGTCACCAGGTCAATTCCAAGTTAGTCATTTGCCTTACACATGGACGACTGGTGTTTCTGGAAGCTTCTAAATTGCTTCCCTGGGATAAAGTCAAAGTCAAAGCCATCTGTCGGTTCTAATTTTATTAGGTTCTAATTCAAAAGACTATATAAAGGGTATCTCTGTATATATGAACAACTAGCTTATTAAGTGTTTTACTCGTATAACTATTCTCTGACGTTTTTTTTTTAAACCCCAATTGGGGTATATTAGAACTGCAATTCATATATAACCGTCGGTATGGGAAATCGAACACGGGACCTCGAGGTCACTCCTCGAGACCGCTTGCCATCTCCACCACCCCTTCAGTTAACTATTCTCTGACTTAAATATCAAAAAGTTCCCCTGTAGCAACCCAATCGACGGTCACTTTCTTTTTTCCTTATTTTTCAGGTCATAAATTTCGACCGTGCTTCTAAGAATTGCACATTTAAATAGAATTATGTGACTCAATTCTTATTGTTAGTTTCTAAAAATAGTTTAGAATTCATCTAAGAGGTACTCAATGACTCCGTTGATTGCAATCCCAGGATGGGCAAATATCACAGATGGTGAATCATTTTCTTTTTATACGCCTGTCATTATCATTGTTAGTGCCATCTATAGGATAGATGAATCAGGAGTCATGGCAAACTATACTAGTTCTACTCAATTACAAACTTAACAGACTGATCATTCTCACCACCAGCAATATAGTATCTCGTCAGACCGATCATTTGCCGATCGACAGACCAGCAAAACCCGTCAGACATGTCAAACTACTGGATCGACGGAAAACCATCACGTTAACGTGACATCTAGCACATGTAGCTCGGAAAAACAATAGACTCGTACAAGTCGTTGGCCGACCACTATTCTTCGGGGCAAAGACGTGCACCATTGCATCAAGCACAACTCATGTAGATCTATCTAAGAAAATTTACCAACTCAAGGATGTGGTCTTATAACCTCCAACACATGTTGAGAAAGCTTGTCGCTGCAATCTAAATGTTAAGTAGATACTCCAATTGTGATGCTCTCGATTGCCCCCTCCATTGTCGTGCATCTTAACATTGATACTAGCTTCTCCTTATTTCTCATTAAACTTCCTCACCGCATTAAAATCTCCCATAAGCAGCCAAGGATGATGCCTTGCCTAGTCACTATGTTGATGTAGGTGTTTCCATAGTGCCCTTCTTTTACCACCCTTATTGTTTTCATAATCACAAGATATGTAAAGTTGCTCACCCTTGTTCATAAACTGC
Organism: Escallonia rubra; assembly: GCA_033065855.1. Taxonomy (NCBI): domain Eukaryota; kingdom Viridiplantae; phylum Streptophyta; class Magnoliopsida; order Escalloniales; family Escalloniaceae; genus Escallonia; species Escallonia rubra. Next base: position 65,638 of record JAVXUO010000735.1, on the reverse strand, counting down.
ACTTTCCTAGTAATGGCTTGAGATTCACATGCTAATAGTTGGAACCGTATCTTTTGAGTATCCCATCCAATATATCCACAGTTTTGATAAACCTTTATTGTCGATGTAATGTATAAAGTGCCACTCTTTATTCCACTTCTTTGCAATAATCATAATATTTTCTACTTTAACCTTAGTTTCCACTGAACCTACCAAAGCAATACTTTGATTTTCACATTTGTTTTTCACTTCCTACCATTTTACGGAAACATTTTGACATTTCAGCTTGCCAACACTTTATTTGAATTTTGCCCCTCTCTTTCTTCTAGCAGTAGAACTGCCTTTATTCTATTTGTGTACCAGGCTACTGCTCATCTTATTTCTTGACTCTATTATGCCCTGCTACATTCAAGCTGTTGGACACATATTATGACCAGTGGAGTTACTTCCTAGTTTCTTCTTCTGTTGGTAATCTCCAGTTGACTAGTTTGATCGGCTTGATTATCATTCTCAGCAGTCTGTTCTATGACCATTGCTTGTTTTTTCCTCCAAACTTGATTGAGCTTTAGTTTTTGATAGCATCTACCTTCCAAACATCAAGTTCAACGAATCAACATGATTATCCTTCACCTTTGAATGCACAAATCTTATTACTTCTCACCAACAAATTCTATATAATCCAGAACCATTATATCATTGATACAGAGAAAAATTCAGGAGCTTTCAAATAGTCCTTGTTTGCCCCAATGTAAATCACCATGTCAAGCAAAGCCTAAATTCCCTTTACTCTCAATAGCTTTGTCCTCGAAGAACAATTTCTCAGTTTTCATCTTTCCAATAACAATCTTCAAGAATTATGCTTTTTGTCATCACAACAAAATTTTGATTTCCCCCTTTTCAATCTCACGTATCTTATTAGTTTAATCTCTTAATTGTCGACATAGATTCAACTTTACAAAGAGATCACTCATCAATAACTATTTCTCGCACAAAATCTACCATCATCAAGATTGTCGTCGTTAATATGGTACAAATGATGTTTAAAAAAATATATTTTAGTTTGTTAAGTTGAATCCACAATTTGGGTGGCTCCTTTAGATGTGGATGACCCATAGTTATTAAAGGCGCAAAGGGTCCCTGGAGCCTAGGCGCAAGGCGCACGGCGCAGGCGCCCACCTTTTCGAAGTGAGGTGCAAAATAAAAATAAATATTTATTAGTGCATTAAACCAATAAAATCACATTAAAAAATTCAGAACATGACAATTTAACAAACTTTGAACACTAGAAAAATTTTCAGATCTAATGAGAAGTAGTTGATCCTAATTAAATATGACAACGTTATTCTTATTATTAGTGAAGGCTAAAGCAACAATGTTTTCCTCAAAGGGGAATCATAGGCTCCAAATTTTTTAGAGATTCCTTATCAATTTCATATTCTTTGTCTATATGGTGAAGTGAATGAGTATATTTATTTAAAAAAGAGTGATAAATGGAGACGAGACGCTATCACAATGAACAACAATACGACAATCGAGTGACTAAGGATTTGGGGTTTTAGGATTTTTTTTGTGGTTTAGATATTGATTTGTTGTGTTATAAAATAAAGAACAAACAGTAATGAACGGTTGAGATGATGCCATGATGCAAAAATAAAAAAATTAAGATTTTGGGGCTTTTCTTTGCGTCTCCACTGCCGCCTTGCGTCTGGGCGCCTAGGCACGCAAGGGGCTGCGCGTAGTCCTAGGCGAGGCGCAGGTTGTGCACCTTGCGCCTAGGCGCGCCTTTGATAACACTTGGATGACCCCTTGCAAGGGATACATGGTTTCTACATCACCTTGAAGTTCCACTTTTCTCAAGTAAAAATATACATTCACGATATCTTACGTCAATTCTTCTAAAACATACAAAAAATTGCAAGTCTTAACATAAGTAAGCACTTTAATCCTCTGACATATATACTCTCCATTGGTTTTTAACTTTTTATACTTTTTACCTTTAGTAATGTCTAAGGGTAATAGGTCACGTCCTTTAAGAATTTCAGTGATACAACTAGTTACATGCGGTGTTAGGATGTGATGCTCTTGGCTTACAATGAAATTAGAAAAGAGTGATTATGTAGTGTTATACCATAGAAAAAATAAATGTTGAAATTTCATAAAATCATGTATGAATAATTGCTCTGGTAAAACGGGATTTTCACCGGCAATGCTTCCGTGTTTACACGAAACCTGCATGTCTTAACCGTAGCTCAGTAATCCGAGATTGCTTCTTTTCCAAGCCTAGCTATGTCGAGGCTTTTCCACTCAAGTCTAAAACATCCTTTGAGGTGAACATCATTCGAGGTTGTTGAATTTCCGAGGCTAACGATCATTTGACGCCAGCTCTTCCTGCGAGGCTGATTTCCTCCAAATCTTTAACTTAGTTAATCATAGGGAAAATTGCAAAAAACAACCTCATGGTTTGGGTCAGTTGCAAAAAGACCCCTGCTGTTACAAAAGTTGCAAAAAGGCACCCAAGGTTGCAAAAGTGTTGCAACCCACGGAATTCGTTACGAAATAAAGAATTTGTCCAAAATACCCTTGTAAATTAACCAAATGCCACAAGCCCAAGCCTCATTAGGGCCGGCGGAAGCTAACAGGTGAGGCAACAGAAAGTTGCAAAATGGAAGGGGAAAGGGTAAGGGGGAAAATGAGGGAACTTCGGTCATGGAGGAGGCATGCTCGTGGTTTGTGGATCCGGCTGGTGGTAGCGGCGCAAGTGGTTCGAGTTGATGGTGGTGGCAGAAATGGGCGGTGGTGGTCGTGGATAAGACATGGTGGTCGTGAAACAAATGGGCGGAAGAAATGGCTGAACCTATGGCCGGCCAAAGCTAACCGCGACCGACATGGGCAGATCTCGCACAAAGGAAGGGCAACGATTGGATTGAAGAAGCCAAGAAGGAAGAGAGAACCCGCACTTGAAGTTAAAATCTGATTGTTGGAACGGTACCGCGCGTCCGCCTGCGGTGTGGTAAGGCACCACCCTGTGACTCCGGCCTTTCACCACCACGACCTCCGGAAAAAAAAAATTGTGGAATCGAAAATCGGCAAACAGATTCGGGTGGAGCAGGTGGCAACGCGGCGATTATGATGAAGCAGGTAGCGGCGGTTAGGGTTTGGTCGATTGGATTAGGAAAGAAAATCAAGATTTGGAGAGAGAAGAATAAATAAAGGGCATTTTTGTCATTTCTTAAAATAATCTCTATCAAACGCACTCTTCAGGCGCGTGACCATCACATGCCGTTAGTTTGGACGCCTTTTTTGACGGTTGCAACACTTTTGCAACCTTGGGTGCCTTTTTGCAACTTTTGTAACAGCAGGAGTCTTTTTGCAACTGACCCAAACCACGAGGTTGTTTTTTGCAATTTTCCCTTAATCATACATGTAGTTCTAGGAACCTTCTTTCATCAAGCCTGAGGACTTAACCATTTTCAGCTCTAAAAGCTCCTTTCAACCCTGAGGTTCTTTAGCACATATTATGTAGACACCGTATTTTTTGTAATCTTTTTTTATTCTTTTAATCAGACCTTATTGTTAATTAAGTTAATTATTATTATAGGTTTAGGTCTAATAATATATAATAAGCATGATTCACTTAAGTCCAATCTAATATGAGTTTAGTCCAATCAGAGTCCAGCCCAATTGGTTAAACCAGTCCGCTTAATTAAACTAGTGCAATCAGTTAGATTTAACTTAGGTTAAGGTCAAGAGATTTTGACTTGATTCATATTGTAAGTTGTGAGCTCGGATTGATCCTTGATGCATTTGATTTAAATGTGAGTTGGGGATAATTTGTGAAACTGGTGCATCCCATCTATCTTTTTGAGGATTCTTACCTAATTAATGGCAGTCAAATTTTCCTATAGTTTTGTAGTATTATTAATTAAATAATTAGTGGGCCTAGTATTGTGACTTAGTTAATTTAGTTAATGCTTTATTATTGATTAGATTGCAATAATTAACTAAGTCATAGTGGGCCTAGTACCGTGACTTAAATTCAATAATTAACTAAGTCACAGCACTAGGCTTTATTATTGATTAGATTGCATTTTTTAGTTTAGGTCTAGTACTGTGACTTAGTTAATTTAGTTAAGTCTAGTCCAGTCAAATTGTTAAGTGTCCAAGTCATGTGGTCTTGTCCAGACCAAAAGTCCGGCCTAGTTACATGTCCACTCTAGTGTTGGTCCAGTTAGAAAGTGGCCTAGTCCAGTCCAATTGTGTCTATCTAGTCCAATATCTAGAAATTAATTTGATTTAGTTTGTCTAAATGATTTAGGGAAACAATCTATGAATTATCCCTGTTGCAAATATTAAATCAATCAATTATATGGTTAAAGATGAATTATCCCGAATCTAGTACATCCCATTTGCAAAAATCAAAGATAATTACCGAAATTAGGGTCAGATAATGCCTCGAAATTCAAAAAAATCAATTTTCAATTTATGGAATGAACCGGCCGGTTAATTGACTTTTGTTAGTTTGCAATTTATCTAGTATTTTAATTTATCTCCCGCCAATCTTATCAGATTTTGCAATCCTTAGCACTATAAAAGGGTCATTGGACTTCATTTTCAGGGGTCAGAAAGCATATTCTCTTTAGATTTTGTCTACCATTTCTTCGTGAAGTGATACGCTATCTCCCTTGAGAATTTTGGCCACTCATATTCACTCTAAAAAAAATTCTTTTTTTCTTTGCATCGTGGATCATTCGGAGAGCGTCCTCGAGTCTTCATGACAAGTTACATCCATAGTTATCTTTATTTAGTTATTTAGTGTAGAAATCACTTTAGAGTTGTCACCCAATCCCGTAGTCACATTTCTATTCAAAAACACAAAAAAGTCTTTTTTACATTTCTTTGTCCAACTCTAGGACCAAAATGTAGATTACTTTCCGTAAGACTAGAGTCAAAATACGGTGACTTTAATTCTGGTTAGTCATATGGGATATGAACGCAATTCGACCCCTAATGTTGAGTACAAGGCAAAAGAACATAAAATAAACTTAGGGTAAGTTTTATTACATTTTTCATGTTATATGTTTTAGGGAAAATTACACTTATATCCTTGAGGTTAGGGTGTAATTATAGTCAAGGACACTGAGTTTCAAAATGTAACATTCGTGACCAAAAAACCTTAATTTTGTAACACTTGTGTCAATCCGTTAGGGTTCCGTCCAAAAAGTGTAGTTTTTTTATGATATAATCGTTATGTATTTTCAAAATGGCAATACTGCCCTTTATTGCGGTTAATGGTTTAAATTACAGGTAAGGACAAATAGTTTTGATAAATTACACTTATGTCCAATATAATTGTTTAAATGTTCAAATTAGGATTAAGGTTTTTTAGGCAATTACACTTATATCCAATATAATGGTTTAAATGTTCAAATTAGGATTAAGGTTTTTAGAATAATTATTTTGTCTTCCCCAGCTAACTCGCCGGCAGCCCCTTCCCTTTGCCCCACGCCGGCAGTCCCTTCCCTCTTACACGCCATGGCAGCCCCACTACCGGCAGCACACGAGGTCGCCGGCGACTAACTCTGTTTCCCGCGACTTCACCGAAATGCCCTTTCATCGTGCCTCTGCGAGCATCGCGCCGATGCGACCGTGCCGCTACCGTCCAGTCAGCAGCCCGTCGCCGGCCAGCAATTCCGGTGAGCAGCCCCATCACCGGCGATCAACTCCGGCGCTCCTTCACCGAGCGCCATCACCAACACCTCAGTGCCACAACCATCTCGCAGCTGCCACCACCGCCCGAGATTTATCACCGGCGCCATCTCGAGGGAAGGCGACGCCGACGACGGGAAAGATCAAGGGGAGGGTAGGGGCGACGGAGAATGGGAAGGGGTGCGGCGACAGGAAGGCATAGGCGAATGGGTGCTGTCGACGGTATTGAGACATAAATGGCCAAATGGGTTTGGGGGGTGGGGGGAGGGGTGGGGGGAAGAGTAATGACATTAATGGCATTAAAAATAAAAAGATGAAATAATGGCATTGAAAAATAAATAAGGTTCCAACTCAGGGGTAATAAAGTCTTTTCATTAAAATCGTTAGGGTTTTTACGATTCTGTTTGGTCAAGGGACATAAGTGTAATTTGTCCAAACTATTGTCCTTGGCTGTAATTATCCCTAAACCTCAGGGATATATGTGTAATTTGCCTATGTTTTTAAGACCAATAATCAATAGAATTGAAGTATAGACAGAAAGGGCGTGGTGGGTGCCTAACATCTTCATGTTGCATAACTTAGTCCCCGAACTAACTCTCGGTTTTCGACAGATTAGTTGTTCTATTGGACATTTTATAGTCATTTATAGGGTTTTTCTTATTTTTTCCATCTTTCCAACTAAATAAAATGGAGTCTCCTAAAATCCTTTCTTGTAAGGGATTTTTTTCGAGGCAGTTCGCTATAGTTGCGACTCCATTAGAGACTAAAAATTAAGAGAACTACACTTGAAAATTTTTATTGATTCGTTGGCCTTCTTGTATTTTTCTATTTGTTGTACAATGATATAACAATGATATATATGCTTTAATTTCCATACCTCACACATGCGCACGTCTTACCTTAATTTACCTACTTGAAGGCAACAGTTGAAGCCCTTGGTCCTCCTGGTCTCAAGGCGATATTTTAATTGTGCCCTCAACTCCATGTCCTCGTATTAAAGGGACATCCTGGTCTTCTTGGTATACTAATTGACTTGTATGCGTACTGATGAAAAGTATATGGTACAGTCGAGTCGATGTGAGTGACCTTTTTGCCGGCTTTGATAGAAAACCACACACCCGAAGCACTTAGTGTTGGGAGAATACCTGTATTGGACTATGGCATGTTGGCAAGGAAACCAACCAACTATCTTTAAAAAAAATTCCCTAAAATTTTTTAGAAACAAACCCTAACCCCATTGACCACCGGTCGATTTATCCATCTGGATGACCGGGCAGTTAGTCAGAGCCTTATCCTCTGAAAAATTCTGAGAGAGTTCCCAAAAACAAACCATAACTCCACTGATCAACCGGCCATTTATCCATCAGGATAACTGGACAGTTAGTCAGAACCTTATCCTCTAGAAAAAGTCTCAAAAAGAAAAACAACCTAACCCCACAGACCAACCGGCCTATTTATTCACTTGGATGACCAAACGATTAGTCAGAACCTTACCCTCTAAAAAAATTCCCAGAAAGTTCTCCAAAAACAACCCTAACCTCACTAACCAACTGGCCGATTTTCCTCCTTGGATAACCGGACAGTTAGTAAGTCTTAGCCCTCAACTTTCAAAAATCCAGAAAAACACCCCAAAGACTAGAAAATTCCCCTTCACCCCTCATTAGGGTATGAGCCAGTAATTAAATTTTGGATACTTTTCATAAACAGTTAAGGCTGAGAAGCGTGGTTGGTATCGTGACTCATTTGGAAAGCTCTCACAAACTCTAATGGTTGAGGAATTCCCACTGAGCTCAGTGAACTATAGAAGGATAACCCTACCTGATCAGTATTCTAGAACCACCAAAGAAATAGACAACCTTAAGAGGAGAGGTAGGAAAGAACCAGAGGAGGAGGGGAGAATAGAAAGGAAAGATCACAAGAAGAAATGTCCAGAGTTTGATTAGGAGTATGAGTTTGAGGATGAGGAAGTCAAACCCCCTGCAGTTTTGGAATGGAAAGACAAACTAGGGGCACTTGAGTCCCAAATCGCCAAGATGAGGAGATTCGATGACCCTCTAGACCTTAGTGCCTTGACCATGAACCCCGAGGATAGATAGTTTCCCAAGTTTAAGATGCCAGAGATAGATAAGTTAGAACGGACCATGGTCCCAAAATCCATGTCAAAATGTACATGCATGCGCTAGCCCCTTATGGAATGAATAAGAACCAGTTGATACAGTTATTCCATCGTACTCTCACGGGAGCCGCCTCTCATTAGTTTCTCACTTTGGAAGAAGCCCAAGTCCGGACTTGGGAAGATGTAGTGAGAGAGTTTGTGAAGTAGAACCAGTACAATGCCAACCAAGATATTACCCGGGAAGATTTAGAAACCACAAAACAGGAACCGAAGGAGTCAGTGCCCGCCTTCATTATGAGGTGGAGAAATAAGGCGGCTCAGATGGTGAACCCTCAAATGGAGGAAGAATGAGCAAACATCATTAGGAACAATTTGCTTCCTGTATAACATGACTATATCTTTGACCATTACCACATGTTGTTCAAGGCTCTTATGGGATGCCTCATACAGATAGAAGATGCCATCAATAAGGAAATCATCTCTCGTGAGTCGAAGCCAAGGGTATACTAAGCGTCCAAGGAGTTCTAATGCACAGCCCAAGGCAGTTACAACCAACAATGTGCAAGCACCTCAAATAGTGTCGTGGAAGGGTACTGCTGAGCCTAGGAGAAAGTTCACACCATTAAATGTACCATTGCCTAAAGTCTTCAAGCAGTTATTAAGAAATGGTATGATATCCATGTTTCTGCCTACCCCTACACCAGCAGTAATACCAGATGGATATGATGTACATGTATTTTGCACCTATCATCAAGGGGAGGGACACTCTATGGAAAGATGCATAATCCTTTGACACGCCATATAAGACCTTATTGACAAGGGCAAAGTCTCCCCTCTACGAGGCGAAATGTTCAGAAAGAACCCTTGCCGTCTCATAGGGTTAACTGCATTAATAGCAGAACGGTCATAGATCCGAACATATTTAGTGTTCTAGCCAGCCAGTTAGTTTGGAAGTAAGTTTTAACGTGTAATTCTTTGCCACAGTTTTGTGATGTGATTACATGAAAATATTTGATGGAAGGCAAGGCCTTCACCGCAGAGGACGAATATGATGAAGAAACCAGTTTTATGTTCTGACCCAATGCCGAGGTATCCCACCTAACCCGATTAGGCCGAGTGTACCATGCCGCACCCTAACCAACCACGTCGGACCCATTGTTTTCTCAAGACCCTCCTGATGATGAAGTTCTAAGCCCTCATCAAATTACTTAGCAAGGCCCAGATTCTGATCCGAACCTAGCCTGAAGACTTGTACCAAGTGCTAGGGTCTATACAATACGAAAATGTCCTCACCTTTTCCAAATTGAACTTGCCTAAATCAGAACTGAGCCACGACAACCCCCTTGATATCACAATGCGAGTGCTTGATAAGTGGGTTCCTTTAATCCTCATAGATATTGGTTCTTCCTTGAGTTTGTCCCCTATGCACTGTTTAAGCCCTTGGATATACCTGCTGCATTCAACCTTCTTTTGGGAAGACCATGGATACATTCTGGCGGATCCCCTCTACATTGCACCAGAAGTTTAAGTTTGTTTTGGACAAAGCATCTTCACAATAATGGTAGATTCGTAGTTACCTCGTATCGGACATGTAGAGAAAGAAAAGGATAACAATCAAGTGGTACACGACTCGTTGGATGTTTTTGCTCTGAAAGTGGATTCAGAATGGATAACTCAGTTCAGTGTCTTGAATACGAGGAAGTTTATCACAAGAAAAACCTCCTCACATTTTCCCTTTAGAGCAGTACGACAGTGTATGTTGAGAAAGCTTCATTAATTGCCCGAAAAAGGTTAGGGCCAGAATTGTCAAAGAATTCCCAGCTTTCTAGGTCTCGAGAACAAGAAAGATCAGTTCGACTTAGGGTATAAGCAGACCCAAAAGGAGAAAAATGAAGCCATCTAGAACTTCCCAAACTAACAAAGATAAGGAAAGTGGGCAGCACATGAACGCCAAAGGCATGACCAAGGTCTTTTCCATGAACGAATGCTTTGTTAAAGAATGAGAGAGTAGGCTTTTCTATGGATTTTCAGAGCCTGTTTACAATGTCGAGACCATGCAGCTGAACTGAGGATAGAAGATATTCTACGATTGTGAGTGGTCGAAGACGAGGAACTGTCAGCCCTGACCGAGCAGGTATCGAAAAGATTTAGATTGGATGGATTTGATGGAACCAGAAGCGAGGACAACATGGTTCACTGATATGCTTATCTTGGTGCTTATATGTGAAGTGGATGACCTGATTTTGAATCCAGCAAGCCTAATCACTCCAACACAGCGTGATGCATGGAATTGGATGATCGAGTACGAACCGATAAATTTAGGAGAGATTACAGAAGGGAGTTCTACTGTCGAAGATGCTCCGGAACCGGAAGACTTGGATGCTTTTATCACCTTAGCCAAGTTGAATCTGCTTACTTATTATGTTTTCCCAGACTATATGGTTCATAATGACGGTTGATTTTGATTACGCCTTGGTTGCTGACATAGGTTATGATGAATTAATCAACACGGTTAATGATGAATCATAACTAATGGACCCGAAAGAGAAAAATATTTAAAAGAAATGATGAAAGAAATTGAAAATTGGGAATCTAGTCTTGTTAAGCCAATGGCAGAAGAAATAGTCAAAGTCAACATAGGCACCCTAAAAAATATAAAAGAAACTAAAATAAGGGCTAGCCTAGATGTGTGTGTGTGTGTGTGTGTGTGAGTGAGTGAGTGAGAGAGAGAGAGAGAGAGAAGAAATCACTGCACTCCTTAAGATACTTATTGATGTATTTGCTTGGTCATATCGTGACATGCTCGGTATAGATCCATCAATCATGGAACACCACCTACCCAAAGCCAAACCCATCAAGTAGAAGCTTCGTAAGTTGAACCATGAGTGGTCCATCATAGTTAAGGAGGAGGTTATGAAGTTGCTTCACATTGGATTCATCAGAGTGATTGAGTACCTTACTTCGCTAGCCAACATCGTACCAGTCCGTAAGCCTTCAGGTCAAGTCAGAATATGTGTCGACTACTGGGACTTTAACCAAGCTTCTCCAAAAGATGACTTTCCTCTACCCATCATAGACATTATCAGAGACAACACAACCAAGCATGAGTTGGTATCTTTCATAGATTGCTTTGCGTCGTATAACCAGATAAAAATGGTTTCTAAGGATCAGGAGAAAATAGATTTTACCACCACTCGGGGTACATTTTATTATACCGTGATGCTATTTGGTTTGAAAAATGTTGGAGCTACATACCAGCGAGCCACTATTACCCTGTTCCATGATATGATTCACAAGGAGGTAGAAGTGTATGTGGATGATATGATCATCAAGTGAAGGAAGGAGGAGGGTCATTGCACAGTTTTAAAAAAAATATTTTGAGAGGTTGAGACAGTATAATGTGAGGCAAAACCGCAAAAGTGTCTGTTCGGGGTTATAGCCGGAAAGTTGCTAGGTTTTATGGTAAGCAAACGAGGGATAGAGGTGAACCCTACCAAAATCAAAGCCATAGGTGAGATGCCCCCACCATAGGGCTGAGAAGAAAGTCCCAAGGTTTTTGGGTAGAATCCAGTATATTAGCCGGTTCATATCCCAGCTAACCATGATCTGTGAGCCTATGTTCAAAATATTGAAGAAGGATTCAACCAAAGAATGGAACCTCTTATGCCAAAAAGCCTTCGACAAGATCAAACAATACATTAGCAACTCCCCAGTCGTAAGCCCTCCGACACTCGGTAGTCCCCTACTACTATATCTAACTGTAATCGATACGGCAACCGAAGGCATGTTAGCCCAACATATGGAGAATTCTTTGGTTGCGGGAGCCATTTATGAAAGGGGTGGCGGGCACATTGAAGAAAATATTTTGAAAATTTTTTCTTAATCCCGAAGAAACAGAGAACGGAGCTCGAGCAAGGGTGCCAATGAAGGTCGGTGAAGGTGGTGACCTGACCGCGAGAATGCAGGGTGAGAGGGAGGTGGGGGCTTAGGATGGCGGGCTTGCATTGATGATAGGCTAAATCATAAAGGCAAGGGAGGGCCGATGGCTGACCAGGGCAGTCGCGGGGCTTGGGGGAGTGTCGGCTCATTGAGTCGAGACTTAGGTAGCATGGCCCAAGCCACCCCGCGCACCACCTACTAAGTTGCTATGCAATGTGAGGTGGAGGTGGTGAGGGGAACTTGGCTTGCTTGGGATAGGGAAGGGGTAAAGCCCCCAAGGGAGTAGGTGATGGCATCAAGAATGGTGTATCAGTAGACTGTTGTAAGAGCAATTTTAGTGAGGGGCAGAATGGAACAATGTCCATGACATCCACAAATTAAGGAATACAAAATTAAAACGATGACTCGAAGCCCATGTGATTTTATCAATTCATCTTTGTCAAACATTTGATTGCAAATACTTACCTTATATTGTGAAATTTGACTCTGACGCCGCTTGGATAAAAGGATATCATACTAATACAAAAGATCAAGTTTTCCAAATAATGCTAAACTTTGTTAAATCGTACCACCAATTCGGCAGTGATACATGTCCTTTTGATAATCAAATGATTATTAGTGACACATGTCTTTTGAAAATATCATAGGTCTTATGAGAATAATAGGGAACCTTTGCCCTCAATAAAGTATTATCCTTAGGAAACAAGGTGGACAATGCTTTCGGTAACCACCTTCGAGATTGTTGCCTCCCACGACATGAAGATAACTTCGAGATTATGCATTAGAGATACTCCGCGGGGTCCAAATCTTAGGAGTCCCAAGACATTTAAGGTAGGAATGGCAATAAGATCTGCATCCGACAGATCTCTGACCCGTTCCGATCTGTTAGGAGCGGGTTATTTTGACTTTGACTGGTCATGGGGCGGGTATGATAATTTTTAAAAAAATCCGTGGCGGGTTAGGGTCAGGTATGGTATTCCGTCTAGCCCGCCCCAGTATTCGACCCGCACCCGCCCCGGTTTACTAAACATATGCATCACTCAGTCCTAGCTGTTCATCCTGGGCCATATATATGATTCTCTCAAACCCTAAATTTCTTATCTCCTCTCACCGCGTCACTCAGTCACTCTCTACCCTCTGCTGACTAACGAAGCAAGACGCCAAGCCCAGTTGCCACGCCACTGCCATGCCGCTACGCCGCTGCTCCACCGCTGCGCCAGCTTTTCCTTCCCTCTCTGTGACTCGCCATCTCTGCCAACTTACCCCGCCGGCGCCACCGCCTCCGCCTCTTTTTCTCCTTCTCCCTTGCACGGTCAGTGGTTAGCCCCCACGGCCACGGCTCCACCTCTACAGTGCCACCTAACTGGCCACCCACCACCGTCACAACCACTTACCAGGTGACTAAAGCACCATTCTTGTCCACCTCTACCTTTAGCGATATTCTCATGTCACTGATTCTAATTTTAGATCCCGAATCTGTGTGAAGCATTCTGTTCATAGCGGTGAAACGTTGGAATTCAATTGAGATGTTGAGTTTATTTTCACAGTTCTGTGAACGAAAATAGAAGTTCACGAAACTGGTTTTCCAATTTGCATCTTGAATGTGTGGGTTTTGAAAGTGCTGGATATAATTTGGTTTCTCGGTTTGCAATTCATACCGGGCGGGGATGGATTTTTCAAACCAGCTTAGGGTTGGTTATGGTATTACAATTACATGACCCGGTGGCGGGGCGGGGCGAGGCACGGGTACAGGACTACCAGGGCGGGTACGGATTTTACAAAACCCGCATCCGACCCGCCCCATTGCCATCCCTAATTTAAGGTAGTTAAGTAGTTTAGGTGGCTTTCAATTTTTGTTTTCAAGTTTTTCTTCACTTTTAAAAATCGAAAAAAAAACTTGACATTTGACAGATATTCTTTTTTCCCTTTAGTTTTATAAACCAGATGCCAACGTGGAGATATTTTTGAAAACTTTAAATTGGAGTTTTCAATCTTTAGTCTTGTTTCTTTTTTAGATTAACCTTTCAAATTTTGTTAGAAGCATTCCAACTCTCTTCTTCCTTTCATCTTCATCACCAACACTAATCCCACCGAACACCAAATCCTCCAGCACTGCGAACAACTTAGCCAAATTCTATCATTCTTCCTCGCAAATCCACTAGCTACAGAGCCACCCTAATGAATAAGAAAACCACCACAATCACCACCTGATAGCTAAATTGGCACGCTACGCAATTGGTCTGAAACCACCATGGCAATGCAACTGTTCAATGCCTTTGCAATGTCCAGCACGAGGCAGCTAGGTCGAAATCTGTTGGGGAGTACCGTTTTCAAGTGAACAGATCTTGGCACAAGCTGGAATGTTAGTGGTAGTACAGTGGCATAGGGATATGTTTTAGTGGTGGTGTGTAACTAGTGGTCCGCGGTGCTGATTGCTAGCAAAAGAAAAGATAAGAGAAAAAATTAGAAAAGATATTAAGATAAGTGAAAATCAAAGTATAGAAAACTGCAATCAAATTATCCACCAGCTCTGAATAAAATGAAAACTTAATTTAAGAGCTTTTGATTTTGGTTTGGGCAAATTACACCTATATCCCTGAGGTTTAGGGGTAATTATAGCCAATGATAATAGTTTGGACAAATTATAGTTATGTCCATTGACCAAACGAAATCTTAAAAATCCTAACGGTTTTAATGAAAAGACTTTATTACCTCTGAGTTGGAACCTTATTTATTTTTCAATGCCATTATTTCATCTTCTTATTTTTAATGCCATTAATGTCATTACTCTTTCCCCCCCACGCCCATTTGGCCATTTCTGTCTCAACATCGTCGATAACACCCCTTCGCCTGTGCCTCCCTATCGCCGCACCCTTCCCCTTCCCCGTCGCCCCCACCCTCCCCTTTTCCCGTCGCCGGCGTCGCCTTCCCTCGAGATGACACCGGTGATAAATCCCGGGAGGTGGTGGCAGCTGCGAGATGGTTGCGGTGCTGAGGCGTTGGTGATGGCGCTCGGTGAAGAAGCGCCGGAGTTAATCGCCGGTGATGGGGCTGCTGACCGGAGTTGCTGGCCAGCAATGGGCTGCTGACCGGACGGTTGCAGTGGTAGCGGCACGGTCGCATCGGCGCGATGCTCGCAGAGGCACGATGAAGGGGCATTTCGGTGAAGGCGCGGGGAACGGAGTTTGTCGCCGGCGACCTCGTGTGCTGCCAGTAGTGGGGCTGCTATGGCGTGTAAGAGGGAAGGGACTGCCAGCGTGGGGCGAGGGGAGGGGGTTGTCGGCGTGGGGCGAGGGGAGGGGGCTGCCGGCGTGGGGCGAGGGGAAGGGGCTGCCGGCGTCTTAGCTGGGGAAGACAAAATAATTATTCTAAAAACCTTAATCCTAATTTGAACATTTAAACAATTATATTGGACATAAGTGTAATTTATCAAAACTATTTGTCCTTACCTGTAATTTAAACCATTAACTGCAATAAAGGGCAGTATTGCCATTTTGAAAATACATAACGATTACATCATAAAAAAATTACAGAATTAGGGTTTTTTGGTCACGAATGTTACATTTTGAAACTCAGTGTCCTTGACTGTAATTACACCATGTTCCCAACCCATTCTGGTCGCACCCAAAGGCCCACTACGGTCCCACTTTCCATGACACGTCCGCACAAGCAACATACATTTTCAACGCTCACAACCGGTCAAAAGCATGCACGCTCAAGTAACGTGACCAAGCCTCATGGCACTTCGACCGTCGCACTTCGCCTGTCGCCCAACGACGCACCATGACACTTGCCCAAGGAAGTTGGCCTTGGCCTCCCCCTTGGGGTCGGCCTCGGCCTTCCCCGAAGGGTCGGCCTCGGCCTTCCCCGAAGGGTTGGCCTTTGGCCTCTATCCTTAGCACCTTCACTTCTCTTCAAGAGGCCTTGCGTCCTTCGCGACGCCCTTCGCCCGTCATCCGGACGTCAACCTCGCGACATCCGTCGTGTATCACCTTACGGACGTTCGTGCATCAACCTCGCGACGTCCGTCGTGCATCACCTTACGGACGTTCGTGCATCAACCTCGCGACGTCCGTCGTGCATCACCTTACGGACGTTCGTCCATCAACCTCGCGACGTCCGTCGTGCATCACCTTACGGACGTTCGTCCATCAACCTCGCGACGTCCGTCGTGCATCACCTTACGGACGTTCGTACATCAACCTCGCGACGTCCGTCGTGCATCACCTTACGGACGTTCGTACATCAACCTCGCGACGTCCGTCGTGCATCAACCTCGCGACGTCCGTCGTGCATCAACCTCGCGACGTCCGTCGTGCATCACCTTACGGACGTTCGTACATCAACCTCGCGACGTCCGTCCTGCAACAACCTCCCGACATCCGTTCGTACATCAACCTCACGACGTCCGTCGTCCATCAACTCCGCGACCCCCGTCGCCCGGACACAACTCCGCGACCCCCGTCGCCCGGACACAACTCCGCGACCCCGTCGCCCAGACACAACTCCACGACGCTCATCATCCGTCGCCCGGACGTCGTCTTCATGACCCCCGTCACCGACGTCCGGGCGTCACAGTCCAACACTTCGCCGCGCCCATGCGCCGCGCCGCTGATACAGCCGTGCCCCCAGGCTCTCTGTCACACTACCGTGCCCCCGGCACCATAAGCACTTTGTCGCGCCCATGCGCCACCATTGACACCAACGTGCCCCCGGCACCTTACGCACTCGGTCGCGCCCATGCGCCACCATTGACACAAACATGCCCCCGGCACCTTACTCACTTCATCGCGCCCATGCGCCACAATCATGTCATCATGCCCCCGGGCACCTTACTCACTTCATCGCGCCCATGCGCCACAATCATATCATCATGCCCCCGGGCACCACACTCATTCATCACACCATGCGCACCTTGCCTTGGTCATGGAACATGCTTCAACCCACTCTCCGGAGTGTACATCATCAGCGGGGATAGGCGACTCCTCCGGGACACTATCTCTGCCAGGGAGCTCTTCAACTCCCCTTCCGCCAGGTAGACGGCTCCTCCGGGATGCTACCTCGGCCAGTCGGGTAGACGGCTCCTCCGGGATGCTACCTTGACATGCTCCGAGTGCTCCGGCACAAGGACTCACCCGCAGGGATAGGCGACTCCTCCGGGACACTATCTCTGCCAGGGAGCTCTTCAACTCCCCTTCCGCCAGGTAGACGGCTCCTCCGGGATGCTACCTCGGCCAGTCGGGTAGACGGCTCCTCCGGGATGCTACATTGACATGCTCCGAGTGCTCCGAGTGCTCCGGCATAAGGACTCACCCGCGGGGATAGGCGACTCCTCCGGGACACTATCTCTGCCAGGGAGCTCTTCAACTCCCCTTCCGCCAGGTAGACGGCTCCTCCGGGATGCTACCTCGGCCAGTCGGGTAGACGGCTCCTCCGGGATGCTACCTTGACATGCTCCGAGTGCTCCGGCATAAGGACTCACCCGCAGGGATAGACGACTCCTCCGGGACACTATCTCTGCCAGGGAGCTCTTCAACTCCCCTTCCGCCAGGTAGACGGCTCCTCCGGGATGCTACCTTGGCCGGCCGGGTAGACGGCTCCTCCGGGATGCTACCTTGGCATGCGGAATAGACGACTCCTCCGGGACACTATCTCCGTCAGGGTGCCTGCGTGACTGGCCTACGTGCTCCGGCACTGGGGGCTTGCGTCGGCACCCCTAGGGACTATGACCCCCGGGTCACTCCGAGACGGGAGCAGGTCTTCGGAGGGCATCGCGCCTAGTTCACCTGGCAGTTGGGCGTCGGGTCTTCCCCACCGCTGCCAGGCCTGTGGGACTCCGCAAGGGCTTGGATTGGAGGCTAGATCAAGGGGGTTCTCTGGCCACACCGATGCGGTGGGAGCCAGTCTTTCCAGACAGACAGAGCGACGCTGTGAGGAGCAGGCCGGTTGAATATGCGATCTGACAGTCCATGGAGCACCGGCACTCGTGGACCCCCCGGTGACGTGTCATTCCTGGGGAGCGCCACGTGTCGGTTTATGACATCATCATCATCTCAATCTCTATAAATAGAGGTCTTGAGAATTCATTTGGAAGGATAACATTTGGACATTTTCACTTTCTCACTCTAGAATTCTAGAGAGAGAAACATACAGTACCCTGACTCTGGACCTAAGCATCGGACTGTGACTGTCATCGTGTATTCATCTCGCGCTATCGCCCTCGCAGCACTGCCACCCTCGAGTTCTGTCTGGGAAGCCCTTGGTCTCTGCCCTTGTTCCACCCTTGCTGTGTCTCACATCAACATACTTGGAAGCTGACTCGGACTGCAGCCTTTGTGGCACCTCCACGTAAGTACGAACCCACTTTCCTTGGCATCACCCACTCCCTTGGGGGCTTCACCCCTTCCCAATCCCTTCGGCCTCACATTGCAATGACTTGGTACGTGGTGCGCGGGGTGGCTCGAGCCGCGCTACTACGGTCGCATCATCATCCAGCATTCACTTTTCCAACACTTAGAAGAAAAAAAAATTCATTTTTTTCGCAACCGGTCATCGATGATCATCCTCAGTGGTCTCCCTCGGCATCCTTGTCTCAGCCCAACACTTAGAAAAAATTTTATTTTTTTCGCAACCGGTGATCAATGACCACCCTCAACGGCCTCCCCTTAGCATCCTTGCCCGAACTCAAAAAAAAAAATTTCAACACTTAGAAATTTTTTCAAGTTTTTCATCTCCCCACATGCTCCCCACATTCATGCTCTCATCACTCTCCTTCTCACATTTTCCTCTCCTCCCTCACCATCCAACACCCCATCACCCTTTCCCCACTTCATAAACAACTTCTCTCTCTCTCATGGAAAGCTTCATCTTTCTCCCATTCCATTTCTCTCACTCTCACCTTGCAAATTGTGAAAATCTTCTTGGGGGCTCCCTCTTTAGAGCAGAACAAAAAAAAAAAAAAAATATTTATTATTATTATTTATTATTATTTTATTCGAATTTGAATTTCAAACAAATCTGGGAAAACCCTACCCGCGAACCCGAACCGACCCGCGCGCCCCCGACCCGCGCCCATTCCCTCTCTGTGGATTACCCGACCCAACCCGGATCCAGACCCGTTTTACCCGAGAAACCCTAATTTTTCTTCCTCATCTCTTTCTCTTTCTCCTTCTCTTCACACCATGCGCGGCCGCCGCCGCCTCTTCTCCTTTCGACGCCGCAGCCCTCCCTCCCTCGCCGCCGACGGCCTCGCCCCACCTCCCTCTCTCCCCCGCCCCTCCTTCCCCCCGCCACCGGCCACCCGCGGCACCCCGCCGCCGCCGCCCCCCCTTCTTCTCCTCTTTCCCCTTCCATCTTCCCCCTCCTCTTCCCCTTCCATCTTCTCTCCCTTTCCATCTTCCCCACGCCCTTCCCTAGGCCGCCCGCCCCTCCCCTCCCTCTCTCCTCCCTTCTCTCCCCCGCCCCTCCTTCCCCCCTCGGCCTCGCGCCGCGGCACCCCGCCGCCGCCCCCCTTCTTCTTTCCTCTTCCATCTTTCTCTATCACCTCGCCCCGCCTCCCTTCCCCTCTTCCTCCCCCATTCCCCTTCGGCCTCACCAACCCCTCCTTCTCCCCCCTCGCCGCCCCGCCAAGGCCGAGGCCGCCCCTGCCAAGGCCGAGGCCGACCGCGCCAAGGCCGCCCCTGCCCGCGCCGAGGCCGCCCTTGCCAAGGCCGAGGCCGCTTGCGCCAAGGCCGCCCCTGCCCGCGCCGAGGCCGCCCTCCCCTAGGCCGACCCTCACGCCACACCCAAGGCCAACACTTCCCCTTCTTCCCCTTCATCTCTTCATCCTCCTCCTCATTTCAGCTTTGCTTCCCTTCACCTATGCCGAGGCCGACCATCCTCCATGACCATCCTCCATGCCCACTACGGCCTCCATCAACCAAAGCCATCCACTTCGGCCAAAAAAAAAAAACACAACAATCATCCCCCTCTCACCTTTCTCATCACGGCGGACCTCTCGGCCGACAACCCATATATACTTCGGATTGCCCACATTCACCCAATGACCAAACACCGACATCAAAAGCTGGCAACTTAAAAAAAAAAAAAAATTTTTTTTTTAATTTTTTTTTTGATTGCAACAACGATCGCCTTCCATTGCTCGCGCCCTCGCGCCCGTCGTGGACTGCCCCTGCATCGCGACGCTCCCTCGACATCAACGCCCTTGGTAGGTGGTGCGCGAGATAGCTCGAACCACTTATTCCTATTCATTCTCTAATGCTCGTTGCCAGCGCCCGCGCGCCGTCTTCACGACGCTTGTCGCCAATCGCCCGGGTGACGTCTCCGCGACACTCGTCGTCCGTCGCCCGGGCGCCGTTTACATGCTCGCGCCCCTGCGCCCTGTCATCGTGCCTTGGTCTCAACCCCCAAGCATTCCAAGCTTTCGTAGGTGGTGCACGAGGTGGCTCGAGCCACCTACTCCTCATCATCATCATGCAGACGACCTCAACAACACTCCAGCCAAACAACATAAAATCTTCCTAAGTGTTTATGCGTGCGGTGCCCGCTCGGGTTACCCCTTCGCGCACACCACACGCAGGGGGCTTATGTTCCCAACCCATTCTGGTCGCACCCAAAGGCCCACTACGGTCCCACTTTGCATGACACGTCCGCACAAGCAACATACATTTTCAACGCTCACAACCGGTCAAAGCATGCACGCTCAAGTAACGTGACCAAGCCTCATGGCACTTCGACCGTCGCACTTCGCCCGTCGCCCAACGACGCGCCATGACACTTGCCCAAGGAAGTTGGCCTTGGCCTCCCCCTTGGGGTCGGCCTCGGCCTTCCCCGAAGGGTCGGCCTCGGCCTTCCCCGAAGGGTTGGCCTTTGGCCTCTATCCTTAGCACCTTCACTTCTCTTCAAGAGGCCTTGCGTCCTTCGCGACGCCCTTCGCCCGTCATCCGGACGTCAACCTCGCGACATCCGTCGTGTATCACCTTACGGACGTTCGTGCATCAACCTCGCGACGTCCGTCGTGCATCACCTTACGGACGTTCGTGCATCAACCTCGCGACGTCCGTCGTGCATCACCTTACGGACGTTCGTCCATCAACCTCGCGACGTCCGTCGTGCATCACCTTACGGACGTTCGTACATCAACCTCGCGACGTCCGTCGTGCATCACCTTACGGACGTTCGTACATCAACCTCGCGACGTCCGTCGTGCATCAACCTCGCGACGTCCGTCGTGCATCAACCTCGCGACGTCCGTCGTGCATCACCTTACGGACGTTCGTACATCAACCTCGCGACGTCCGTCGTGCATCACCTTACGGACGTTCGTACATCAACCTCGCGACGTCCGTCCTGCAACAACCTCCCGACATCCGTTCGTACATCAACCTCACGACGTCCGTCGTCCATCAACTCCGCGACCCCCGTCGCCCGGACACAACTCCGCGACCCCCGTCGCCCGGACACAACTCCGCGACCCCGTCGCCCAGACACAACTCCACGACGCTCATCATCCGTCGCCCGGACGTCGTCTTCATGACCCCCGTCACCGACGTCCGAGCGTCACAGTCCAACACTTCGCCGCGCCCATGCGCCGCGCCGCTGATACAGCCGTGCCCCCAGGCTCTCTGTCACACTACCGTGCCCCCGGCACCATAAGCACTTTGTCGCGCCCATGCGCCACCATTGACACCAACGTGCCCCCGGCACCTTACGCACTCTGTCGCGCCCATGCGCCACCATTGACACAAACATGCCCCCGGCACCTTACTCACTTCATCGCGCCCATGCGCCACAATCATGTCATCATGCCCCCGGGCACCTTACTCACTTCATCGCGCCCATGCGCCACAATCATATCATCATGCCCCCGGGCACCACACTCATTCATCACACCATGCGCACCTTGCCTTGGTCATGGAACATGCTTCAACCCACTCTCCGGAGTGTACATCATCCGCGGGGATAGGCGACTCCTCCGGGACACTATCTCTGCCAGGGAGCTCTTCAACTCCCCTTCCGCCAGGTAGACGGCTCCTCCGGGATGCTACCTCGGCCAGTCGGGTAGACGGCTCCTCCGGGATGCTACCTTGACATGCTCCGAGTGCTCCGGCACAAGGACTCACCCGCGGGGATAGGCGACTCCTCCGGGACACTATCTCTGCCAGGGAGCTCTTCAACTCCCCTTCCGCCAGGTAGACGGCTCCTCCGGGATGCTACCTCGGCCAGTCGGGTAGACGGCTCCTCCGGGATGCTACCTTGACATGCTCCGAGTGCTCCGGCATAAGGACTCACCCGCGGGGATAGGCGACTCCTCCGGGACACTATCTCTGCCAGGGAGCTCTTCAACTCCCCTTCCGCCAGGTAGACGGCTCCTCCGGGATGCTACCTCGGCCAGTCGGGTAGACGGCTCCTCCGGGATGCTACCTTGACATGCTCCGAGTGCTCCGGCATAAGGACTCACCCGCAGGGATAGGCGACTCCTCCGGGACACTATCTCTGCCAGGGAGCTCTTCAACTCCCCTTCCGCCAGGTAGACGGCTCCTCCGGGATGCTACCTTGGCCGGCCGGGTAGACGGCTCCTCCGGGATGCTACCTTGGCCTGCGGAATAGACGACTCCTCCGGGACACTATCTCCGTCAGGGTGCCTGCGTGACTGGCCTACGTGCTCCGGCACTGGGGGCTTGCGTCGGCACCCCTAGGGACTATGACCCCCGGGTCACTCCGAGACGGGAGCAGGTCTTCGGAGGGCATCGCGCCTAGTTCACCTGGCAGTTGGGCGTCGGGTCTTCCCCACCGCTGCCAGGCCTGTGGGACTCCGCAAGGGCTTGGATTGGAGGCTAGATCAAGGGGGTTCTCTGGCCACACCGATGCGGTGGGAGCCAGTCTTTCCAGACAGACAGAGCGACGCTGTGAGGAGCAGGCCGGTTGAATATGCGATCTGACAGTCCATGGAGCACCGGCACTCGTGGACCCCCCGGTGACGTGTCATTCCCGGGGAGCGCCACGTGTCGGTTTATGACATCATCATCATCTCAATCTCTATAAATAGAGGTCTTGAGAATTCATTTGGAAGGATAACATTTGGACATTTTCACTTTCTCACTCTAGAATTCTAGAGAGAGAAACATACAGTACCCTGACTCTGGACCTAAGCATCGGACTGTGACTGTCATCGTGTATTCATCTCGCGCTATCGCCCTCGCAGCACTGCCACCCTCGAGTTCTGTCTGGGAAGCCCTTGGTCTCTGCCCTTGTTCCACCCTTGCTGTGTCTCACATCAACATACTTGGAAGCTGACTCGGACTGCAGCCTTTGTGGCACCTCCACGTAAGTACGAACCCACTTTCCTTGGCATCACACCATAACCTCAAGGATATAAGTGTAATTTGCCCTTTTGGTTTCTTAGAAAACAAAAACTGAAAATGATTTCAAAGAGGCCCTTAATCTACAATTTTGATATAAACAATCGCACGCAACAAACTACCACAAACTTGAATGACAAAGATACAAGTGAATTTTGTAACTTTTTTACTAAAAGTCTTTGTCCAAATACACTCTTAAATGTTAATCGAAGAATCATTTCAGATAGGTGAACACTAAGATTTGTTAGTACAAACAAAAACTGAAAAAGGATTTCAAAGAGGCCCTTAATCTACGATTTTGATATAAGCAGTCGCACGCAACATACTAGCACAAACTTGAATAACAAAGATACAAGTGGATTTCGTAATTTTTTTACTAAAAGTATTTGTCCAAATACACTCTTAAATGTTAATCGAAGAATCATCTCGGACAGGTGAACACAAAGATTTATTAGTACATGCGTCCCATAAAACCGGGGTACGCGGATAGGCTCTTTGGGGAATACTACTGCAGGGGATAGTATACAACTACTACTGATCCTTAGAGTACATGAATCTAAACTATTTAGGATGAACTATTTATGTAGGAATATAAGGATCCATGGTGAAGACTAGATGATTTCATTTGATCTACTTCCACATGTAATAAAAACCTGGGAACTTGTTACTTGTGTAAAAGGGCATCTGTAGACTGCATGGAAGAGCATTTGTCTGTAGAACAAATTTATGACTGCTAGCTAGGTAGATAAATTCTTCCGTTACACAGAGCTAATCGTGTTTTTTTTTTTAATCAAAAAGACATGAAATGTTACTCGTGTGGATCGTTTAATCCCCCTACCTCCTGCTAATTCCAGTCCCATGATTGTTATTACTGGCCACATAGGCTCTCAAGGAAGGGGACTGGGCAAGACCATAGGGAGCAACCATAGTATTCTGATTTCCACTCTTCTTTTTCTTCCTCTGTTGCATTCTCTTCCTTGCTATGTAACCTCTGACCCAAGGGGTCAAGTCCTCATTGACCTTGATCATTATGAAGAAGATGATCCGGTAGATAACAATCATGCTTAAGATAACGCTGAGATCCACCCATTTTGATCTGTTCACATCAATCTGGAAAACGTACTCCAGTATGTACTCCCCCGGGATTTTCCCTTGCTCCGGTGTCTGATTGTCAAACATCAAGCCCTTGAGATCATTTTGGTATTGCCCCTGATGAATTAGCACGCTAGTAAGGCCTTATCATCACTCACTATGCATATACACCAATACAGCTCACCTAATAGTTGTTGCTTACCTGTAGAGCCCAGAAATGGAAACTGATATAGGACATAGGGTAACGCCACACAGGTTTTGGGATGTCGTTGGGGAGTCTGAAATAGCCTGATACCAGCATGAATATCCCCTAACGTGAAGGAAACCAACCATGGAGTCAGTAACTTATTCAGATAAGGAAAAGACGAAGGAGTAAAAGATCGATTGCAAAACTGAACTCGTAGAATAAACCAAAAAGCTAACATAAATGGAGTGGGGTGCAAAGGGAGATTAGACCATTGAAGACGAGTAACAGACGCAATGATGGATGCTCCATTATGAAGATCAAGGTTTTGAAACACAGAAGTAGCCTCTCAACGAATTAGCGGTAAGGCTGCGTATATTAACCTTCCCAGAAGTGCACTGGGCTGTACAACTAAACTGAGCTGATATGTGCACTAGGCTGTACAACTAAACTGAGCTGATATGTGTGAGCCTGAGCTCCAAGCAAGTGGTAATATCTTTTTTTTTTTTTAACCAAGAAGTGTCCAACCAAGTAGTATGTTAAGAATCTGTCCCACTGGTTATTATTCAGTTGAATTTTATCATATTAATGAACATCAAATTAATAGAAATTTATCAAGCATGTGAGTATGTATGCACTTCATTTGCAAACCTGAATTCCGGCCCCTATGATGATACCCATGAGGAAGTTGGGGACAATACTGGCTATGGCCATCATCAAGCTCTCAACCACGGTAACGCTGGCGTAGAGGCACAATACGAAGAAGAGATAATGTAAGAAGCCTGGGTGGAGACGGACCATGTAATAGCAGACAGTTCCAGAGATGAAGGTTATGAGAATTAGAAATGGCATAGCGGATAACGTGTTGCTAATGACAAATGCAGTCACGCCATAGTGCCCATTCAGTCTTTCGCGTTGAAAAACCTGTACGAATAAGAAAGCCAATTAGGAGCCTAATTCGGCAAAGAGATCTTTTTCAAACTCAAACTATAGATGCGTCTCGGACTCACCTTCATATCTTCAACAAAGGATGGGAAACCACCAATTGACATAAATGTGACAAAACCGAAGACAAAAGAGGCACAGGCACCCCTTGCCTGCAAATAAATCATATATTGGTTCGCTGAGAATTATTATGGCTTAGATTAGGGAAAACACCTGTTAAATATAATAGTGATAATACCAGAATGGAGTTGTAACCAGTTCCAACATCCAAATAGATGGTTCCAATGCAGATAGTGACCACGATATAGATCACAAGCCTCAGCCAGTAATATCCAAAGTCCCTTGACATGTTAACAAATGATCGCTTGGTTAAGGTAAAGGATTGCATCAAGAAACTAGCCTGACTGCCTCCTGAATCTAACACAGTTCCTTTCTGCAGCACAAGGCACCAAATGCCATCAGAATGTTGATCCAAAAGATGATGAAAGATTGTGAATACAGATGTTATCAGACAGGTTACTCACAATTTTGGACATCTCCTCAACCTTCTCTTTTGCTAAGTAACAGTATTGAGAAGTACGATAATATTCAATAAGGCTTCTGATTGCTTCAGCAGTAGTGATTTTCTCCAGAGGGTCATCATTTAATTCAAACTATTTGATACACAAATTAACAAACAACTTTAGTACAGAAATGTTGAACTAGAAGGAAAGAATGAAGTTAAATGTTTTCTACCCGCAGTTTCATGGATCCTTTCAGGGTTGCCTTAACTTTGTCAAAGTCAGAATTGATGCACCGAAGAAAATGATCAGATGGGTTTCTCAGAGCAGGACATGGGAAGCCAGCTTGTGTGAAGAACTACACATTACACAACAATTAAACATGTTTTTCACATGAACTACAAATTCTGAAAAGCAATGAACATGTGCTTTGGTTATTCTCCATAGAACTGAAAGATATCTTGCCTCATATGCTTCTGATGCCTGACCAAAGTAAACTGTCTTTCCTCCAGAAAGCAAGTACAAGCGATCAAACAGCTCGAAAACTTCACTGCTGGGTTGATGAATAGAAGCTATGACAGTTCTCCCATCTCTAGACAGACCTCGTAATGTCTGAGTCACGAAAAATGCTGATGCACTGATACACAAAACATCCAAAATTTAAGAAATTAGCATTCCTGTAGTCCTGTGTCCAGGTTCTCTACAGTTCCGAGGGAACTGAAATGTGAGTACTGCCACTAAGTGGTCCACTTGTTGCTAAGAAGATATATTAGCGGCAATGAACGAGTGGCAAAACCCACCTCTACACATCCTTTTGTTGCTAGTAAGATAAATTAGTGATAATAGAAGAACGAGTGGCAAAACACACCTCTGCAAATACTTTTGTTGCTAAGAAGATGAACTAGCAACAGCTTCCACCCCCCCCCCCCCCCACCCCCTTCAACTCAAAAAAAAAAAACACTTAAACATGCAGACAATAGCCTACCTGTCAAGGCCACTGGTTGGTTCATCAAGGAAAAGCAATCTCGGCCTCATTAGGATTTCGAGGGCAATGCTAACTCTCCTTTTTTCTCCACCACTGATCCCACGCAAGTGCCAATTGCCAATAACCGTATCAGCACAGTCTTGAAGACCCATTTCTACAATGGTACTCTCAACCAGTGCCCGCTTCTCGGACCAAGGCATCTTATCAGGGAGGCGCAGGCGAGCTGAATATGAAATTGTTTCACGAACCGTAAGAGTACCGATCAAGTTGTCATCTTGTGTTACATAAGCCTGATTTTCAGTTTGAATTTGTAATTAGGAAAACATTATAAGTGCGCTGCTTTGTTTATTGATTTGGGAGCCAGAGAGACAAATTCCTACCAAGCAACTCCAATTCTCTTCACGGCTTAAACTATATATGCATTTGTTTTAACAAGAAATCCAAGCTTATATAACATCAGCACAATTGCATACCACAATAGGGCTAGAGTGCACAAATCTTTCTACATAGAAACACAATAAGTGTTTTCTTCTTCCAGAAACATACGTTAGTTGAAGCTCAATCCATCTACAGTTCAGAAGGTCTAAAGCAAGGAAATTAATGCTTTTCAACATATATGCATTTTAGGGAAGTCATTTCAAGTCAACTAGTATAAATATATATAGCAATAGGTTAACTACATCTAAAAGAACTTGTTGCTTTTGCTGACGAGTGCTTTCACCAAACAGGAATGAAGAAGGTAATCAAATGTTGTTATCAAATTGAGAGATTAAACCCAAGAAGAAAAAACGAGTTAGCCTAACTTTTTGATAGTTTATGCGTATGGAGAAAGACTTTAAAGCCATTTAGAAATCAACTCAATCTAGTACCAGTACTAATGCCATGGCGGGACATAACTACATAGTATGCTGATGAAACTGTAACTACTCTGAAGGTTGCCTCGTGGGTACATAACAACATTTTTGTTCAAACTTTTGGACAGTGGCATTACTCTTATGTAAAGGCGGATAAAGGGTGGGGTTCCTCCCCTAATCTGGGGAACGATTTATGTTTTCGCTCAAGCTCCTCTTTAGTTTGAACGTAGAAATCTGTTCGATTTGATCTATACAGTGGTGCTTCAAGCGTACTTCTTCAACCATCAAACCCAATACCAAAATTTCTCTAACCTATGGACGTATAAACATGTATGAATGAATTTGCAGTAAACTTAAGATAAACGAAGTGGGAAAGAAAATACTCACAGCAGTGCCAAAAGAGAGCTTAGTTTTGCGACCGTTGAGAAAAACGGAGCCAGAAAGGAAAGCATTGGCAGCAAGGCGGCTGGCGAGTGCATCAAGAAGGGTAGATTTTCCGGAACCAGAAGGTCCCATAAGTGCAGTGAAAGTACCCGGCTCGGCATACCCAGTAAGCCCCTCCAGTACATTCTGGGTGTCGCCATTACTGAGAGTTACCATCACAGTTAGTTCCTTCCAAGCCAACCTCGCCGAAACATCCCCTATGAACTCTGTGTTGGCCTTTTCCTTCCACAAGGTCTCACTCAGAGGACTTAACCCTCCAACCACCTGCAGCCCATTTCCCTTAGGGTTGTTTCCCTCTATTTCTATCATTATGTCCTTTCCAGAAGAGTTTGCCATCGTGAATCCCCCTCGTTATCACCTTTCCAATCTGGGTTTTGCAGATCAATCACGAGAAAAGATGACAGTAAGGAGAGAAAGATGTGAGAAACTAAAAGAGGAAAGGAAATGGGTTTTGTATGGAGAATGAGGGTGTTGTGAGTTTGACTGACTTGTGGGAGGATCACTAGTAGGAATCTCTCTCCAATATCTCATGCAAAAAGAGCCTTGTAGGGGGCTTTGCTTTTTTGGCGTGATTACCGACCGTGTAAACATCCAAATCCAAATACTCAACTAGTTGATCAATTCTTCCTCCCTCCATCCATCCATCCAAAAACTGTTTGTATGTTGTATGTGTGCGTCTGTCTCTTTCTCTCTGTGTCTCTCTCTCCAAGTTCAAGGAAAGAAGTCTTAACTGGTAACAACCATCCACTACCCAAATGCTGGTTGTAAACTCAATGAATGAATAACACCTATCTTTAATGTGAAGAAGGAAGGAAGTGCAGGACCTCATCTCCGTCTTTGATTTGGGCGCTCATTAATTGGTACCGGTAGATGTTGGTGGGAATACATTAACTACAAACCGACCTCATTAAGCCTTTAGCCTATCACCTCATTACATCTACTTCATTAAAGGACATTACTATTATTTATCCCTAAACATCAGCAACTGAATTTCATCCCTTACTAAGAAACCAAGAGTCTTGGAAGTAGATCACGTCATTAGTCCCGATCCTTCAAGACTGTGAAATTAGGAAGGTGAAGCGATCGGAACAGGATCAAATAGGACATATATAAATATAGCATATCGGACAGTCAAAGATGGTCGGAATCAATAAATATCAAGCAATAGAATATTTTTCAACAGGTGTAGAACAAAATCAAAAGAAAGCCTTGATAAACTGTAGATTTAATTGTTCGAGACATATAATGAGATTAAGCGACCAAATAACGAGAATGAAAAAAATAAACAAAAGGCAAGATTAAACTATACGAAGAGATAACATGATTATTTATTGTGCAACACAGTGTAGAAATAACAGCATCCTAATGAAAGGGTAAGTAACTTTTAAAAAGAAATCAAATGAACTTCTTGTACTTGGAGTAAAGTTATTCTTCCTTTTACTTTACTCTCATAGTAATCAATTTCATGTACCCTTGACTCAAAAAAAAAAAAAAAACAAATTGCAGTATGTCCTTCAGTTATCAAAGTCATCTTCTGATAGAAAACCTCCGTTGTTGCCATCGGTTGGCATTTGGCTTTCACTATTCAGTTGCCTTTCTGACAAATTTTTTTTTCTTTTTTTGATTTGGAATCAAAATTGCATTTATCAAAGAAAAAGATTCAATTACAACATAGAGCTAGATAAGGCCAATACAAAAGGAAAAGAACGAGGATAGAAGTGTGACAACAAAAGAAAAGAAAAGAAAAGGTTTAGTTACAAGATAGAGTCAGATAAGGCCAATACAAAAGAAAAGAACGAGGATAGATGTAAATAGCTCCTAGAAATAATTACTATAAAAGTGCAGCTGATCCACATGATGATCCTCCTATAAGCATCCTGAAAACGGTGGCCACTCTTAGTTGGTGGCATGGTCTACTACAAGTGCCTGTTGAGCAAACACTTTGGCCTCTCAAACTAGATCCGGATCTCCCATAGTAATATTGCACTCATAAAAAAAGGAGTAGAGACTACATATACTATATATTAGTGGCTTCACCTCGTTTTGAAGCTCCTCAACTCTCGCCATCTATAGTAATAGGAGTATATGATTAGTGTATTGATAAATATGAGAGAAACGGTGTAAAAATTCTAGCAACATGCATCAAGTCTAGAAAGAGCGTGTGCAAGAAAATCAGTAGAAGCAAAGCCCTAAACACTGAAATGTCCGATACAACAACCATCGATAGTGGTCAAAATATAGCTCGTGCCAGTGAGGAGAGTATCTGCCTGCCAACTTGTCACAACATGCATATGAAGGGGTAGAGAACTTGTGCCAGAGGGGCTCGACTGTTAGCGAGGAGTTCAAGGTGGAGCTTGATTGGAAGAAGAGCTGGCAAGTGTCGAACAGGGGTAATTCACTCCAGCTGTTGGTAAGTAATTAGGATTAGATGCTGGTTGAGCAGGAGTAAAGGCATTGATAATTGAGGTGTGTAAATGTTAGGCTTAGTTCATTATTTGGTTGGAAGAAAAAGAATGGGAGCGAAAGATACAGTCATTATGATATAACCATATTCATTAAAGAATACTGAGTAGCAGGATCAGGTTGAAAGGCTCGTAATGATGTGGGCGTGTATTTTTCGTGATCCAAGCTATCAACCATTCTTTAAAGGAAGGAATCAGCTTAGAAGGTAGGAGAACCAAGGAGTGCTCACTCCAAACCTTTCGAGTCTCCAAGCAATAGAAGAATAAGTGTTCATTCATTCCAATTTCTTGGTTGCAAAGGGCACATAGCCCATCTTGGTCAATATTCCTATAGCCAGAGA
This sequence comes from Escallonia rubra, assembly GCA_033065855.1. Taxonomy (NCBI): domain Eukaryota; kingdom Viridiplantae; phylum Streptophyta; class Magnoliopsida; order Escalloniales; family Escalloniaceae; genus Escallonia; species Escallonia rubra. The sequence continues at coordinate 34,731 of JAVXUO010000735.1, read as the reverse complement.
GGGGCCACAAACGTAACCGATTCAACAGTAGTTGCCATATGAATAACTAGATTTTAGCAGGGATCGGAAGTTTCCATAAGGAGTTCCAAACATAGCCAGGGCAGGCAGCTGCTGGATTGTAGTTGGGATGGGTCTGACTTCTTTGGGCAATTTCATGAGAATGAAGGAACAGTATATTCACTAGCCTGTGTTTCCCCCAGAAGAAAGAATCGTGAAACTCTTCTGGAAAAATATATATACTCGAGATAAGGATCAAAATTTATGGTGGAAAATTTGAGCTTAGGAAAGGAATATCCCACTTTTTATGCTGAATGAACTCAGAACTCGAGTGTACAGCGGATTTATAGAAGTGATATCTTGTAAAGTCAAAGGAGAAGACATAGGTATCCATTTATCTGTCCAAAGTTTGATTTGGTCTCCATCACCAACTTGTCATCTCAACCCTAGAAGAAGGAGATCTCAACCGGCCAAAAGACCACGCCAGCCCCAAGATGCATTGGATTTTTTCTATACTGTAAGAAAAGACGTTTGTCGACAATGTTTGGGGTAGAAAATTTTGGAAAAAAGAAATCAAGACACTTCAAAAATTCCTAGCTAGTATTAGCAAGCAATGCAAGATTAAAGAATCGAGTATAATGGAAACCCAGTCCATCCTGAGATTTACCCCCACATAAAGAGAACCAGCTAATCCGATGTATACCCTTACCATTTGGGTCCCCTTGCCACCAAAAATGACTAAGAATATGGTCAATTTGCCTGCACACATTAAGAGGAAATAAAATAACCTGTATATGATAAGATAGTAATGATGTTAAAATTAAAGAGACTAGAGTAGCAGGACCCGCTTTGTTCAATAGGACTCACATCCACCTGCTACAGTAGTTTTTGAATCTTATCAACCAAAGTCCAAAAGTATTATCTCCGATGGTTACAATATCCAACGAAGTACCCAAGTACATACTAGAAGTTAGTGAGGAAGCAATACTTAACATTTCGGAGCATTAGGTTCAAAGTGTCGTGGGACAATTGGGGCTTACAACCAATATGGATTTATCAAGATTAATCTGTTTCCCATAATCCAAGAGGTAAGTGGTAAAAAGGATCTTCAGTAATTCACATCCTAAGTGCGTAATATGGAAGAACAAAAAGGAGTCATCCGCAAAAAGAAGATGTATGTGATGCTAGCCCTTCGAAAAGGAGTTTGATGCCTCTTAATCCCCCATACTTCTTTGCTTTATGTAATGATTGGGATAATACTTCTGTACATAGAATAAAAAGGTAAGGGGACAGAGGGTCTTCTTGGCGAATGCCACATGTAGGCCGAAGACTTGAAGTAGGAATGCCATATAGTAAGATAGCATAGGACATAGTGGTTAGACATTGCATGATGAGATGGATGAAGAAGGAACGAAAACCAAGTTGAACAAGAACAGCTTGAATGAAGTCCCACCGGAGCCGATCATATGCTTTAAGGAGCAGAGAACTCGTTCGCCAGTTTTACAGGTATGGATTTTGTTAGTTAACTCTTATGCCAGAAAAATATTATTACTAATCCTACGGCTTGGAATGAAAGCAGTCTGTGTTGGGAAAATAAGGGAAAAGAGTTTGCTTGAGTCAATTGGCTAATATATTTGCAATAATCTTATAGATTGTATTGCACAGACTAATTGGTCGAAAATCCCCCGGTGACAAGGGTTGATGGGATTTTGGTATTAGAGTAAGAAAGGTGTGGTTTGATTCAACCAGCTTTTGACCGAAGGAAGGATAAAACTGTTGTAGTGACTCATTGGTGAACAAAACTCCAACATTTTTGGTAAAATATAGGGGCAATGTCATCCAGCCTTGGAGATTTTAGCGGTTCTAATTGGAAGACTGCTCTTCTGATTTCCTTGATAGTGAAAAGTGCTTGATAATCTGCAAGTTTTTCTGAGGCCCATGGAAGGTAGATCTCATAAAGTGGTAGATGTTGAGATGCTTGGGGGCCTACAATAGATATGGAATGGAGGAGGAAGCACTCCCGGATCAAGCGATCATCATAATACTAGTGCTCATCATTACCACGAATATAAGAAAAGGAGTGGCGAGAATGCTTGATTGAAGCGGACAAATGAAAAAAGTGAGTATTGCAGTCCCCAAGTAGAGAAGCATGTTCTCTTTGGCACGTTGGGCCCAATACACCTCCTCACATTCAAGGAACCAGTTGAGACGGTGACGTAATTTTCTTTCCTTAAGCAGTTCCACAGGTTGAGGAAGTCGTTATTACCAAGTGGCTATAAGCAGTCTTGTCTTGGAAATTTGTTTATTTAAGTTTCCAAAACGGTTCTTATTCCACATAGTAAGTTAGGTAATCATACGATGTCCCCAGATAGCAATGGAAAAAAGAGGGGAGCCAGTGACTTCCAAATTCTAGGTCCCTCGGATAAGGTTTAGAGCTTCCGGATGTTGAAGCCACATAGCTTCAAATTCGGGGACAGGTGGACTTGACAAGTACAATGAGATATATCCAAAAGAAGAGGAGCATGATCAAAATGGTGAATACCCAAGTTCTATAGGACAGTGTGAGGAATTAATAGGTACCACCCAATATTAGAATATGCTCTATCAAGTTTCTCTAAAATGCAGGCTTATCCTTGTCTATCATTCAACCACGTAAAAATGAGTCCACACCATCAAATGTCAATCAATCTTAAAGTTCGGATAAAAAGATTAATACGTAGCCTGGATAATCCATTCTATGTCGACCAAGTTTCTCCTCGGGACTAAGAACTTGATTAAAATCACCTATTAAAACGAGTGGTCTAGAAATTATAGATTAAATATGGCTAATCGCTGCCCATATTTGCTGTCTTTTGTGAACTTTGGGATGACCATAATCAAAACCAGTAGTAATGCAATCAGTCCCAATGCCGTCAAACTAATTCAAGAGAAGATGTTTTGAGTTGTAAAGCGGAGTGCCCTTCAATTTAGACAACCAGCCTACCCATAATTCCCCTTTTATTATTACTCTGCGCATTCGTTTCAAAATTTGAGGTAAATTCTCGAGAGCGAAAGCAAGAATAGAAGTAGTCTTTAGAAACATGTGGTTCTTGAAAGAAGATGATGGAAGGTTTATGAGAGCGGATCAGATGATGAGCTGCTTTAACTGTGCGAGGTTGAACCATCCCTCGACAGTTCCGGTTGAGGATCTTTATGTTAGGAGAAGGGTTTGTACAGGGACAACACCCGAAACCCGTTGTTGAGTACAAGGTACGAATTCCATCTATATTTTGGTAGTTCAGTGAAAAAGAACCTCAAGTTTCCGTTTCCACGAAGAGTAGTGAAAACATAGTTTTTTACAGGTGTGGGAAAAATCATCCATTTCCCTCCTCATACTATCATGAAAGTCGAGAGGCGGAGTAATTATTTTCAGTTTATGTTTTAGATCGTTCTTTGGTGATTTGAGTGTAAGATACCCATGACAAAGTAAGAAATAACGATAGCTATAGCAGTGCGAGGATCGCAAAATGGCTACACGGTAAGTGCTTGTGCTACAGGATAACTGGAGATAAGTGAAATTAATAGTGAAGAATGGGATTAAAGAAGAACCTCGCACCAATGGCAACGAAGGAGAGTCCTGGTCATGGTTGGTGCGTATTTTCTTCATGTCACCAAGTCCACAATCCTCAGTCATGTCTCTGGATCATTTGGCAGATAAGGCATAGCCATCAATATCCATCAGAGTAGTAGGCACCAAACCAACAGAGCACGACTTGGTCACCTCACGTGTGACACAATCTGGAATATCATCCTCAAAGTAGCGTGCAAAAAATCTTCTACCACCGAGAAGCATCGGTTGGGGGGGTACCTTGACCACTTCTTCGAGCGAGGTAACGATGGTGATATCAACTGAAATGATTGTGCCAACAAAAGTAAAGGGGGAGGTTGCTTGTGTGGATTTATTGTCTGATAATGTAGGGGCGATTTATGCAGTAGAATAGAAAAGACGTTCAACATGAATTGCATCATGTAACAATTTTGTAGGCCGTGGAGCATTATCTGGTAGCAGAAGAGCCTCACTTGCATGTTCTTTAGCCAGTCGATGGTGATTTATGATTGAAGAAGAGGTCGGCTGGGGAGAGTTACTATCCTGATCGAGAGTAATATTCTGTGTGAAGTCTCTTCAGTGTATGGGTGTGGATAAGGAGGATGGAAGGGATCAGGGAGTAAAAAAGATATAGGCAGGGAGAATGGGGGCAGATTCTCCCTGGTGTTACCTGAGACAGCAGTGCATGGAGAACGATGGAAACATGAGTAAGGGCGGGGAAGAAAGATATGGGGGTGGTTGATGGGTCTATTCAAGGGATTTGGGCAAGAGGATGATTAGTGGTGTGAAGGCCTATGAGATTGGGCTGGCGGAGGGTTTCAAAGATAGGCTGGTTTTTGGGCTTTTGCAGGAGATTTGGGCCAATAGAGGTAGTTGCTGTTTGAAGGCCTATAAGATTTGGATTGTGGAGGGTGTCAGAAATATTAGTGGGCCTAAAAATTAGTTATAAGATATGGTCCATCGTGGCCTCGTGTGAGTTGGTCCATCTTGCCTTTAGTTTAGTTAATAGGGAGAGGAAATCTGGTTCTAAAGGGATCACGTGACCTGTGTGGTGTTGAGAATATAGCTGGTTGTGTAATTCCTCAACAGAAGATGTGGCAGGTGGGATCCCACTTGAAACAGAGACGTGCCACTATTCTGGAGGGTATCCGTTGTTCGGAATTACATAAAAATGCAACGTCGTCATCAAAATCATTATCGGAATCCACCGTCAATGGGGTTACAACCGGTGAGTTAAACAGAGTGCCAAACATCGTTGGAGAGGATTGTGACAGAGAGTTTTATGACGAGTCAGTGGAGAATAATTCCGCTTCTAAGTCATACATTTTCACGGGTTGAGCTACGTTGGCGGCCAAAATTTTGTCCCCCCATGAATCAACGAACATGTAGTCAGATTCGTTTGATAATGCCGGTGTTGCTGGAGGCAAAAAAGCCGTAAAAATATGGTGTTGACATTGAAATGTACTGATTGGCATGTCCACTTTTTGATTAGTTGTTTGCCTTGCAGTAAGGTGGTCTAATGCAAAGTGATAGGAGACCGTCAATATGAAAATTGGCTTATTAATTTCTATTATTTTGTGAAGTGATTATACAAGTAAACCCACAAATCATTTCTAAGATACGATATTTCTTTAGTAAGAGCACTCTAAAGATTGGGATAGTCAAACATAAACATGACAATTATTTCTTTAATAACAAGATATTTCTTGATACACAAGAATTTGATATACCGTAAGACTTCCCCCTCAAGATGGAGTGTGGAAGTCACAAAGACCCATCTTGAACTTGAGATAAAAAAGAATTGATGACGGACAAACGACTTACTAAACACGTTATCTGCAAAACTTTATTCATTAAAGATAGTTGAAGATGTTCATGAACAGAAAGAAAAGAAAAAGTAGGATTTTCACCTTCACAAAGTGGACCAATAGACTTTGCATGTTACTTTAAGTTGAATTAAAATATAAGATATGCTCTGCTTTAGCTTAATTGTAATGTGTATAGGTTTATTAGGTTACTTGTTTCCTTTGTAACCTTTGCGGTCATGTATACAAAGTCACGAAAATATCGTGACTTAATGTATGTGAGCTCTAGGGATGGCAATGGGGCGGGTCGGATGCGGATCTTGTAAAATCCGTACCTGTCCCGGTAGTCTTGAAATCCTACTCCGCCCGCCTCGCCACCGGATAAAATTAATACAATACCATACCCGATCCTAACCTAAAGTAAAAAATCCGACCCCGCCCCGGTACGCCAATCTGATATGCGCTCTGCTTAGCAAATTCACAAATTTTTACTCATCAACACCAATCTGATATGCGCTCTGCTTAGTGCTTACGGCGCCTATCTGTATAAGGCAGACAAAATTCATCTCCGTATTTGGATTGCAATAATGGTCTTATCTTCATATTACATCTCCCATGACCAAGCATCAAGTGAAACTGAAAAATCTTATCTAATGAAAAAGAAGTACACGAAAGGCGATGAAAGAAAGAGCAAATGCCAGAAATAGGGAAGGAAGGGAAAATGATCAAAAGCAAATGTCCCAGGTCTGCTTTGCTCCATCTAAGGATAGGCTTAGGCACAGAATCTCCCAAAGATTAAGATTTCGTCTTCATGTGCAAAACTGATATGAATGAATGTTCATCAAAGTGAACGGCCGACATCTTTTCTCTTCAAATCCTATTTGCTGAACTTAGTTTTAGATACTCCAACCCTCGGTCTATGTGGGTTCCTTAATTTAAATGTTCTGATCTAATTGTTGAGATAGTGGTGGCAATGGACGGAGGACCGGTGGACGTGGTTTGTGGTCGTGGAGGCGATGATGGTGAGAACAATTTTCGGTGGTGAGGTGGTTTGTGGCCGTGGGGGGGCGACGGTGAGGACGGTATTTGGTGGTGAGGAGGAGGTGACGGTGTGGGGAGAGGAGGGGCGGCGGCAGAAGAGAGTGAGAAGGAAGAAGAGAGAAAATGAAGGTGTGGCAGGGTTTCTGATTTGGGAGCATATATACCCCCGGATGGACGGCTGTGATTGCACATAATTTAGGATTAGTATTATATTAAACCGGGCGGGTACGGGTCGGATACCGGGGCGGATCAGAGAGAACACCAAACCCTACCCGTACTCGCTGCGGGTTACTAATATAAATACCATACCTGCCTCATAACCCGGTTAAATTAAAAAAAAATCCGCTCCTAACGGGGCGGGGCGGATATTCGCCGAATCGGATATAAATTGCCATCCCTAGTGAGCTCTGTTCTATAGCGTATTCAAACTACTTGTAACTTTAAATTATCAATGCAATTCTCGTATTCTACCAAGAAAAAAATACAAAGTGGACCAACAAAAAAAGTGCATCCAGATTGGAGAATGAACAAAGTTGAGCGTAAAAAATAGATGGCATGCCGATATTCACTTATTAACCTGGAAAACTATAGTAGATATCATTCAAATTCACAGACTAGATGATCAAAAGAGGGTCCAGATTCATAGGCTGGACAAAAGAAAGATAATTAATATGTCTGCGTTCACAAATCGGACATACAATGAGACAAGATGTGCATCCAAATTCACAGACTGGATGAGAAAAATAGGATCCAAATTCACATACTGGACAATATATATATATATATATATATATATATATATATATATATATATATATATGTGGCAAAATTCACAGGTTTGACGTAAAAGTAGAAAATAAGATGTTCATCCGAATTCACAGACCGAATGAGAAAAGGTAGGTCAAGATTCATAGAGTGGACAAAACAAAGATAATCAACATTTCATAATTTACAAATCTGACGTAAAACGAGAAAGAATGGCATCCAAATTCATAGACTGGAACACAAATAACGGCAAAATTGTTGTATCCTTATTCATAGACCAGATAAAAGGAAGACCGTAATACAACATGATCAAGATACAGGCGGAACTATTATAGGTGCAAACATGAATGTTGTAGGTGCAAGCAAAGCTACAATGGGTGCAAACGTGTGGGTAATCGGTGCAAGCAAATCTACAAGAGCTCGAAAAGAAAAAATTGGATCAGCTATAATGTAGATTAAAGTTGTAAAAAAAAAAAGAAAAATGGTCGAACAAGCTGGGTGAGACGGAGTTACAAAAGCTAAAAATGACAAAGCATGACATTGTCCAGCTCATATACCATGATATTATCCGGTCATTACTTCGTAAAGTGACTTATACAAGTACAAGCACAAATCACTCATATATTAAATAATTGATATTTAAGATAACTCCTAAGATTGCGAGAGCGAAAAAATGGACACGTAAACTATTTTCTTGATATACAAGACTTTGGCATATGGTAAGACTTCGGCATATGGTAAGATGATAAGAGGGAGTCAATGTTAAAATTGATCTATACTTTCCATTACTTCGTGACTTGATTTATACAAACATAGGTACAAATCATTCGTCAGATTACTCCTAAATTACGCAATTGATTTTTGAGATTACTCCTAAACTTATGAGAATCAAACATAAACATGGAGACTATTTTTTTTTATAAACAAGACTTCTATACACGGTAAGACAAAGTATAACATCACTATGTGAACGAGCGGCAAAAAGTTGTTCAACAGATATACTCATTAATGAAATGATGCTAATCACTTCCACCCAATCGATTTATAAAATGTACTTAAAATTTCATCTCTGTAGAATTTATTTATGTACAAACATACAATGAACTCTTACATATATATATTTTATTGTGTATCAAGATAATTTTGTAATACCCTGAATATACCGAAAATTAATCTAAACGTGAATTAGATTAATTAAAGGGGGTTATTTTTATTAAGTAGCATCATTTTGATCATAATTAGGTGTTAGGGAGTAAAATGAGGGGTTAGTGTGGTCTTGGGGTCAAAGGAAATTTTTTTCAAAGTAGAGGCGTCAAAATGAAATTTTGGGAAACCTTAGGGTCTAAAGTGCAATTTTTGAAAAGTTGGTATATGTGTCACAAATCTTGGAAAAATGGTTCATGGGCTGCCACCTCCTAGTTAAGTTTATGCTGACCAAGTATAATAAATTATAAAGTATTGTTAGATAAAGATTACTTAAGGGAAAATATAAAAGAAAATTGTGGGGTGGAAAATGCAAATAAGGGAAACTCGTGAACAATGCTTGGAACATTGATCGAAGAACAGCAGAGGAACACAGAAAACCAAAAGAAAAAGAGAGGAAGAAGAATAAGAAGAAGGAGAAAAGAAAACCCTAAATCTAACAAGGTAATCCCTTTATTTCGAATCATTAATTATTTCGAATTTGGGGTTAATTTGGTTGAATAATTCGTGCAGTATCTATATGTATAGGTCACTGTGTATATGGGTTCGGAAAGGGGGGGGGGGGGAGGGGAGAGAGAGAAATTGTGATGAATTTTTGTTATAGTTGGTGTATACGAGAGCTTAGACTGGAAAAGAAGAAAAATTAGTTAGGGTTCCATGTTCAGTGTGTGTTCTAAGTGTTGGTCTATGGGTGTGTTACGGGTGAAGTGATAGGTGAATTTTAAGTGGGTTAATAAAAAGAGTCTTGGACTTGGTAGACACACTTAGTTTCTCTCTCAACTTAATTCATTTTCCACATTCACCACATAATTTCTGACATATCCATCATCACATTCATCCCTTCTTCTTCAACAACTTGCATCCGCCAAATATCAATCCAAACATGTCGGACCTTACAGCTACATTGAATGCAGATTAGCCAATTCACTTTTACCAGTAAACAGCAAATAGCTCAATTTGGTTTTCTCTCTTATAGCTAAAACTCACCTACCTAATTTACAGATTCTTTCCGCCATGAATTCCCATTCCTCATCACCCCGGCCATCTAATTACAACCTCAGTTCATCATCATCCAGCCCTTCCCACCAGATACATAACCCAAATTCCCCACCTCCAGCTCCTCTACTCAACGGTTCATCGCCAAGACGTTGACCTCTTTTAAAACTGAATGAACACTTGGTGATGGCAGAACGTACTGGAAAATCTCGACTCCTCATTGGGTTTGTTTGTGATGTTAAATCTTTTAGAGAATCTCATATGCAAGCAATCATCAATGCCAACTGAAACCTGTTTGGCAATGTTAGGGTAGAAAAACTATCTAAAATATTTCTGTTCCATTTTGAATTAGAACATGAAGCCCACTTGGTTCTATCAAATGAACCTTGGTCTATTCAGGGAGCTCTTCTACTGCTTCGTCCCTGGATGCCGCAACAATCTATTCGACTCTCACTTTTCATACGACAGACTTATGGATTCGGGTGAATAAGATTCCAAGTGACTGTTACACCATAAACCTGGCACAGACGGTAGGCAGGCTTATCGCAAAGTTTTACGCATCGACTGGTCTCCTCTTAGATTGAAATACAAAGACTACTTCAAACTCCAGATCAGGGTAGACATTCGTATGCCACTACTTTTAGGAGTATTTCTCTATCTCCTAAATCACCAAAGTATTTGGCTTGACTACGCTTACGAAAAAGTCTTCAGAGTATGTTATAGATGTGGTTGTATTGGACATTCTTCAGAGGCATGTACCAAATCTGCAGAAGAAATTCGACGAGCATTTGATAACCTATCAGTCCGTCTGCAGGCTCAGTTTCCTCACCCGACAATGTTTGACATGCAACAGCCACAATATGGGTCGTCTCTTTGTATTTTACCAAATGCGAATTTCAACATAACATCTTAGATCGAATCTATTGAGACTCCTTTTGGCCCGAAACTACACTACATAGACTCATCTTTTCCCCACCACAATCCCCAGATTCCTCCCCAGAGGCAAGTTTTCACACAACTTCAGAAGGTAGTCCTGATAACCATTTTGCAGGGGAATGGAATATTGAACAATTACCATGTCTGGAATCATTCACAGATGTTCACTCTTTCAGTGATGACATCATGGATTATTCACCTAGAGTCCCACAAGGAAGCCTTGCGAATGAGGACCAGGTGGTCCCCCCATTCCCCCCAGATTCTTGGCCTGCACACATTGTACTAAGTGATCCTCTAGCCTAAGTTACCACACAAGAACTAGGTTTCTTTAACTTGATAGCCAAGTTTGGAGCTAAATGGGGATACTACCATAAGGAAATATATCAAAAATATTACAAGTGGTAGGCCTCCCCCAAACTACCCTCCAACAGTGACCTTTACCCAATCGATAGATAATCCAGCATGTCACAAACTCCAGCCTTCCCTGACTCCCTGTGTACAGGATTACACTCATCCATCTACAAGTCGAACACAACCTATTCCACAGGGACACCCTATAATTGAAGTAGAACTCACCGACCAGGCAAGGAACCAATGGACCTCTCTAAAGAAAGTTGTCAAGCTCCCTCTTTGACCAATGATACTCCACTTCCAAAGCTTCTTACGGCTGCTATCACAGCGCAACGCCATAGTACTCTTCATGACAAATCCATCAATCGCATCTTGGACCCCTTTATTAGTTATGGAGCTACAACGGTTGAACAAGATCCTTCTCTGATGCGGTTGATTTCAACTTTGGTTCAGGAGACTCAGGAACAAATTGGACTGAATGATGGCACTGTTATAACCATGCTTCCTAACAATTTCTTCTCAGGGAAACGGTTCTACGCACCTACCTATGAGGAAGCTTTCTCGGAGGAATTTGAGGCCGTTCCATCAACATGGAAACCTGAAATGCTCATCAATGATTACTTCTCTGACCCCAGTACATCAGAAACAACATCAACCACACCTTCGAAATGCTTGAGGGATGAACAAGATATGGATGAGTCAACAGATACTCAACAGCCAATTAAAAGGCTCTGGATCATCGGACCCTCAGTCCCTCCAGGTTATTCAGATAGTCAACACTATTTTAAAAGTTATATGTTCCTCGCATCTCATCTATGCCCGCATGCTCTCTTCTACAATTTGCTATATGACATTTACAATAAGATTGAGATTATTCTGCTTCATTTTAAACTGCATGAGGTCATACACTTGTTCTTTCTCTTCCACAAATTCCTAAAAGGTGGTCCTCACCAAGTCCAAATCCATACCGTCGAAGCGGAATGGCCAGATGGTTGCGCAAATGCAACTTCAGTTCCTTCTCAAGAATTATCCCTTAATTTCTATAAGGCCCTTGACCTGATTCAATCTCATATTGAACAGCTCTTAGACGAAGACTGCTAAGATGGTTTAGTGGCAGAGGTCTTCCTTTCTTGGGCACTAGATTTGGCACCCAAGCTTAGGATTCTTAGGCTCATCTTCCATGGAAATGGTCCATTCCCTCTATTTGTCCATTACCATCTAAGGACCTTTGAGCCTCATAATATGTATGTCAATCACCAACGTAAATCTCGTAAACATCTTCGTCTTGCTCACAGCATTGGATCTTTTCAGCCCCCTAAATTTTACCCCCCCCCCCTTTATAAAAGGTTATGTTCTCTTCAAAAGCCTGAATCATTTTCCTTAATGACCAAAGAGCTCCATCTCACAAATGTTTTCGCTTCACTTGAGAGATCTGTTGGGTACTTACACTCTAGAAAGTGGAAGCATCTAGCCTTTCCATCTAGGGAGTTTACTTCGTTTCAATCCTCCTGCATCCTTGATAAACGAAAAAGAAATGATAGCTTTTGTCAACGGAACATAGTAGAATTTCTCATCAGGCCTTTGATCTATACCAACTTAAAAGTTGGTGATCACATTCTTATATCTCCCCGCGATCATCCTAATAAACGCATAAGATGTGCCGTTGGTGACACTCCTGATCCCTCTAATCTTACTCTACAAGATTCAGCCTTTCGCCACAGATGTTCAACCTCTACCACTGAACTCTGTCTCCTCAGCAAACGTAAATTCAAAGACCTGGATCTTCTCTCTAGATCTTCTCAAGCTCATCCCTATAAACGCAAAAGATATACGGTAGAGCGAAAATAGCTGTCTCGAAGTTTGACTTGCTTTTGTTTCTGCAATTTTGGTACAAAATTGCACAAGTAACAGCAATCGATCCCCCAAATCTTTGAATCAGTCTCTGTTGAGGGTTTGATCAAAATCTTTCAGAAAACCCAAATCCCATTGCAATTGATGAAACACCCAGATCGTTCAAATGTCGTTCAGGGATCCAACGGGTCAAACTATTTGAAGCTCCTACACTGGAAAAGTAATTCGGTAGTATCAGAGTTACTAAAGGGAGATAAGAAAGAGGAACTGAATAGAGATGGTGAATAATTAGAAATATTAAGAAAGGGGCAGATTGTGTTGATTCTTCGTGGACACTTATTCAAGAGGTATGGGGGGCAAAAGAAAATCAAGGTATGGATAAAGGATTTTCAGAAAATGCCGAATAGTGGTCTATTGGTAAAGAAAGGTGAAGGGAAGAGCTTGACGAATTATAAAAAGATCAAGAGGAATTATTTGAGGGATTTGAGAGAGAAATTGACTTTGCATCACAAGTCTACGAAGACTTCCACTAGATATTGTAAGAAGTCTTATGTGACTCCCTTGGTCTCCAAGATCTTTAACTGTATCTCAGAATTTGTCAAGGACACCCAAAATTTATCCCTTCAAGATTGTCAACCAGCCATATCCATCCAAAATCTGAACTTAATACTCCCTGATTCAGTATCTCAGTGATCTAACTCAGTGGTGGCCTTATCACCACCTCTCAGTTCTCAATATTTACTTGGATCTTTTCAGGCTTCGGGGATCGTCCTTGAACAACCCCTTTACCCCAAATGAAAACTCTCAGCTGGAACTGTCGGGGATTGGGTCAACCCCGAACAGTTCGTACAGCAAAATAATTGATCCATAAATTCCAGCCAGAAATCCTCTTTCTTCAAAAAAACTAAAATGGAAATGAGCAAAGTAGCGACTTACTTTAGGAAGGCAGGATATGATCAGTTTTCTGGCACTGACTTCATTGGTCTCAAATGAGGACTCTAGGTAGGCTGGAAATCTCCTCTTTCAGGAATTCTTCCCTTCCACTCCTGTCATCTTCTCCTAATTTCCTTTACTTTAAACACAGAGACTTGGACCTCGGGTTTTGTGTATGGACATCCTGTGGTTGAACATCGACAAGAGATGTGGGAATCTATTAGCCTTTCATTAAAACAGGTCTCTCATCCTTTGATTCTGATTGGTGACTTTAACCAAGTACTGACACCGGAGGAGAAAACAGGCAAGCATCGCTCTAACTTTCCAGGACATCATCACCTCACGAGACTCATCCAGACTCTCGAATTAATAAAGGTAGCTTGGAAGGGACCTACATTAACTTGGACTAATGGGCGTTCTGATAAAGACTGCACCTACAAAAAAAAAATAGACCGTTGTCTCTCAAATATTCCATGGATTATGAAACATCCTTCAGCTTTGGTTCTCAATCTAGGTATACAAGGTTCTGATCACGCACCTCTTCTTCTGAATTCTCAACCATTCAGTAAAGGAAAGCAACGACCTAAACGGTTTGAGGCTATCTGGCTCCACCACAACGAAAGAATTAATCTCATTCACTCCATGTGGAACACAGAAATTACAAGATCTCCATTATTCTGTATTATGCGACTTCATAAAATTATTCTTCACAACTTCGCCAATTGGAGTCAATCCTATTTTCCCAACATAGCATCTCAAATTCAAACTCTCCGTCACCAGATCCGAATTAATCAAGAACTTCTTCCAGATGGTTCTTCGGCTCAACACGACAAATATCTTTGGGACAAATTGAATTGGTTGCTAGACTGTGAAGAAATATATTGTCAACAGAGGTCTAAGGAAGACTGGTCAGCTTTAGGTGACCGAAACATGAAATTCTTTCATGCCTACGTCAAAATGTGTAAGGCTCGAATCAGATTCTCACATATCTTCAACTCTCAAGGACAGATTTGTGACACAGTTAAAGAATTACAAAGTTGTTTCCTCCAACATTTTACCTCCATTCTAGCACCTACACCATCACAAGATGATACCAAATCACTCAAATCAGTAGGGGATTTGGTTTCTCATTTAACTTTAGATCAAAAAATCTACCATGAAACCTTTTTCACTGTGATCGAGGTCAAAACTGATGTCTTCCAATTAGCTCTTCTCAAATCACCAGGTCCAGATGGTTTTTCTCCCCTTGTCTACCAAAAAATGGTGGCATTTTATGGGTCAATCTATCACAACGGCAGTACTTTCATTCCTCAACTCAGGTTTTATGCTGTCTGAGGTCAATAAAACTTACATCACTCTCATTCCAAAAACCGATTATCCCTCTCATCCCGGGGACTTCCGTCCGATCAATCTCTGCAATTCCTTATACAAAATTATTACTAAAGTTCTCAGCAACCGCCTCAAAGAACTGCTACCATCTCTTATTTCTCCCTTTCAAAATGCATTCACTAAAAAGCGTCGCATTGTAGACAATATTTTGATAGCACAAGAACACTCGAATCAGATTCTCCTCAAGAAACACGATAAATTGTCATTTGGATCACTGAAGATTGACATGAATAAGGTGTTTGATCGCATAAAATAGGACTTTGTAGAAGCAATATTATATCAAGTAGGTTTCTCTCGAAAATGGGTTAGATTACTCATGCAATGCATCACTACGGTCTCTTTCTCTGTTTTGGTTGATGGATCTCCTACAGAATTCTTCAAACCCAGTTGTAGTTTACGCCAGGGAGATCCTCTGTCTCCATTACTATTTATTCTATGCACAGAAGTATTTTCACACACTTCTTCGAGCACAAGAATTTGGGGGTGTATTAGGTCTCAAGGTATCAAGGCAATCTCAACCAATAAATCATCTATTCTTCGCAGATGACTCTATACTCTTCCTCACTCTTACCCCATTATGTTGCGAACTCCTCAAAATATTGTTTGAAACCTACTTTCGAGACTCTGGACAAAAACTAAACACTTATAAATCCACAGTTTTTGTCAGTCCTAATACACCACCTCATCTTGCGGTGTTTTTTTCCCAAAATCTTTGTATTCTTCTCAATTCTTCAGTGGGTAATTACTTGGGGACAACGCTAGATGTGGTAACACGCCGTAAGGAATTCTTTCTTCATCTGATTACCCTGATTCAAAAAAGATATGAAGGGTGGAAAAGTCTCCTTCTGAATAAAGCTGGACGAGCTACCCTCATCAAATCAGTTCTAAGCTTTCTTCTCACTTACCACATGCAAGTCTTTCTCTTTCCAGTAAAAGTATGCAATCCAATAGATGCTATATTCTCTAGATTCTGGTGGTCAGGCAAACCACACACTCATAGCATCCATTGGATCAACTGGAAGACTCTCTATGGTCCACAATCCTAAGGAGGTTTAGGATTCAGATCTACAAAGCTTCTGAACAAATGCTTACTTGCCAAGACAAGTTGGCGTATGATCGAGGAACGTACAACTCTTCTTTGAACTCTTTTTCGAGACAAATATTGTCAATCAAAAACTTTTCTTAAAGTCAACCTAACCTCACGGGCTTCCTGGAGATGGCGAGGTATCCTGGTAGGAAAAGATGTCATCTTACAAGGGTGTAAATGGCAAGTTGGAAACGGCCGACAGATACAAATATGGAAGGATAATTGGCTCCCCTAAGCTACTCAATTTCCTCATTCTCAATACCTCAATATTTCAAATCTTGTGCATATTCTCTCAGATCTCATTCAAGAGGGCAAATGGAATGATCACCTTATTCGAAACATATTCCCGAACCACCTATTAGAGCAAATACTGGATATCTATATCTCACAAGGAACGTTTCCAAATCGACCTTTGTGGACAGCTACGGTAGATGGCCGCTTTTCAGTACGTTCGGCTTATTATATGCTATACAACAATCTTAATCTGAATGCATCACCATCTACTGCATCTATATCAGATCCATCAATATGGTCTCGATTATGGAAACTGCCTATTCCTTTGAAACTACAATTCTTCTTCTGGTTGCTTTTACGGAATCGGTTGGCGTTACTCAGCTCTCTGAATCAAAAAGGTATCCAATTAGATGTCAGCTGCCCTCTCTGTCATCAAGATGCGGAAACCGTGGACCACCTATTCTATTCTTGCCAATCTCTTTGAATGATTTGGGTAGAGGGTGGATTAGACATCCTCACGTCTATTCTTTACCATTCTTTGGTCTATTTGGCTTTTTCGCAACGAGGTTGTGTTCCGAGATCATACCCAAAATCCAAACTCAAGAACTATCCTTCCCAAATCAGCCAAATTGACTTCTCAAATCCTCAATAAATTGCATAAGTCAAACACGAAATCTCATCTCTCTCCAAAACTTCCGTCCTGGCTCGTACATATCCTATCTCACCATCACTCAAACACATTTTCTCCAAATTTATCACAGTTATTCCAAGAAGGAGAGAAACTATAGAAGACCCACTATTCTCTGAACGGATGTCTTACTTCAATTCTTATACACTTTCAAGCGACACTCAACAAAGGAATACGCATAACGGAGTTAGATATTCTAGCCAAAACCGAGGAAGGAACATTGATGGCACAAAGTCGGAATTCTTTTCTTACAACTGATACTTGTGAAGCAGAAGCTCTTTCTTTACTATACACATGTCAATGGGCATTACAACAAGATTTATTTAACATTACTTTATATTCTAACTCGACTTTTCTCCATTCTCAGATCGCAGGACATGAGGTTATACTAGTCAGGATGCTACCCATCCTTTTTTATATCTACCATACCCATCCTTTTTTATATCTACCAGACGTGTAGTATGTTCCACAAATGCTACATCACATCTGTTCAGACAACCTCCTCAACAGTTACCCAACCTTTTGTCATATAGGGAACTATGTTCATAGATATTGACTCTGTCCAGGTGTATTTTGTTCACTTGCAGCCTATAGAAATAAAACTGTGATGCATAAAGGAAGACAGGATGGGGACTCCACTGCGACTGAGATCTTTTGTTGTAATTAGTTCAATCTCAGCATGTACATATAAACTTTGTCTACTTTGCTCTGAGGAAATGCAATTCTCACTCTTAACCCAAAAAAATAAAACAAAAAAGTGGGTTAATGTGTCGTGATGTATGTTAAAAGGTGATAAAGGTTGAATTATGGTGGTTTGTGCATGAAAGTGGAAGAAAGTGTGGAATTGGTGTGAGTTTTGTAATCGGCAGTGAGAGGGAGAGAGGTTGAAGATAAAGACTATGTGTGTTGGAGGGGAAATAGTGTGTATTCTAATGTGAACAGTAACCGTACGTGTCGCTAAAGGTAAAAATTAATTAATTAGTTTGAATTTCGAATTTTTAAAAATAGTTAAGGTTAGATTTAGCCAAAGTGCAAAAAAAGAGACACTAAATATTTTTAGGAGACCTGATCTACAGAAAAATTTCAGATTGTTTTGAGGTCGGGAAGAGGGTGGTTAACTAACGTGGGAATTTTGGAAATTTACAATTAAATTTAAAATATCAAACTACCGCAGTTTCGTGCGAAAATTTTATGAGGACACTAGGACACTGGCAAGTTCCATTTCCCAAAATTTCGAGTCATTCCAAAATCGATAGCTATTTTTTGTCGAACCGACTTTTAAGCGCTCCGTTTAGACACTGGTTCAGGATTTTTGGGTGAAAATTTTCTAAAATGCTTTTTAGCTCAAAAATAAGTTCAGGATGCTTAAAGGTGTTTCTGAGATTTTTTCGGTGCCGGGAACCCTCATGGGGCATTTTGGTAGTTTGTCACCCGGAGAGGGGTATTTTGATAATCTTTCCAGTAAAATTTTTTGAAGGACTTATTAGTCCAGGAAGAGATGTAAAACCCTTGAAAGGTTGTTTTGTAGCAGATTTAGGGTGTTGGGGTGGTAGGAACCCTCAGGGGGCATTTTGGTAATTTGCCACCCAGAGAGGGATATTTAATTTTCCCAGTAGAAAATTTCTAAAGGACTTGCTCGTCCGAGAAGAGGTATAAAACAACTGAAAAGTTATTTTAAAGTGGATTCGGGTGATAGCGACCATTAGGGGCATTTTGGTAATTTTACCATGTTAACTCTGAATTTCGAGAAATACATCAAATTAAGCGTTTTGAGTAACAGAAAGCGGAAAATAAGGTTAGTACTCATAAATGAAGGGTATCAATGCTCGTGTACCACTAGGCTAGGTTAAACACCCGATTGTCGGGCCGGGGTAACCGGCAGCTGTAAAATACTATAAATAACTGGTGGGAAAAGGGTAGGATATTTGTATATTCATGGTTGATTAGTTTCTAACGAGCAAAGTCTTGTTTAGCTAGGTGACCCCGCTCGTGATAGTTTGCAGTTGCTTGGCTCGTCGGCTAAAAGCCAATCAGGTAAGAATAATACGGCTCCTTGTATGCTATGAATTGTTCTTCTTAGCATACCTACCGTTGATAGTGTTGTGGTATGGTTAATGTTATATGATTGATATGAGATGTCGGTGATCGTTGTGCCGATGTCTTTCCTTGCTCGGAATATTGTTGAGGTTTGCGGCTTGCTTGTTCTCTAGTCCACTCTGTGCATATTGTTGGTATGAGTTCAAATTGTCGTGTCGAACCTCGATCGTGTTCATGACCGGAATTTCTTGTGGAGTAGTTGATTGACCGATGACATAAGGTGAACCCAGTTCCCTCAGTTCGTCCAGTTGGTGTAGTATGTGAGGGCAGTAACGTGGTTGGGGGACGAACACTCTTCATGAGTTCCCTTCTAGTGCTTGGTTTCTTTTTTATTTACTTGAGACTGAGATGAACATCCGGAGTATGGGAAATTATGTGAAAGGAGGGCCAGTGAAATGTGATCATCGGCAAAAAGGATGTAGGGCGCGCAAGTTGAGTCGGTCGTGTCAGTCGAGTCCAGTCAGCCGGGTCGGCGTCTACATTGCATTTGATTTTATTATGATGTTAACAATTTTAATGACTTGTATTTCATTGATGTTTAATTTGGCTGTTCAGATTTAATGTTCATGTGCATAGTCGATCAGTTCAGTCAGTCCTGTTCACAAAATGTGGTGATAATGTTGTTTTGTTGGGCCTTAAAGCCGCTCAGTCTGGCAAAAGTGAAATATATTTACGTCGCTTGGCCATTGAGTTGATGTTGCGCTATTCTTTGAACTCTTGATTCTTTGATTTCGTTGGGTTGATTATTATTTCTCCCGAGGCTGTCACATTGTTGCACGCGTTAATCCTCGTGTTATCTTTACTACGCGATTTGCACTCATTCCTTATCTGTGATGTTTCAGGTAGTAAGGTCGAGGTAGGGGAAACGTCGAGGAAAGGGAAGGAGAAGGTGATCTCACATGTGAAAAGAAACGTAAGGCGGTGGCATCCATATTTTGGGGATTAGGTGTTTCGTCTTAAAAACTTCCGTTGTGTTTATGTCGAACTTTGTAGAAAAAAATTTGTAAGGATGACTTTTTGGAAGTTATGTATATAAAGATGTGGTCTAAAGTTGCTCTATAATCTAACAGGGTATTGATGCGGTTATGACCGGCAACTCAGCTCCGGTGACGTCATTTGGGCTGAGGGGTGTCGCAAATATCATGTATATTAAGAAGATAGTTTCCTTCTTTAGGCTTGACTATTCCATTTTTAAGAGTCAATTATGTAATCTTACGAGTAATTGGCGTTTGTACTTTTATAAATTTTCTCACAAAGTATTGAGAATTGGGAGCTATTCTTTACATTGCCTATCTCTTATGGTATTAGAGTAAGACAATATCCCATTTTGAGAATCGTTTTTAGTTCTGCAATTCCAGCAGTAAGCTTATGCTACTTGTCTAGCCAAATTTTCTTCATTTATACAACTTTGATCGATCATTATGGAGATCCATATTAATTTTTTTTTTTGCGAGTTCATCCAGATTTACCTGCATTCTGTACAGACATGCTTGCATGTACTACGATCATGTTTGCACCTATAACAATTATCTCTACACCACCTGTAGTTCCGTTTACACCTCGATCGCGTTATACTTTGATCTTCTTTCTATCCGGTTTATGAATCTGGATAAACATGTTTTGCCTATTTTCCATTGAGTCTGTGAATTTGAACTTCCATTTTTTCTCATTCTACGTCCGGTCGTGAATTCATACACATTAATTATCTTTCTCTTGTCTAGCTTGAAATTTGATCAAACTTTTTCTCATCTAGTTTGTGAGTCTAGGTAATATCTTTATCGCTTTATGTCCTATTTGTGAGTTTGGACACATCAATTTTTGTTTCTTTTGTCCGGTCTGTGAATCTTGACCCCCAGTTTTCGTATCTAGTCTATCAATACGGATGATTGAATTCATTTTTTTATTTTTCGTATGTGATATTTTGGTGACGTACCAGATTCTATACTCATGTAATGTTGTTCCAATGAGTATGCACAGATTATTCTCATCCCTCACAAAATTATGCACAATTAAAATGATATATATATATATATATATATAGAGAGAGAGAGAGAGATAGTCTACTTTTTTTTATTGAAATATAAACTTTAATATCTTCTAATTTTGGAATTTTGTGTACTTAAGAAATTATATCCCTCGCCAGTCTATTTTTTTATTTTCAATTTTAAGAAAATCAAACTAAAATTTCAAAATAATCTTGAAATTTTGGAAATTAAGAAAATCAAAATCATGCATAAAAAGGGAAGTCAACCTAGGGTATGGATATCTTTTTAATTAAAACATTGGGCCTAAAATCACGCATATTAGTTATTTCACCTTTTAATATCTTGTATTGAGCTTTTAAGAACTTGGGAATTAAATAAAATGTATAATTTTGTTTTAAGAGTAAACTCTTACATAAAACGCAAAAGAACAGCCTAAAATCGACTTGACTTTTGGGCTTAAGAATCCTCTACCCAAAACTATATTTAGAAACAAATTGAATTGAATTGCTACATTTAATTTGAAAACAATTTCTATCCGAAAGCAACAAAGTCAAAAATTTTAATTATGCATAAAACGTAACGAAACAACTAAGTCTACTTGAACGAGATATTGTAAATTTCATGCATAACCACATCCATTATACGTAATTGCATAACAACTTCACCTGGGGGTTTCTGCAGTCCGTTAACCTCATGGCCTATATTTTCATTTTGATGATTACAATAATCATAATTTGTGACTCTGGTTTGTGTGTAAAATACGTGTTTTAAGTGCTATCATTTACATATCCCGAATGCACCAAACGTCAAAATTGCGAAGGAGATCAGAAGACCTCTGAAGATTTCTATTTTAGAATATATTCTTCTACATGCAAAATGAACCAAGTCCACTTAAATAGTGAACCATCTAATTTTTTAGAAGATCGAGCCAAAAACAATGACTTTTAATGATTTTAAGTGAGAGAATTCTTTCCTGCTTGGTGAATTGGTGAGCAATATAGGGTCTATAGAGAAGTGCTAAATTCAAAGCTAGACATTTAGAGTTTGGTAGAGATGAAGGGAATGGCCATGGTCCAGTGAATGCTACAACCACGACCATCCAGCACCTGCGTGTTCATTACAATCTGGTTGCTTCCTCCGATGCCAGAGATTCGTGGTTGGGGTTCTGATTTGAAGATTTCCCCATATTTTCCATTGTCTAATGCTTGGTACTAGCCCTAGCTCGTGAAGGTGTCCCCATTGCATGCCTAGAAGGTTGTATCTAGTCGTTGTGGTGGCTAGTCTTACTAGTGAGTGGTTGGTGTTGGTTCTAGAAAGGATTAATTACACATAAAACTCTATAGTTTGAAGGTTTGTGCGCATTTCACCTTACTATTTCAATTTTGGCGCAATTCACCTCATTGTTCATTAATTTGTGCTCAATTTACCAATTGACGGGTTGAAGTCAAATTTCTTGGGCGCCCGTCAAAAGTCCAGGGGTAAGATGGTCAATTTAATCCTTCAATCTACCTTGGCAATAACATCAATACCTCATAATTAATTGGTCCAATCAAAATGCTCCACCTGTACAAACCATCTCACCACTGCCAAACCAAAAAAATTATTTGCCGTCAAAATCTGGACCATAGAGAAGGGAGCCAAGGAGGTGGCTCACACACATGGCAACAGCGACGGCAGTGGTGGTTATGGATCCGGGGAGAAGATCACCATCGTGGGTCCTCAATCCAATTGCCACATTGTTGCCGTCAATAGAACACCACTGTCGTCATTGCAGCTGCATCATAAAGAAGAGACCCGCAGCCATCATGGATTCAAACTACGCAGACCACTCTCACCAACCTTTACAGTCACGGTCATCAGTGATTACACGTCGAAGCACTTCTGATTTAGGTTTCTTCGTTTAATTAATTTTGTTATGGTTAATCCATGGTGATTGGTAGGATGGTGGGTTTTTTTGGGTTTTCGGAGATGGCTGTTGTTTGGTGGCATGGTGGATTTGGTCGATAGATTAGGTGGGAATGGTGGTTCTGATATGGGTTTTGGAGATAGTGGTTGTGCGGTGGAGCGGTAAATTCAGTAAATGGATTGGGAGATGGTGATTCTGATTTGGGTTTAGAAGATGGTGGTTGTTTGGTGGGGCAGTGGATTCTCTTAATGGCTGTGGGAGTGGAAATGATATCGGAGATGGAGATCTCGTCGGGGTGGACGTAGGGATCGATGCAAAGGGAGATGTAGTCGTCGAGGCCATCGACGGCACAGCCGAGGAAGTCAAAGTCGGGGGGTCAATGTTGGTGACGGTGGCAAGAGTGAAGGACCTGACGGAGGTGAACATCGTTGGGGTTCGATTGCTAGGGTTTTTGCCTTCAAGGTGGAAAAATGATTTGAATTGACCATCTTACTCCAGGAATTTTGACCGGCATCCAAGAAATTGGACTTCAGCTCGTCAATTGGTAAATTGAGTACAAATTAATGAACAGTGAGGTGAATTGCGCCAAAATTAAAATAGTAAGGTGAAATGCGCACAAACCCTCAAACTATAGGGTTTTATTTGTAATTAATCGTTCTGGAAAGGAAAGGACTTGTACTTTATATGTTTTTTCCTTCTTTTTGTCGTGACTTTACTTATCAAGATTAATTATAGGTGAAACAAATTGTTGATAGTCCATCTTGACGACGCACATAATGCCCCATGCAACACGTCAACAAATTTTTAACAGTCAACTGTCAACGCTATTAACCCGGTCAATTTGGAGCGCACCACGGTCATGACGTGCCACTAAACTTTTTCAAAAATGACCACGTTTTTGTATTCTCATAGCGATGGTGAAAAAGACCTTTGGTGTGCCTCCTTAGAAAGGAGCCAGGTTCCAACCCTCATGAGGGAGCTCTCATTTTGGCCTCATCTGACCTTTCCATACTCTCTCTTTCATATATATATATATATATATATATAGTCGCAGATCGAGGTTGTCATCCCTTGAAGAGCCACCAGGTGACCCTCCATCCCTTAGAAGAATCGCAGTGTGTGCATGCGTTATCTCGGGGGTCGATGTAACCTCCCACGCCCTTTTCGCTCACTCCCTCAAACCTTTTACAAGCATCAATGTCCTAGTTCATTTTCATACCGGCACCATAATGCAACCAACATGAAACTAATAGCACACATAGCAATTGCCCCTCGAGCACCTTGGTACATACAATTATGTCACAACATCGACATGTCCATGCTCCACCCTTGGACGCGTAATACTATTGATCACATGGGCACCCTTGGACCCATGACTATCTTGGACGCTTACATAATCTTGGTGCTTGGATATCACACATCCCATGACTTGCCAATGTGCCCGACACCGAACACTGTACCGTGACATTCATTGGCGCCTAAGGCTGTCGATATGTTACATGTCCCCAACACTATGTCCATTAGTCGTGCCAGTGCACTGTCCATGTAGTAAATGCCCCCCCGGCACTATGTTCAGGCGGTCGCTCGCAAGTGCTGTCCGAATGTCACGTGTCCTAGACACTACATCCATCCATTGTCTCTTGTGTCGCTCCAACGTTGCATGTCCACGACATAACATACTTTCGCCTCCTTGTTCCCATGCGATGTACTATGCCCTCAAAGGCCATCCTTATCTTCATCACACCGTACGCCATCAGTCTTGGTCGTGAAATAGGTTTTAGACCCACTCTTTGAAGTGTGGGACATTCCTAGTGAGTTTCGAATGCCCTCACATGACAACTTTGCGGGCTTCACCACAACTATCAGGTTCTCCGCATCTCTTGAGGCTTTCATTGGATGTTACTGAGGGGGTTAGACAGGTGACCGAATCAAGGGTGTTCTCCAACTGCGCCAACTTTGTCCCAATCGATCTTCGTAGACAAACAGAGCAACAGTGCGGTGCAGGCCAAGTGAGTTAATTAAAGGTATTGAAAAAAAATCAACAGATGGTGCATCCTTGACGAGTGTCAATCCTAGTAAGCGTCACGTGTCAATGGATGACAAGGCATCTTCAGCCGCTTATAAATAAAAGCTTTGAGAACTTATTCGCACCAACACTTCACATATACACATTCTCACTCTAATTACTCATTGCATATTATTTCTTTTGCTTTCAATTATTTATTTTATTTTTTTTGATAAAATCGAGAATAGCATAGATAAGAGTACGCTTATGAAAGTGCATTACAGATAAAGTTTGAGAATCATGACATGCCATGATTAAACACATAAAACGGTTTTTAGATAAAGCAGAAAGTAGTAGAAGCAAATCACCCATAGTGGTAGACAAAAAGGCTAATTACGCCTATGTCCCTGAGGTTAGGGTGTAATTACAGTCAAAGACAATAGTTTCGACAAATTACATTTGTGTCCATTGACCAGACGGAATCTTGAAAAACCTAACGGTTTTAATAAAATGACCTTATTGCCCTTGAGTTAGAATGTTATTTTCTTTCCAATGCCATTTTTTTTACTCCAAACTCAATAATTAATTTTTGCCCTTGACATCAGCCAACCATGGAGTCTGGCTGACGATGGTCACCGATTGTACAGATTATGATGTTCACCGACCATGGAGCCTGGCTGACGATGGTGGCCGAAAAGCTGGCAAGGTGATGGCTGGTAATCTTGTGATGTGGCAGAGGAAGAGAACTCCGGAAGTTAAAGCCGTAGTGGGGTGAGGAAGGGCTGCCATCGGGGTAGGTGAGGGAAGGGGCTGCCGGCGGTGGTTTGCGACCCAAAGATCTGCTCCCTTATGCTGCCCGACCCATTTCTTCTCTCCCCCTTCTCTCTCTCTCTCTCTCTCTCGCTTTAGGGTTTGGGACGGTGGGTGGAATTGATATGGTAAGGAGGTGAAAGGGTTGCCGGTGGTGTCTCAACGGTGTGGGTTTGCCAAGGGGCTTGCCGGCGGTGTATCGGAGGTGTGGGTTTGCCAAAGGGCTTGCCGGCGTGGTGGAGTGGGTTTGCCAAGGGGCTTGCCGGCGTGGTGGGGTAGGGCGAGTCTGCCGGATGGTGGGCCGAGAGAGGCTGCCGGCCGCGTCTCAACGAGGGAGGAGGCTTGGGCTACCGGCAGCGTGAGGTGAGGGAGTGGGCGGCGAGATCAGATCTGGAGAAGAGAAACCCTAATTTGAAATTATGGTTTTGAAACCCTAATTTTAAGGTTTCAAAATCCTAATTTTTAAATCAGGGTATCAAATCCTCCTAATTTTAGGATTTCAAAAGATTAATTTGCAAATTAGTTGCAAACCCTAATTTTAAATAATTAAGGTTTAATTTGAAAATTATAAAAATTATTTAGGATATACTGTACAAGGGCAGTATTGCCATTTTTAAATACGTAATGATGAAAAGTACACTTTTAGACGGAATCCTAACGGATGGACACGGCTGATACATTTTAAAAGTGTTTGGTCACGGAATGTAATATTTTAAAACTTAGTGTCCTTGACTGTAATTACACCATAACCTCAGGGACATAGGTATAATTAGCCCTAGACAGAATGATCAGTGTGTATCACAAAACGGGGGTGGGTGGTGGCGGGCACAGCTCGCGGGGTAACAAAAGATCGTCAATCCAGTCCTGATATACGTCGATTTCGACTTGACATGCAAAAGATGTGAGTACTTTGGCCTCCTTTAGTTGCGCTTTATCAGCCCTGTACATACTACAATAATGGAGATCAGAAAAGCATATATCAAAAGTCATAGACGATTGTTGCAACCGAGTCCATAATGTCTTCGATATCCGACATCTGGGAAAGTAAAAATGAGGAATCAGTGTACAGTTTAATATGTAAAATCTGTTTTGCAAGGGCCCATTTCGTTGTTAGTAAAAGGCATTTTGCAACAGCTGCAAAAGAATCGGATGCTGGAGTAGAAAAGGTAGCAGAACCACATCGATTATTCGTAGCGTTAAGGCAAGTAACCCCGATGCATGTTCTTAAGTTATTCTTATTGTATGAAATGGCTAAGAAAATGCTAATGGTGTTATGAAACTCACTAGGGCGCATAGGGGATTTAGGCATTATAATGATTGGGTACTTTATATCCTCCATTTTGAAGTTGGGGAGGAAAAGAGGTTTTCGGTAGGAGGTATGAGAGAGTGTGATCTGATGCCCTAGGTAAAGTATTTGTCTAATTGTGTCTTCGGGCTGGGAAGGTTTGGCTTGAAAAATGTATTGGTTGCGACTTATCCAGATTGACCAGACAGTAAACGCTTGATAAGTGTTTTGGTAGAGGTGTTTATTTGCAGAGGAGGTTTGAGAGAGCCAAGCTATGAGTCATTCTCTAAAAGATGTTCGAAATTGGTCAGTTTTTAGCCCCAATGGTCTGCCAAACCAAATAGATCGAGCAATCGGGCAATGGATAAACATGTGATCAATGGTCTCAGCTTGGAGGTTACAAATCGGACATAAAGGTGAATTAATTATCTGAAATCTGTAAAGGTTTGCTCGGGTTGGTAAACGGTCCCACAAAATTTGCTAGAGAAAAAAGGTAATCTTTTGAGGTATAGGAAGAGACCATAACGTGTGCCAAATTTTTCCATCAATAGGTTGACAGAAGCAAGGCGGCCACTAGCCATCAGTTCGTCATGTCTTTGAGTAAAAAGGATTTTATAGGCCGAATTGACATCGAAAAGTCCATTACTGGTGGCTTTCCATACTTTTTGGTGAGCGAGAGGGTTATTGGATAGATGGATAGCCAGAATTTTGGATGCAATAGGAGGTGGGATAAGTTCCTGAATTAATTGAGTATTCCAATTTGTTTGGTGAATAAGCTCATTGACAGTGGTAGGGCGAGTAGACCGTTGGGTACAGAGAGTAACCACTTGGCTCAACTTTTCATCCATATTGGGAATCCAGTTGTCATTTCAAATAGAGATTTTGGATCCTGTACCAACTTGCCACCTAAGTCCATGCAGTACGACCTGACGTCCAGCCAATAAACTTCGCCAACCCCAAGAATAGTTACCATTTTTAGGGCATAATTCAAAGGGCTGATGTACACAGTATTTGCCTTTCAAGACCTTAGATAGAAAGCAGTCCTAGTCTGTCATTATTTTCCAGCTGGATTTGGCGAGCAATGCCAGGTTAAAAATATGTGTTTCCTTGAATCCAAGGCCACCCATGTCTTTTGGAGCATAGATAGAATGCCAATTTATCCAATGAGTGTTTTTCCGGTGTTTGTCCCCTGACCACCAGAAATTGGAAAGAACAGAGTTAATCTGTTTACACTTTCAATTATTTTGAATTATGAATCCCATTATAAAAGACCCTACACTTACTGAATTGCGCTTTCTTAAGCAGAAGTATCCCTTAACAACGAAAGCCTTTAACACCACTTGACTTCGTAGATATGTCAAACCTTTTTTTTTTTTTAGGTCAAAGGTCCTTTTATTCATTGAAACTCAAACAAAATACAACTTTTACAAAATGATACTATTTACATGTTTCTCAGTACATCTATTCTCTCCTTAGTAACTGTTCATCCAAATCCCAAGCTTGGCAAAGAAATTTGTTCTTCATAATGGCTGGTACTCTACTCCAATGGTAAGTTCTATACTTTGATCCACTGCTGTATCACGTGGAAACATCCTTGCACATCTTACTGGTTGTTTTCAAAAATTCTAACATTCTTTTCTTGCCAAATACTATAGGTGATCACTTCTACCAGTAGTTTATAGAGTTTTGCTTTCAAGCTTTTCCCCCTAAAATATCTTGTAGCATGCTGAAGAAACGGAGTCCATGATTCCAAAGGGACATTCACTTCCATTTTGCTGAAAGCTAGGTTCCATATAGTTCACTTGCATAGGAACATTGTATAAACAGGTGGTCCACAGTTTTAGGATGCGTCAGACAGAGAAAACAGTGGTCATCTTGGATGATGTTCCAGGCTTTGAGCCTTGATTTGGTCCTTAACCCACCTTTGCATATCAGCCATAATATTATGGCAAATCTAGGTATAGGCCCAGCAAACCAGATCACTTTCCACAAAGGTACATTAGGTGATCTTGTTCTGGTCCTTTCCCAAGCTGTTTTGATAGTGAATTCTCCATTAGCTTGTAGTTTCCAAATAACTTTATCTGGCACACTTGTATTAGGTCTAGCTCTGTTTGCCAAGACAGTATTTAACCTTCTTAGCTGATTTGATCTACTGAGGAGTAGCTTCCACTCATTGCCCTGTATAAGCTCACTTACCTTGGCATTGATATCCATTCCATAGTCATATATGGTTCTATGTCCATACTAATCAATTAGGGTAACCTCCGGCAACCATCTGTCCAACCAAAGCCATGTAGTCTTGCCATCTGCTACTTCATGATGGCAATAATTGCTGAATATATTTCTAATTCTCAAAATTTTACACCAAGTCCATGTAGTCTCAAACTTGTCATTGCTTGAGGTTGGCTTTGCCACTTAAGCCGCAGAAATCAATGTCCATAAAACTATAGAAAGTGGTATGGCCTAGAATTCTGATATACAAGATATTTAAACGCTCTTAAAAGGGTTTGGAGCTCTCAGCTCGTCTGCGACCGAAAGTACCCTTTCCAGAAGAAAAAGTAATTTTCAAGTCCTACAGTAAAAATGAGATCATTATGTGACCTGCTTGAACTATTGATGCTACGTTTAGATTTTTGAATTCAAACATTCAACTTAAGTCTGAACTCATGTTTCAATTTATAAAAAGAACCCTCAACTTCATATTCGTTGGTTGACATAAGATTGCTTATCAATGAGTCCAAAGGTAGCCCTATTGACATTCTTACTTTGGCTAACAAAGCGTCTTCGCAGCAACACGTGTTTGTGCCTTGTGCATGAATCAACTGCACAGGGAGCGCCAGTAGCCAGAAACAGAGTGCAAGTAGGACTCCTGTTGCAAAAAAGTCAGCTGATCGTTGTGTGGAAGTCACTTACTCAAATTAATATGTACATTATTCATGTGCGTCACACGGGTTTCTGGACTAGTAATAGTAAATAGTAGGAAAGCGTCAAGGGATCGTTAACAAGATAGCTGTAATTCCTTTCTTGAACTGTCCCCATCAATCCCCACAGGAACAGTTTTGTAGCTAGACAAAGCTTGATCAGCACTATCCTACGACACTTTAGGACAACTTTATCAAACTATCAATATTTGCTTTCCTTCACAAAAAGAGAATCAAAATATTATTTCAAATAGTAGTGGGCAACAAACACTCTTTGGTTGAAACTAAAAAGCGGACACATGGAAGATATTTTCCATGAACGAGGATTATAAAAAATGGACCATGTGGAGACATACCAAAAGGTAACTGTGGCCAAATATTTAGCGACCAAAGGTGCCTATTAAGTTCCGATCCAGCATATCACCGATGTGCATTACAGTGATACCAAGGCAAACTCATCTTTCAGAACCGTCTAACTTCAAGAGAACACGGAGCAAAGAGCCTGTTTGGGATCGATTGTCAAAAGGATATTTTCACTTTCCAAAATCTGGTTTGAACCAGTTTCAACAAAATTAGCTTTAAGCCATAGATGATGCTTGTATAAAAAGTACTAAGAGAATTTTCAATCTGTCAAATAGACCAAGAACTTTGATGCTTGATCAAAATTTGCTAAATACCTTTGTTGTTTAAAATAAATATTTTGGTACTTTTCTTGGTCAGACCTGATTATGAAGATGTGATTATCCTGAAATCCTTGTTTTCCTAGATCGTGATTTAGTCATATTTTTAGCCATTGAAAGCTGATATAATCACTTTTGTGCTCTGCTAAACACCTAATAACCTAGATTAAATCAGGTTTGACCGTCCCATAATCTGTCCCAAACACCCTCTAAACAAGTTTGCATTAACACTATAGTGCCTAAGGGCCAGGGCTCTGTAAAATATGCATCTGTTAAGAATCGTAAACCAGTACCATAGTCCATAACAGTTGATGGCTGTAATTGGAGAGAACTTTTATCAATAAAACTACTTGCATGAGAGCTTTTCGAAAAGGTTTCGTGCAAGGTTTATACAGCAGGTTACTTCAAATCAGTTTTTCACAGGCATCTATCTAAACCAAAGATATCCACTTTCTGTACATAAATATGCCTTCATAAACAATGTACCTCTAGTACAGCTTTAGCTTCATGACCAAATGCTTTACAAAGAATCTCATAACTCTTCTCTGCTCCTACCTGCAAAAGGAATGTGTACTACTTGGTAATAGCTTTCAGACGATTTGCAAGTTTCAAGTACAATTATCAATTAGGGAGAGTTCAGCTGATAACTCATACCAATGGATCGACTCTTGAGGGGGAAATAGTAGATACAATGTACCTGCATACATATACTTCAGTCACGCACTTGCTATTTCAAAAAGATAACACAAAGAAAGGAGTCAGAACAGAAGTCAAATCTGAGACACGTTATGTCATTTAAAAAAAAAATTCAGGACAATGCTTTCAAGAGAAAAGGTATATCCTCAAGCTGTTGCAAGATGAAGCTTTTAAAACTGTTCCAATTCAGTTAACAGGTCCAAAAAATAAAAATAAGACCCCAGTGCCATCTTCTGCCATTAGATGTTTTTGTTTGGCTGTTGATTAATTCTAATATGCCATTTTTAAGATTGTGGGTAAATACTCAACCACCCCCTGGCAAATATTATACAGTCATAATAAAGATCCCATCTTAGCATGAAAAGCACTCCCTTGGAGCTCCTACATGAAGTTTGCCCTAGGACAAGGTTCGTGCAATCAATTGCTTACAGAAGAGACATACAGAGCCGCACTTTTCTAAAACAGTTTTTGACATCTGGAGATGTACCCACCTATTTTGTCTTCACTTCTAAATTGGGATAATTGTTAATTTCCACAGAACAAGTCAACAGGAATCACATATGTCATCATTCAAAGCTGCATAACCCACCAACTCAATTGAAGGCATTACGATGATGAGATACTGAAATAACTGTTTGAAAGTTAACAAGGCATCTTGAAGACACAGCTTCGTCATTCCCCTTGTTGAACCACACTGTTCATTCTCAAGATTACCTGAAAACTGAAAGTTAACAAGGCATCTTGAAGAAACAGTAACGTCATTCCCCATGTTGAACCAAAGCATACGATATGGCTGTGGATGTCTCCGGTCTTGAGCTTTAACTTGTCCACCATCTCTTTGGAAACAACATTTTCTCTAATTCCACTGTCGATGATCAGATTGCAAAGCTTTATCCCCTCTGCACAAGGTGTGCAAAAAATTATCTTGCGAAGCCACTCATCTTGGTAGTTATCTGGTGGTGCAGCGTCTTCACAACAACACCTTCAATTCACTCTTCATTCAAAACATTTGCTTCACACGCAGTCACGTGCTGGTCTTCATCTTCAACGAATTTGCAAAGTTGTCCTCAAATCCAGCCTCTTAGCCCTCAAACGGTTAAGCCAAATATCAGCCCTTTTTTGACATTAATTAGACTTGTGCCCAAAAACTAAACATTTGTAACATATATAAGCCTTGTCTCCCTGATTATTGGGGTGTCCTTTGGGGTAGATGAGTGGTACTATTAGCACTGCTAGTTCATGCAGCTCTCCCCTTTCTGGGTCTTCTACAAAGCCCTTGACGTCTGTTCCAGGAGCTCAGGATTATTCCCAGAGTAGAAACAACGATGTCGATTCAGGTGGGAAGGTTCCCGATGGTGAGGCCAATTCCAGATGACAAGGTGATCTTGCAGCGTCTAAAGTTAGTTTTAGCTGTCCTATGATTTTCAGGTCATGCTGTACTCTTCTTCATCTGGAGAACCAACCTTTGATGCCTGGTTATGCCTGGTTCTGTTCTGTCAAAAACTTTCATCCAAACCAGGATACACGACGGCTCTTGTTGCTTCTGCTCTCTCCTCCGAGGAAGATGCTGTCTCTGTGGGAGGTTTTACCATTGGTAATATCTCCGAGTTCATAATGCTGATTGAAGTATTAGTGATGTGGCCTCATGCAGCCCTTGAACAGCATTTAACCTTTCATTGAAAAGCAAGAGATGGGCATGGAAGTTTCAAAGAGGAGAATGCTCCTTTGCTGTATCCAGCTGGGTCCACAAGAACGCTAAGATCTTTCGCAAATTTATGGATGTATATTTGGACGGGTCATGGGAGAAGAGTTGTTTCAGTTAAGGGATATTGCATGGTGGGTATGTCCAAAAAAGCATAGCGAATTGCGACCGTTTGCAGAAAGACGGTTGTGTTATGAAGGGCAGGGGGCTAAAGAAGTTAGAATGCACAATTAACTACAAGGATAGGAATGTGGGAGTGGAAACAAGAGGTATTGGTGTGTTTTGGGGGGGGGGGGGGAGGATTCTCTTAGCTGCCATGTTCAATTATGCATATAAGGAGTGTTTTGTATGGGGTCTAAATAGTGGGAGGAAGAGGATTATTGTTCAGATGCTACTGAAGAGGTGGAGAACAAATTCTAATGGAGGTTACATCAGCTGCTACTGTTTGCTTCATGGGAGGGGGTAGATGAGCTATTTGGGTCACAGTAGACGCAGTGGGGGCTTCGGGTGGTATTCTGGTGAAGTGGCATAGATGTATCTTTTCCAAGGTGGATATTTAAGGGCTCCTCTTGGCTTCTTGTCTTGGATGACCGACTTCTCTTGGATTTTTCTGGAGTTTACATCCTTGGTAATGCTAGGGACAAGAAGACATCATGGTTGGAGCTGGGAGAGGTGTTACAGAGTTGGGGTAGACCCTGGTGCATAGGCAGCAACCTCAATGTTGTCAGATTACCCAGAGAAAGACTTGGTTGTGAAAGACTTGGTTGTGAACCATCCTCTTGGGAGATGCAGGAGTTCAAAGAAGTTTTTGGGAAATTTGAGCCTGCCATTGGAGAGAGGCATCTATACGTGGTCCCATGAGTCTGAGAATCTTTCTTGTTAAAGGATTGCTAGATTCTTTGATTCAGATGAGCTCTTCACCTGAAAGAGAGGTTCTCTGATGTTACTCAGGCGTGCTTGCCTAAGGTGATATCTGGTCACATGCCTTTGTTTTTTAGGTAGTGGAGGTCTTTGCAAAGGTAAATCTGCATTCAGATTTTAGAACTTTTTGGCTCCTTGAGCCAGATGTTATAGATTTGGTCAAGGCTTTGGGGGCGACATATGACTTAAAAGGGACTCCGGTATTCCTCCCCCCCACCCCACCCCACCCCCACAAAGCTATTACGATATTGAGTGACAAGAGAGGGGATTTTCATTTCATGCATGTTGCCTAAAGTGCTCATTGGAATCTTAAGCCTCAGAATTTGTGGGTGTTAGGGCTCGTGTATCAGCTTTCTCCCTTTGACTCGCATATAGAAGCTTCACCTTAAATATCTGAAGGTACCCCTCTAACATCTTGGTATTATTAGGTTAGTCGAATTTTTATTTGGTAAAGTGATTTTGTAGGGAGAAAAATTATTTGCTTTAGATTCAAGTTTATTGGGGTTCATTATGATAAAGTGTTGCTATTGATTTTTGGCTATTGTATATGGGAATTTTGTAAAAATGTTCATTTTCTACTGGTTGCAATTTTATAATTGTCATTCCTCACACCGTTTCGGGGCTGGGGTCATGACAGAATGTTTTCTGCTTAACAAATCTGCTATGTACTTAAATCTAGACGGAGAATTTCTTGTAAATTTAGGGTTACAGAAGTGCATTTGGATACGATATTTGACTTTGAAAAAAATGCTCCCAATGGTTGTATGTACTTATAGTTTCTGACAACTCAAAGATGGTGCCTGGTGAGGATCTTCTACAAGGAAAAGTCCTATCAATGGTTTCATAGATTTGTGTAAGTTT